>CM035412.1:31459669-31944669 GCA_020310875.1 Ceratopteris richardii
ACTAATGATTTTTATTCATGTTTGTAGATTCCAATGTATGATGTTGATGATATTCCACCACACCATTCACAGTTGCCAGTAAGACCTCATTTATCAGAAGCCTCTATGAGGAGGCTACGCAAAAGTGATCTTGTGGAATGCGCAAGGTTGAAAGACCTATATTCAAAAGAAGATAAAGTACAAGATTTGTGCGACAATGATGAAGATGATGACATGGCAGATTTTACTGAGAATTGGTATCAAAATGACAATGAGAGCATTGATATTTCTAAAACTGAGAAATATCTTCGAGAGGAATGTCTAAAGCATGTATATGAAGTATGTCGTTTGACACGGGTAAGTGCAAGCTTACTTATTCTCAATATTCAAAATGGTTTTGGATGGAGTGATGTATCTCTTTTGGTGTTATTAATGTTTAATCTTTAATTTTCTATCTATTTATATATATACATGCATATATATACATATAAATACATACATACATAGACATACAAATATATATAGATGAATGCATACACACATATAAACATACACACATATATCCACATGTTATGAGAGTAAGGTCAACTTATACATGCCTATATCAAATGAAGATATTTTGTCCATCTACCGTTTGGAATTGTCCACCTAGCCTTTAGAATCTTATTGACACATCTGCTTCTCCTATTCTAGTCGACCTAAAGTTTATATTCTTTATGATAGAGTTTATTATTTTTTAAAGCACCTAATAATGTTTTTTTGTTTTTATAAATTTTGATAGGTCATTTTGAAGGTTGACTAGTTTTAAGCAGAGTATAAAGGTAGTAATTCCACATTGAGAAAGGAATTATCTGGGTTTTAGGAAATTGAGTCTTCCAAGGTAATGTGATCTTCTAGAGAACCATATATTCTTCCTAGGCATATTGAACAAACATTTTTTTATAAAAACCCTGATGGTCATCCTTGATGGCAAGTCATTCATGTTCAATCTAGAGGTAGTTCATTGTTTGAATAGTTTATTCTTATAGAGATCAAAGAAAGTCCTCTTGATGATTCACCATCAGATATTGATACATCAACATCTGAAAGAGATATTAGAATCATTGTACATGACAATGATACTAATCTTCTTGATGAAGAGGACAATAATCTACATGCTGATTATATTGATGATGACGAGGAATTACCAGAAATCAATAGTATTCTATCAATAGATGATGTCATTCATGAGAACACAGATTCAACAATAGAAAAAACAAATGAAATCAATAAGGATAATGAAGATGAGACCATATTGATGTGTTACCAAAATGATGGCAATAATGAAAACATATGAGTAGATTAGATAGTAACTCCTACTCTAGTTATCGATCAATAACTTGAATCATTTGAATGGATATCGGAGAATATATTCTGATTTATTCAACTAGAATATCGATGAATCCCACTAGATAGGTGAAATCATGTTCTTTTAAGTTAGAACATGAAGCTCAGGGCTATGCTTAAAATTTTATATATAGATTTATTTTTGAGGATCAAATTTTTTTCATGTATGTATGCATATGTGTAAAAGTATTCATGTGTATTATATGTATACATGTGTTAGTATGCACATATGTGTGTTTCATATACATGTGTGTGATATATTTATACATGTGTTAGTATACATGTGTATGCATATGCATTTGTGTAATATATGCAAGTGTGTCTATAATTGTGTATGCATGTATAAGTATACATGTGTGCATGTAGGCATGTATATGTGATGTGTATATATGTATATGTGTATATGTGTAAATGTGTACATGTAAATATGTATGCATGTATATGTATACATGTGTGCATATAGGCATGTATGCGTGATGCAAATGTATCTACCCCATCATTTCATATTTATGTATGTGTATCAACATGATTTGTATGTATCTTTATATATATTATGATCCTCATTGATTAGAGTAGCTATATATAGAGGCACAATGTTGGGAGGAGAGACATCTCGCTAGTAGATGGTCGGAGGAATAGATGCAATGTGTACATATACTTCAACCATATGGCTAAAAGGTTGAATTAGGGTTTCTAAATTAGCATTTGTAAAATCCTAATATCAAAATTAGTGTTTCCAAATTAGGGTTTTTTAAATAGTGTATGTGTGTGTGTGTATGTATGTGTGTGTATCCATGTGTATCTATATGTGTGTATGCATGTGTATGTGTGTGTGTGTCTATGCATGTGTATGTGTATATATGTATGTATATATGATTATGTGAGTCTATGTGTGTGCTCATGATTATGTATGTGTATGTGTATGTATGTGTATGTATGTGTATGTGTATGCATGTGTATGTGTCTATGTGTGTATTCTTTATATGTGTGTATCTGCATGCATGTGTATGTGTGTATAAATGTGCATGTAGGTGTGTGTATGTGTAAATGTGCATGTATGTGTGTGTGTAAATGTGCATGTATGTGTGTGTTTGTGTATGGATGTGTATGTGTGTATGTGTACCTCGGATTGCACTCTTTTCTCTCTCTCTCTCATATACATACATACATACATAAACACACATACACATATCCACATATATATACATACACACATACACATGTATGCGTGTGACCTGATGTGCATGTACGTTTGTGTATATATGTGTGTGTATATATGTGTGTGTATATAAGTGTGTGTATTAATATATATGTAAACATATGTGTATATAATGTGTGTGTGTATATGTATCATTACACATATAAGTATAACAAATAAAAGCAATGTAGTGTGCATGTGTCTATGTGTGTATGGGTGTGTCTATGTCTGTATATACATGTGTATGTGTATATATGTGTGTGTGTATAAATCTCTATGTATGTGTGTGTATTTGTCTATGTGTGTATGTGTGTGTATGTGTGTGTGTCTATGTGTGTATGTGTGTGTACCTATGTGTGTATGTGTGTGTGTCTATGTGTGTATATACATGTGTATGTGTATATATGTGTGTGTATGCATGTGTATGTGTGTGTGAAAATGTGTGTGGATGTGTGTGTGTGTAAGTGTGTATGTGTCTATGTGTGTGTGTATGTGTGTGTGTCTATGTGTGTATGTGTGTGTGTGTCTATCTGTGTATGTGTGTGTCTATGTGTGTATATATGTGTGTGTGTATGCATGTGTATGTGTGTGTGTAATCTATTTGTATGTATGTGTATGTTTCTATGTGTGCGTCTTTGTGTGTATGTGTGTGTGTATGTGTGTATGTGTGTGTATGTGTGTGTCTATGTGTGTATGTGTATATATGTGTGTGTATGCATGTGTATGTGTGTGTGTGTGTAAATATGTGTGTATGTGCATGTGCATACCTTTGCCTCTCTCTCTGACCATCCTGTTAGATGTGCATGCGTGTGCTCTGTGTGTTTGTGTGTATGTGTGTGTGTCTATGTGTGTAAGTGTGTGTGTCTATGTGTGTATATACGTGTATATGTGTATATATGTGTGTGTATGCATGTGTATGTGTGTGTGTGTAAATGTGTGTGTATGTGTATGTGTGTGTATGTGTATGTGTGTGTATGTGTGTGTGTGTATGTGTGTATGTGTGTATATGTGTATGTGTGTGTGTGTGTCTATGTGTGTATATGAGTGTCTATGTGTGTATATATATGTGCGTGTATGCATGTGTATGTGTGTCTGTAAATCTATGTGTGTATGTGTGTGTGTGCATGTACCTTTGCCTCTCTCTCTGACCATCCTCGTGGATGTGCATGCGGGTGCGCTCTCTCTCTGTCTCTCGTCTCAATCCTGGCTTTTTTTTTCAATGCGGGGTGTCGCTATGCACCCCCGTTTCTAGTAGTGAAAATATTTATTAGATCACTTATAGTAGCACAACTAAACTATTATCAATTCTTTTATATTCAGTGACATACCACAAATGCCGATTACTTTATTAGCAATGAGATTACAGCGTGTTCTCGTAAACTTTTTACCAAACTTCATCATCATGTATGCCTTCATGATCACGTTAAATATAGGTGTTCTATTCTGCTTCCCATAGCTGTTGTATTCTGATCGTACTCTTTTAACTGTAATTTGCCTTGGAGATAGAAAGTGAAGGGATATTCCGTGATATAGGTGAAGGAAAAAGATTCTGAGCTTGTTTTAACTGAAAGAGAAGAAGATGAAGGTAATGGTAGCTTGTTCATCATGCGTGCGAGTAGTTGATGGAAATGGTCTTTTTCGAGACTGAGATAGTTCAAGCATGCGTGCAAATAGCCATTTGATAAACCTCCCATGAGAAATCTTTGTGCACCTCTGAAATAGATCTCAAATCTAAGAGAAAATCTTAGTATGTAGCAGATATAAAATAACTTAAAGTGAAGCTCGCCATGATCGTGAATGACTTCGTAAACCTCCATCGGTCGGTTCAAAGCGAAAGATCTCCATTCTTTCTTGTAGATATTTAGTTCTCATACTTGCAGCTCTCCATCATCATGTGTGCAGGTTAACTATCAACTTTTTCGTCAAAATAAGAATGGGACAAGTTAAGCATGCATAATAGCAACCTCTATAATTATCTCTTCATTTTTTAAATAATCAATATTTGCTTACATGGAGAACTAATGGATATCAGTCAGTGTGAATGAGCTACCATGAGCTTTTCTGATATTTACAAACCATTTGGTTAACGGATTATTCTATTAGTAACACTCGTCTCACACAAAGAAAACAACTTTTCTCAGTTACAAAGAAATAGAATCCAGACATGGATGTTCTATCACAATCCATACCATTGGAAAAATAAAAAAACATCTTGCATGACATAAATGAAACATATGCATGAAATTCAAACATTCAGTTTTGTTGATATTGACTTTAATCGGTAAATGATAGTTGTAAAGAAATAATCCTAGTGTTGTGTAGGTGATTGTTTTTGTTTCCTGTTACAACATATAAGGTGATTTCTTGTAGATATTTCAATGGAGAAATGAAGAAGACTTGTCTATCCTTTTCATTCGATTGCTTTATTATGTAAAAGCACTAGAAAAACTATCCCAACAGACCATTCTCACATTATCAATGCAAAAGTGAGACACACCAAAATTATTGGTATAATAGAACCTACGAACAAAAGTCATAAAAAAAAATTATAATGATAATAATAATGTTTATCCATAATGTCAACCTCCGTGAAATTCATCAATGGCATAAAGAAGCATTTGGTTTTCATCTTGAGCCATGATGCTACTGATGTTAACTAAATACTAACTAGTGAGAATAGTATCAACATCTTTATTTCTGTAGAGAAGTCATATATTGGCATTGATTAATTGTAAGAAAGAGAAATAAGATCATCAAAAAACTCATGAGTTAAATAATTATGAACCAAACTCATCGTTTCAAAGAGAGATGTTTGATATATAATCTTCTTTTTAGGATAGGTGAAAACAATGAATTATAAGGCTATCTAAAACTATATATATATATATATATATATATATATATATATATATATATATATATATATATATATATATATATATATATATATATATATATATATATATGATCATCTTCATTTGTACTAGATTATGATTAAGTAATATACGCATTAAATTCACTAAAAATGAGATTCTATATTGATAGTGGTAGGCGCTTACCAACAAAAAAGGAAGATTACTCTTTCGAGTGATTAAACATATGATTATTCTATTTCATGTATCATTACAAGGTCTCTAACCTCGACTTCTAGTAAGCATAAATAAATTAGATGATCATGGAATATACTTTAAGCTCTTATTAGAAATTCCTAGAGAAATTATGAAAATAACTCTCGGTTGTCCATATGAGTTTTGATCCATACCACTCACAAGATAATGTTCAAACTGAGGGTGCAAAAAAATTATTATGCATTATTCTAACCAAATAAGTTATTTGTGCATATTTTAACTCGGATAAGCAACTACACCACACAATTGGGATTCAAGTCATGTACAAGTGGAGACAATCCATATGACTTGGTATACAGAAACCATGCCATTTTTCCTATTGACTTCTTAGTTTGGACTCTCAAATTACCACAAATCTATGACTTGGAATAGTTGAAAGCTATCTAAATTGGTGGATCAGATTGATTTACTACAAGGAATATGCCTAGTGGCTATTTTAGGCATCAGTGCTCACACAAAGTGCCAAAAATCCTATTTGGATGATGATGTAAAGCATAATCCAAGCACACGAAATTGATCATGTGTTTGCCTATGCCCCTAAGCAAAACTCAAAGAAGGTATAGAGTAGAGCCCATGGACCCTATATCATACACTCCATATCACCTACAATGCCATCCAATTAGCCATAGTAGGGTTGAAATATATGAAGATCTCTTCCCTATAGTGATGCTCCAAGTTACAAGTTTCGAATAACAAAAAGGAAAAGGAACATTAAATTACATAAAAGTCTTAAGGAGAGTACTTAGAGCATATTTTAATGATTCCTTACTATTTAGAAAAGTAGGTCAAAACATGTGATTTTCCAAACTTAGAGAGATTTCGATGGAGATTTTAGTTGAACCAATCCATATCCATGGTTATGTGCCTAGTGCAATAGAATGGGAAGCTTATTGAGGATATATGTCCACATGTAATTCCTATTTTGGGGCAATCACCTCGTCATATTGATGAATTTCACATAGACATTGGTTTAATAGCTAGTTTCATTGACTTCAGATGAACTTGGTCGATCAAGCACTTCTTAAAGAAGGGGAGATGAACTGTTTTTTTAGATAGATTGATGCATCGTGCAAGAGGAGGCCAAAAATTAGAGAACTATTATCACATTATGAATCCGTGGGTGAAAAAACCCTTTTGGATGAGGTGTGTTGATTCACCACATGGCATCATGTGGTGCATTTTCCATATGGGTAGAGAAACACTCATTGAGAGTCTCTTACATCAGTAATTCTAGAGGGATGTTGATGGCTGGGAGGTGACACCATAAGCTATCTCTATGCATTTCTTTACAAGAGCAGACTACTTGATAATTGTATTAGAGTACTTTTTGATTCAGGGAAAGCCTTTCTTTGATAGCCAAAGCCCAACCCATTTGTATCTTTGAAACTATGGGCATTTGAGTTGGAGAGAGAAAGATTTGGAAGGCTTTTCTCTCCTTCACACACTCATGCACAAGGAGACAAACAAATGGAAAACAAATCCAAAAGCCTAGAAGGACCAAAATTAATACCATTTGCAGCTAGTTAGAGAGATACTAGACTCCTGTAGTGACATTCTCTCATGCACAATGAGTAGAGAAATTGTTAGTTCCTCAAAGAAGTCCATCCATTTTGGAGCTCGATTGCACAAAATATAGGGCAAGAGATGTTTCTTTTGTTGGTTATCTTCACAAAGTTCAAATATGGAGATTCTTGATCATAGATGATGCCCATCCACGTACCATTCCATCCTTAAACTCTCTCTCTTACCATATTCAAGTGACCCCCCACAAGGCTTCATACATGGGTGTCACATGGCACTCATGTGTGAGCCCACCTAACTAGAGCTAAGAGGTGATTCACACCTCTCTCCCAAGGGTACTCCATGTAACATTTCCTTCCCTTTAATTCCATATTTTTCCTCAAAATGATATTGGAAGTTCTTATAGAAAGAGAGAATTAATTGATCAGTACTCCCACTGTATCCACATGTATCTAATGAACATGGTCATATCTCCATGTCATTTCCCCATATCCTTCCCCTTAAGAAGACTCTTGGGAACGTAATTTAAAATTGAGAAACCATCCCTGAAGGGTGCTAACCTGCTCCCATGTTGCACTATCTTCTGAACAATCTTTCCACTTCACTCGACACTCTTCATATTAGGGACTTCTTTTCCATTTCTCTCGAGTGCATAGTATGTTCTCAAGTTCATGTGGAACATATTGAACAGAATTAGGCTCTACTACCTCACTATTTGGAATGAGGCTATCGGCCTCATCCAACCTTTTCTTAAGCTCGCTAACATGAAATATTGGATGGATCTAGCTATTTTCTAGAACTTGGAGTTGGTAAGCCATCTTTCCTATCCTCTTAAGTATTGGGAATGGTCTAGGATACCTTGGAGATAGTATTCAACAAGGTCTCATCTTCATGGTTTTAGACTTGGATGGAACTCTAAGATAGAATTTCTCTCCTACTTCAAAGTTGATGTCTCTCCTTTGAGGGTTAGCATAGGCTCTAGCCCTGTGTTGAGCTCTCCTAATGTTATCCTTAGCAAGCCCGCAATCCTATTGCATAAGAAGCTCTTGGCTAAAACCCATACATAAGCATAAATGGACTATGTCCAGTGGAAGAGCACTTGGTACTATCATATGCAAACTCTACTATAAGTAAGAAATCTTCCCCAATATTATAACTAAGAAATCTTCCCAATTAGTTTTCTTTGATTTACACATGCATGAAGCATATCCTCTAAGATTTGGTTAATCCTCTTTGTTTTCCCATCCCACTATGGATGCTCAACCCTACTCATGCTAAGTTTTCTATCCAACCTTTTGAAAACCGTTCCCAAAACATGGCTAGTAAACTTCGTATCCCGATCAAAAACTATGTCTAAAGGAAGACCACATAATGAGTATAGGTTCTCTATAAACAATCTCACCAACTTAGGAGTCTTCACTATAGTATGTGTCAAAATAAACCTAGCCATTTTGGTTAACCTAACCACAATTACCCAGATAGAGTTGTGTCCCCTCTATTACTTAGGTAATCCGACTATGAAATCCATGGAGATACTCTCCCAACTTCCCATTGGGAATATCCAAGGGTGGAGAAGTCCTCCAATCCTCAATCTTTTAGCTTTATTTACCTAGAATTTGGTGCACTTAAGCACATAATCTAGAAATCCTTATGAAGTTGAGGCAAGTAAAACTCCCTCTTAACAAGATGATAAGTCTTGTTAACTCCTAAGTGTCCTACACTAGGTATGTCATGGAACTCATATAGAATGTGTCATCTCATCTCACAATCTCTAGGAACACACAACTTACCTTATATAACAAATATCCATCATGGATACTATAATTCTTTGACTTGAATCCTTCTTGAGCACCACTCGATACTCTATCCTCAATGGAAACTCTTTTATTACAATCCCCTTTCTCTATGGCTTCCCAAATCTTGGAATATGCATGATCCAACCTACATTCCCTCTAATGGAGTCAAATAGCTCATTATTCATCTCAGTAAAACTCAATCCATTGAGCATAGTCATGCGGCTAAGGGTCTCATCCACTACATTAAATTTTACCTTCCTATACCTAAGATCATAATCAAATTCTTGAAGGGTTTCTACCCATCGTGCCTTATGACCTTTAAGGTCTATTTGATTAGAGAGCCACTTAATGCTCTCTTGATCAAACATTATTGTGACTTTGGCACCATAAAAGTAATGATGACACTTCAAAGCATGGACAATAGCATACAATGCCTTCTCATAGATGAAGTAATTCTTATGAGCAAGTTCTAGTTTCTTGCTCTCAAAAGCCATTGGTCAACCACCCTGAACAAAAACTACTCTTATAGGAAAATCACTCTTGTCAGTATCAACCACAAAGGGTTTATTGGGATCTACTTTATGCAAAAGTTGATCTCTATCAATTTCTACCTTCAAATTCTCCATAGTTTTGTTTTGTTTGTCTCCCCAATGAAAGGCTTTCCCTTTCACTTTAAGTCGTTCCATCATCAGGACAACAATTTTGGCATAATTCTTAAAGAATCATTGATAGAATCCTTATAAGCCTAGGAAGATCTACAATTCTTCCAAGTTCGTGAGATGTGGCCATTCCATAATAGCCCATACTTTTTCAGGATCCATCTAGATTCCATCTTGGGAGACTACATGCCCAAGGTAACTAACCTCTGTTTTGAAAAAAATACACTTGGATTCTTTGGCAAAAAGTGAATTTTCTCTCAATACTTGTAATACTTTTCTCAAGTGTTCCAAGTGCTCCTAATATGATCTACTATAGATGAGAATATCATCTAGAAAGTATACTACAAACTACCCTAGATAAGGTCATAATACACTATTCATGAGCTTCATGAAAGTGGTAGGAGCTTTGGTGAGACCAAAAGGCATCACCAAGAACTCATAGTTCCCATATGTAGTCTTGAAGGCTGTTTTTGAGACATCCTCTACCCTTATCCTAATTTGATGATATCGTGATCTAAGGTAAAGCTTGGTAAAATACCTAGCTTGATGTAACTGATCAAATAGAACTTCTAATCTAGGCACCAAAAACCTATTTTTGATATTTACCTTGTTTAGTTCCCTATAATCTATGCATAGTCTCATAGAGATTTCCTTCCTATTAACCATGAGCATTGGCAATGCCCAAGGTGAGTCACTAGGTCTAATGAAGCCTTTATCTAAAAAATATTGTAGTTTCCTCTCTACCTCCTCATGTTGAGAAACATTAAGCCTATAAAGTGGACTATAAGTAGGCTTAGTGTTAGTAACTACCTCAATAGCATGGTCAATTGTCCCCTTTCTCAGATGATATCCCTCTAGGTAAGTTTGTGGGGGAAACATCTCTAAATTCGAACATAAGATCCTTAAAACCTTTAACAACACACTCTTGTAAGAAAGAATAGTAAAACATCATGTCCATAGTTACATTTCTAGCATGAAAATATCATCACATGAAGTATCCATATAATGCTCAAAATCGTGAATATACAAAAAAACTCTTGTACATGTTGAAAATGACAAAGACTATAGAACTCTAAAGATGAGATGAGAGGTGCATTAGGTATATCTCTCTCTCTCTCGCTATGTAAAAAGCTTACTTCTATTCTTTTCAAAATTAAGGGTGTTGTTTTGGTAATTGTGTTTAAGTTGGTCTCCCAACACCCATAGCCACTCTCGTCCTAGAACAAAATCTTCTGTCTCCATATTCATGATTTAGAAGTCCATATGGTTAGTGTAATCGTGTATCTTGACTTAAAGATTGGATACCATAGTATCCCATACCCTCTTGCCTTCCCCTTGCATCATAGACACTATGTATTTATGTGCATTGGGCTATTGAGGAATGTTAAGCTTCTTAACCAGAGCATAGTTTATGAAGTTATGATTGGAAAAGTCATCTACCATGACTCACACCCTCGTCCATATACACTACCATGAAGCTTAACTAGGTCATTTATTCCAAATTGAGGTGACCACAATGCTTGTGTCAAATGACATGTGTGCTCAATGTCCTCGTTCATCACTTCCACTCCCTTGTAGCTAGAGCCGCCATGAATGGAAAATGTTTGCACCAGGTGGAGTACCTTTTTGCCCTTATCAAGGGCTATACTACTTTGTGGTCCTTTCTTCTTTTCTTCCCCCTTCTTGGGTGGACACTTCCATTGTGCATTGCTAGGAGACAGTCACCTAAAACACAAGTTTTCTCTTTTTACCCTCTTATACTGCTCAATAGGTAACCTAGGCCCTTGTGATATTTGTTTCTTAATAAAGATTTTGTTTTTCCCCATTTAAATTTTCTTCTTGAACTTGGTCCTACTAAGAGGTTTGAGGGGCTGATCCATCTCCATAGGAGTATATTAAGGATGGTTATGGTCCTCACAATATGATCATACTTGATCGCCTCCTCAAAAGTCTTAGGTGTATTCCTTCTTGCCTCTCTCTTGATAGATTTTCTAAGCCCTAACAAACCCTATGGTCTTCTGGAAGTCATCTAGCCCCTTAAGCTTTAGTGTAATCTCTCTATAGTGGGACATGTAGACCGACAAAGGCCTACCTCTCTAAGTTATCCTATCCCACTCATCCCGATTTCTTTGTTCCTCATTCTCAGGAAGAAAATATTTCAAGAAAAGAGTTTGAAATTGAGTCCAATGTGTAGGGATGGAATTTTCCTCCTTGAGACTCATCCACCACCTATAAGCATGCCAGCCAAGTGAGAGACTCACTTCAAGCACATGATACTCAGGTAGGGTTCCCTTTAGTTGATGCAATCATTCCACTTTTGCAAGAAGGTGTAGAACACATCCTTATTTCTCTCATGGTCATCCCCAATAACGTTTTTTGGTTTGAGGTATTTCAAGAGGGGAGTTTCCCTAGAATTCTCTCCTTTATGCTTACTAGGAAAAGGGACATCCTTCATAGCAGTCCCAACTATAGGAAGATTAGGCATTTCTCTTTCCATCCTATCTAGGAAAGAGGTAACATGAATCTCTAGTGAGATCGTTTGAGATTTAAGTCATTCTATGAGAGAATTCATGCTAGCAATTTCTCTCTCTAACCTAATAGTTTGTTCCTAGAGCTCAATGAATTGCTTGTGTGTAACAAACTCATCATAAATCTCTACATAGGAGTATTCCTCTTCTTATTGTTCTTTTTGCTTTAATTTCTACTCTACTTCTTGATCTTGTTCCAATTTTTTGATCCTATAGTCTGGGTCCTCTAGTTGTTTCTCTCTAGGTGGAGAAGCATGCTCTAAAGGTTAATTACCCTTACGATCCATGTTTCACTCCTCCCATTTACGAAATATGTTTATAAGCAATGGAAGTAAATTTGTTAAGCAAGAAAGAGAGAAAAATAGCATTAGAGAACTTCCTTGATACAACTGAAGCATTCCAAAGAAAAATTGAAGAGATCTTAGAAGTGTTGAGGCTCTGATTTGCAATCCTTGCAGGCCCAAATGAAAATTTGAAATGTCTGGTTGGCCCTAGAGGGTCTCAACACCATAAGCTAACAAAAATGATGACAAAAGTGTTTGGCAGTAGGCCAAAACATGAAAACTCAACAAAACTAAATCATGTTTGGCCCTTGCTAGTCCTTGACCTAGGAGTGCATGCATAATATCTACTGAAGTGCTTCAGAGGGATTTTGGTTGGGCAAAACGTCTCCAAATCAAGTGTAATGATTGCATTAAGAATGAACAACCTTCAATGCAGTTATATTCAATGTAGAGTAATCTTTAATTGAATTAGAACACTAGTCGAATGCCACCTAGTTCCAAGGACCATGTTAGCTAACAAGCTCTTTCTTTTATATAGTACATGGAGGGAAGGAATCCACTTCACCATTGACATATCAATGAAATATATCAATAAGCAACTCTCATAAACCATTAACAAAGTCTGATAGTCATCTCAAGGCAAATTACATTCATCATAATTGCCTGCTTGTAGAGTGCTTATTGGCAAAGGACCAAACTAGGGAGAGGCCTACATTCTAACAACAAAATACTTCACACAATTAAATCAAATCACAACATGTGAGCTTTCATATCAAAGCACTATCTCCAAGGACTCAACAATTGGGTTCGTACATGCAAAAAACATCACCAAGAGACCAACAAATAGTTTCAAAAATTCAAATGCCATCTTCAAGGACACATGACAAAAAAGAAGAATATGGTTCAACAAAAGCTTTCCTTTTCGGGCACAATAATTTCCCCACAAGATTTTTTCACATGACATTAGATGATATTTCAAAGGGTGCTCATAAAGAGGCTTTGTCCTCTAACAGAAGTATTGTCTACAATGGATGGGACAAGGCTATCAATTGACCCTAGAATGCATAAGATTCCTATTGTTTGTGTAGAGAAAGAGGGTAAGAGAAGTTGATGTGATGGGTCTGGTGAAAAAAAGTGCAAAGGTCTTCAAGCTCACAAAAAATCTTGGATGCATTCAATTATGGCATTAAAAATCTTAAAGATCTATTTCTTACATCTTTAGAAATTGTGGTTTTTGTTTTGAAATGTTATCATATACCTGCATGGATGACCGATTGAAATGCACTAAAAAACATTGATCATTTTTTTTAAGTTTAAGAGAAGAATGATTCAACTTGCCAGGTACACACATATTTGATGATTTTCAAGAAAAGTAATTGTAGAAAGGTAATAGAATATGCAACAAGCATGTTGTTTTTTCTATAGGTTGTGGAGCTTGATGCTTTCATACATGGCTGCTATGACCTAGACATTTAAAGCCCTATGTTGTTTTTGATGGCCTATGTACCATAGGCTAGCAAAGACTTATTCTTATGATATGGTTAAATTTTTTAGAGCTCCATTTCCTTGGGAAAATGCTACCAAAATGTTTCCCTTCTCATGGCGTTACATACACACTTAACTTTAAGTAGAATATCATGGCATAAGAACATGCATTTTGTGCAAACATCAAATAAGTTAACCTTATGGGCTTATGACCATCAAAACTTTATAGTTAACAAAACTTTATTAGTGATTGGATTCCAAGAAATAATCCTTATGTATGAAGACTATAGGATTGCTAAAGGGGACGGATATACACCTTCCCCATTAGGAGTTTTTAGAAGCAATCACATAGGTTTTCAAAATTTTTATAGAGGAGTACATGAGATAAATATGATCATCTGCAATATACTCAAGGCTTATATACCTTTGAGAGAGTCTCAAGATATGATTAGAGGACTATGGGGTGTGATCATGTTTTCCAAAGAGTGACCACTTTCACTATTGAACATCACTTGAGTAAAGTAGTGAAGCATTCTTTGCTAAACTACTAAGGAAACTTGGCAATAGGGATAATAAAGATGAGTTTCATGAGATAGCATCGATGTGTGCTAATGTGATACTAGTGATGTTAAGGAAAGTCACAGTTAAGAAACTAGATCTAAGACTAGAACCAAACTACACTAGTTTGAGGACATGGGATTCATTGGATTCCACATACATATTATGTATATAGCTCCATTATATATGTATGGAATATACATTAGGATTAGTGTAGATATGACATGTTGAATTGGATGAGGGTTCCACTAGTATGGGATGGTGGAAAAAATTCCCTTTGATTGAGCATGAATGACTTGCCATCAAGGATGACCATCAAGGTTTTAATAAAAAAACTGTTTCTTCAATATGGCTAGGAAGAATATATGGTTCTCTAGTAGATCACATTACCTTGGAAGAATCAATTTCCCAAAACCTAGATAATTCCTTTCTCAATGTGGAATTACTACCTTTATACTCTGCTCGAAACTAGTCAACCTTCAAAATGACCCATCAAAATATATAAAAACAAAAAACCATTATTAGGTGCTTTAAAAAATAATAAACTCTATCATAAAGAATATAAACTTTTTTTTACCTATTTGAATATACGAAATGATATTTCACAGATACCAACAACAGTTCCCACGTAACCAAGTTCGCCATCTATAAGGTTCATGTCCTTTGAGCTAGCACGTGATAGTTGCTTGAAAGAAGCAACAAAGGTAGAATCCTCTGTTTTACATAAAGAATCAATAGCTTTGATTCTAATATGCTGTCCAAAAGCCCATATATTAGTGAACCTTTGGGCTACAAAAGAGATTAAATTAGTAAAGAGAAACTAATATACATATATGAAAAAAACAAAAATTATTAAAATAAAATTACCTTTCATTCACAACCTATCATTAACTCTCTTTACTAATTTGAGATTTCATCATTATTTGCATTGGCTCATTGCAAACGAGTATATAGCCAATCCATGAAAGAAAATATATTTGCAATGTCATTATTATCGAGATTACGTCTATATCTTTTGTTTCCCCATCTTTTACTTCAGAGATTTTGAAGTTTTTGTTTGTACTCGCTAATGAATGCTTGCATGCATTCCCTATTATATGCAACAAAAGTAGAAACATCATCTTTTTCTTGAAATGTAAATAAAAATGGAACTCCCTTACCTCATAATACCTCGTCTGTTATTTTTGAAGAAGACTCGTTGGTCCATACACGTGGAGCTTCTTCATGAGCTCTTTCAAGGTACTCACTAACATAGTACATGCACTCCTCAAGCATCCAACCATTTGCCATGGATCCTTCTGGTTTCGCTCTTTGCAGCACATAACCTTTTAATATTCCCATAAATCGCTCGACCCAAAACATCCATCGAGTGTTGAAAACACCTACAATCTCTATTTCATCTACAAGATGGACTAATAAATGAACCTGAGTATCAAAAACTAAAGTAGAAAGCTCTTTCTGCATCAAACATAGTAGCTATTTGCATTCACGTTTCTTTTGTGGGATTGAGTTTTTGTCAATCTCTTTTGATGTAATCCACCTATGCATATCATAAAGAAAATTATAAAGAAATTAATTCAAAAATAAAAGATACCAAATATTCATATGTATTAAATATAAAAGTATCATAATTACCTTATAAGTGATCCAAGATGATAGATCACATCTCGTACTCCTTTTGCTCTACATCCATCGATAACCAAAGGTAAAGTGTGCTTCAAAAAGGTATGCCAATCATGGGTCTTGAACCAGATAAGCTCTTATCATCCATAGTAAACATGTTCTGGAAAGATGCTCCATATCCTGTAGGAGTCCGAGTCAATTGAATCCTATTGTTGATAGTCTGTATGTCTTTTGTCATAAGTACCCAAGGAGTTGGTGCATAAGTCATTTCCTGTTGATGTCTATCAAAAACTGGCCATAACTTTGGTTTTAAGTTTTGTTCCTTGAAATCATTCCTTGATACTATAATGTCTTTTAATCCAAGAGGATGCTGCCATAATGAATAAACAATATTCTTGAATATATGCATAGGATCAAGAAGATGACGTACTTATAGCTCTTTCCAATACCCCAAAGAATACCATATTGATATATTCTCTGCGAGTGCCAATTTTCCTTTACCTCTATTCAAATTCTCATTATCTTCATCATCACTCAAGATTTTTTATTCTAGATCTATCAGAGATCTATCTATCCATTTTTTATACCAATCCATAGGAGTCATTGGTTTTGCACATTGACCTATTTCAAGCTTTCCATTAAAATGTATCGATTCTGTTTTACCTCTTAATGGATGATCATCAGGCAAGAATCATCAATGTCAAAGATAAATATTTTTGTTGAGATTCTTACTATAGATTGATCTCAACCAATCACCACAATATGGACAAGCTTTATAACCCTTAGAAGATATTCTTGCATCATGAAAACGATAAAAACATAATTAGATTAACTCACATT
The DNA here is from genome assembly GCA_020310875.1 of Ceratopteris richardii. Taxonomy (NCBI): domain Eukaryota; kingdom Viridiplantae; phylum Streptophyta; class Polypodiopsida; order Polypodiales; family Pteridaceae; genus Ceratopteris; species Ceratopteris richardii. Next base: position 31,476,655 of record CM035412.1, read on the forward strand.
TATTTTTATGCATATTGAATAAAAAAATTACATCAATACATGAACAAACACCATATCTTGGAAAATCCTGAATAGTCCAAGCCATAATACCACAAACCGTAATATATCTTTGATTGATGTTTTTTGATACATCAATTCCATTTATACCTTTCCATAACTCTTGGAAATCATAAATGAAAGGAGCAAGAATATATATATATCTTTAACTTGTCTTTTTCCTGGGATTCAAAGTGAAAGCATTAAATGTTCCTTTTTAATGCTAATATATGGTCGAAGATTGTAGTTTATGACTACCAGTGACAATGTTGACCATTTACTAGATTTCATAGAGAATGGATTAAACCCATCTAATGCAACTCCTAACTTTAGATTCTATGGATTTTGTGCAAAATTAGGCCATGTAGAATAATATGTTGAAAAACAACACTATCTATTGGAATTCTGATTATTCCATCAGTACTTTTATGGTCATGTCCCCATGTCCAAAGCTTTGATAATTTGGGGCTTTGAAACATATTTCTAATCCATGGAGCCAATGGAAAATGTCTCGATACCTTTTTAGGATTTTACCTTCTTCTTGCTTATATCGAGGAGATTGACATTTTGGACATGTCAAAGAGTCTGCATATTCACGTCTATATAAAATACAATCGTTAGGACATGCATGTATACATTGATAATCTATACCAAGATTGTTGATTATCTTCTTCATTTCATCATGTGAGGTAGTAAGAATATTCTTACTTGGTAAAAATGTTTCGGATACTAACTTGTAAGTTCATGAAAAAAAGATAAAAATAAATAAATAAATATACATATATATATATATATATATATATATATATATATATATATATATATATATATATATATATATATATATATATATATATATATATGCATATGTGTATGTATATGTGTATGCTTATGTGTATGTGTATGTAGATGTGTATATGCATGTGCATGTGTATATGCATGTGCATGTGTATATGTATGCGTAGGTGTATATGTATGCGTAGGTGTATATGTATGTATGTGTGTATATGTGTTTTAGATGTGTATATGTATTTATGTATACATATGTGTTTGTCTATGCATATATGTATGCATATATGTGTATGTATGTGTATGTATGTATGTATAAATATGCATGTATGTATGTATGTGTATGTATGTATGTGTATGTATGCATGTGTACCTGTGTATATTTGATTTCTTTTAGTCAATCAATTACCTGCCTTGCTAACTAAGACTTACATATTTGTTTACAAATATGAAGTATCAATTGGCTACGGAGGTATTAGGTAGTTTGGAAAATAGGGGAAGCAAATCTATTTGGACAATTTTGAAAGATGGATGAATAGTTTTAAAGGATAGGCAAACAAAAAATGTCCATTCAATGGAAGTTCTTGTTCTTACCTTAGCTAAGGTAAGAAGAAGAGCCTGCATTGAAGGGACACTTTCTTTCTGACAATCGTTTAAAATTATTCTTCCATCCTTCAAAATCTTCCAGATAGATTTGCTTCTCCCATTTTCCAAACGACCTAATACCTCCATAGCTAACTGATACTTAATATTTGTATGCAAAGTTCATAAAAGAGTTAGCAACACAGGTATTAGGTCGACTAGAATAGGAGAAGCAGATGTGTCAATAAGATTCTAAAGGCTGGGTGGACAATTCCAAAGGGTAGATGGACAAAATATCTTCATTTGATATAGGTATGTATAAGTTGACCTTACTCCCATAACATGTGTATATGTGTGTGTATGTTTATATGTGTGTATGCATTCATCTATATATATGTGTATGTCTATGTATGTATGTATTTATATGTATATATATGCATGTATATATATAAATAGATAGAAAATTAAAGATTATACATTAATAACACCGAAAGAGGTACATCACTCCATCCAAAACCATTTTGACGATTGAGAATAAGTAAGCTTGCACTTAGCCGTGTCAAACGACATCCTTCATATACATGCTTTAGACATTCCTCTCGAAGATATTTCTCAGTTTTAGAAATATCAATGCTCTCATTGTCATTTTGATACCAATCCTCAATAAAATCTGCCATGTCATCATCTTCATCATTGTCGCACAAATCTTGTACTTTATCTTCTTTTGAATATAGGCCTTTCAACCTTGCGTATTCCACAGGATCACTTTTGCGTAGCCTCCTCATAGAAGCTTCTGATAAATGAGGTCTTACTGGCAAGTGTGAATGGTGTGGTGGAATATCATCAACATCATACATTGGAATCTACAAACATGAATAAAAATCATTAGTATTCCATAAATTAATGAAAAGCAAACTTTAAACATAAAATTAAATTTATGTAAGTTATTAAATATGGATATAAAGTTTTCATTCTCTCTCTAGCTAAAAGGTGCTCTTGGAGGTCTATGCCATCCATAATTCTACAATAAAGAGACCACGACTAGCACCAATAATAGTGGATGGAGCAATCATATAGAGATTACCCCAAAAGTTAAAAACCTCTCCATCTAAAGGAAGTGTTCCTCTATTCCATCCTCTATATCTTCTTCTATCATATGTTTGTACGAGAGAAGGATCACGAGCTGGAAATGAGTAATCTCTAGTCGTTTCAGTCTCTAAACTAGGAGGTAGAGGGTTTCTAGAAACCTCTGCTTGTAATCAATGAACAACAAGTCCATGACGTGTACGAGGTATATTAGCATTATGAGTATGAGAATTATCATCATCATCATCATCATCATCATCATCATCATCATCATCATCATCGAGCAAGTATTCATGTATATCAACAATAATTTGATTTTGTATATGGTTTTAAAATAAAATAATGATATTAATTTATAGAAAAAATACATACCCAAAGCATTATCACGTTGACCAAGTGGTGGTGCATGCTCAAAAGTACCATACTCTGCCTCATGTTCAATACATTCCAATCGTGGTCTTCGATACGTGCCATAGCAAGAATTACACAATCATATAATATGCTCTAGATAGTAAATTTCATGATAATTCCTATTAGAGGACACATATGAAGGCGTTGCATGGGTAGGAGGTGGTGGATTGCCCTCTGGTTAATCAAAATTTTAGTATCACAAGAGAAGAACATATATCAGTTATGTATCTATCAAATATATTTAAAATTAAAAGTTTTATATACTTATAGTATATAGTCCCTGCACGATTAGGAGATGGTGGTGGAGTTTTGTCTGATTAATCAGAATCTACAAATAATTGTATTAGATATTAATAATTTACATACATAAACATTCACATATACACATTTACACATACACACATATTCACATATACACAAATACACATTCTTGTGGGATAAATGCATGTATTTTGTATGAATGTGTGTATATGCATGCATATGTATGCGTATATGTATATATGTGGATATGTATATGTCTGTTTATGTTATATGTATGTATATGTGTATATGTATGCATGTATATATGTGTATATATTTGCATGTATATGTGTATGTGGGTATGTGTTTGTGTATGTGTGTGTATGTATGTATAAGTGTACATGTATATGTATATATGTTTATGTGTGCATGTATATATATAAATATATATATACATATATATATATTTCTATAAATATGTATACAAATATATATACAATAAATATACAGTATATATAAATATAAATATAAATATATATATAGTAATATAAATATGTATATAAATATATATAAAGTAAATATATGTAGTAAATATATATACTACAATATATATATATATATATATATATATATATATATATATATATATATATATATATATATATATATATATACTCACATATATATAGTAAATATATATATATATATATATATATTTACTATATATATGTGAGTATGTGTATGTGTGCATGTATTTAGTATGTATGTGTATGTATTCTGATTTTCTTTTGTTTGAAATTAAAATAACAGGAAATACTGTATGGTGGAAAAGAATAAGAGGAGACCTAACATACCACTTGAGATGTGGTAGTTTTTTCGTAGACAACTACGTCTTCAAGAGTCATTTCCTCAGCAGAGAGTATACAAATTAATAGTTTATATTTATAACTCTCATATGTTTTATTAATTTTTCACATTTAATTTATGTATTTCTTTTCTATTTAAATAAATAGCCTACTGCAAAGAAGAGAAATGAGTCGGGCCACACATCTTACTTAGGCCAAACCATCATGGTTTTGTAGCTACATTTGCAAGTATATGTGTTATTCTAAGTATATTTTTTATTTTAGTTAAAATGCAAGAGACTAATCCTTTTTGTTTGTTTCAATGCAGCGAAAGGATTTTGGTCAATATCCTATGAAACATGAGATCGAGTATGCTACACATTTTGGATATTGGCATTTAAGCGAGTATATGTGAGATCATCCAGATGTTTTTGTCAGTATTATTAAATTCTATATAATTATTTTATTTTTATGGATCTTTTGTATGTTTTACTTATTTATGTTTGTTATATGTAATATAGGAGTATTATGGTGAGGCAGATATGGATGAGGTGGAGAGACAGAGACAAGAGGGATGATCTCGATCGTCACAAAGTGCTCGCACCGAAGTGCTCGCACCGCTACCCATGATGCCACTACAAATACATCGGATCATGTGGATGATCGTGATGATGAGGATGATGATGATGATGATGATTAGGATTCTTGATTATGACATTGGATATGTATTTACACACACACACACACACACACACACACACACATATATATATATATATATATATATATATATATATATATATATATATATATATATATATATATATATATATATATATATATATATATATATATATATATATTGTTCATTCCAATTATGTTTTGAATTATGTGTATGGTATTAAGTAATGAAAAGTCTTGTTCTATTGATTTTTAATATTGTTTATATTTAGGATGTGTTTTATTACTTAGTTATATAATTCATTCATATTTATGTGTGCTTGTGTGTATATAAAATGTATATATGCACATGTAGGTATATATCTATATTTGTGTAAGTGTGTCTATATGCATGTATATGTATGTATCTATGTATCTATATGTGCATGTATGTATGTGCATATGTATATGTTTATATGCATGTATCTGCATGTGCATGTGTAAGTGTATGTGTGTATGTGCATGTGCATGTGTATGTGTGTATATGTATGTATGTGCATGTATATATGTATGTGTATATGTGTGTATGCGCATGTATAATGTGTGTATATGTATCTATGTGCATGTGTATGTGTGTATTTGTATGTATGTGCATGTGTATGTGTGTGTATGTGCGTATGTGTGTGTATGTATGTGCATGTATATGTGTGTATGTGTGTGTATTTGTATGTATGTACATATGTATGTGTGTATATGCATGTATGTGCATGTGCCTGTGTAAGTGTATATGTGTATGTATGTGCATGTGCATGTGCATGTGCATGTGCATGTGTATGTGTGTGTATATGTATGTATGTGCATGTGCATGTGTAAGTGTATATGCATATCTATGTGTATGTGCATGTGCATGTGTATGTGTGTGTATATGTATGTATGTGCATGTATATGTGTAAGTGTATGTGTATAGGTGTGTATGTGCATGTATATGTGTATATTTATTTATGTGTATGTGTGTGTATGTGCATATGTGTGTGTACGTATGTGCATATATATGTGTATATATGTGTATGTGTGTGTATATGTATGTATGTGCATTTGTATGTGTATGTGTATAAAAATATACAAGTGTATGTATATGCATGTGTATATGTATGAAACATGCATGTGCATGTGGATGCATTTCCATTTGCATCCATGTGTATATGCATGCATGTGAATGTGCATGCATGTGGATGTGCATATACATGTATTTAAGTACGTGTTAATGTGTGTATGTGTATGTATATATGCAATAATGCATGCATGCAAGTCTTTTTATGTGTCTATAGAAATGTTTGTGCATATGCATGTGTATGTGTGTGTATATGTGTATGTGTGTGTATATGTGTATGTGTGTGTATGTGTAAGTGTATGTGTGTGTATATATGTGTGTGTATGTGCATGTGTATATGCGTATATGTGTGAACGTGCATCTTCATGTATAAGTGTATATGTGCATATCAATAAGTGTGAGTATGCTAATTAATGAAAATAACACAATTCAAATGACATACAAAAAATGGAAATTGTACTTACAATAGCTAGGCTTGTTCTTTGCTTGGTTAAGTTCTTGAATAACCTCCAATAGAGAGAGAGAGAGAGATAATTCAAAGAGAGAAAGAGGTAGAAGGAAGAGAAATGGAGAGGGAGAGAGAAAATAAGATAGAGATTAGACAAAACAACAATTCATCAAGCAATTGTTTTAGCTGGAAAGCGTCGTGCAATTGGTGAAAGTTAGAAAGGTCTTCGATCAAATGTGTGTAGATGCCGATCAAAGAGCCTCCAATGTTTTTATTTTTGTCAAAAAAGCATCATGTAATCAATGCTGAACCATCGTAAATTCATCTCTAGATAGCCTCGCATAAGTGATGCTAATTAGCATCATTTATGCGATGCAGTTTAGCATCGATTATGCGATGCTTTTTTATATCGTTGCTTTCGTGATGCTCAATGTAACTATCACAATGCCTGTTGCTCCACACGTTGATAAGAACATCGAAGTGTTTGTCGTTTAACCGATGTTGTGTGCATGATGTTTGTTGCAACACTTTATGCAATTATATAGTGACAGAATTGTGTCGCATTAATCGTCACTATGTGCCCGTATTCCTTGTAGTGTTCCTATGTAAAGTACATTCAGAAGTGGCATATTGATTGACTATTAAACTTGTGAACATAATTAATCAAAGTCTAAGTTTCTAATACATGAATGAGAAGATTCTAATTCAATAAGTTGCGATAGTGATTAATTCATTTGTAGTGTGGGAAATTATTATAGGGCCTCTGTTTCATAGACCCTTATCCAACCCAAGAACCTTGTAGGCTCATTCTATCACTGTTATCTTTACTGGATATAGTAAGTTAGGACAAAAGTTAACATTGGTGATGGCCATGGGGTTTGGAATATAGTTCGTGATAGAAATTTGGGATATAATTTTGAGTGGATACCTTGTTCTGCATGCTTGTAATGCGTTCAGGCGAAAACTATCCTAAATACCTGAACAATAGGCATCCTTGGAAAGTAAACAGTACATTAGGGTCACCACCATGTAGTAATATTGAAGGGAATTCATCAATAGGGGAAGGCATATCATGAACCGGTGGGGTAACACCACAACATTCCTTTAGCTGAGGGTCGCAAAGCATACTGGAACTAAGTCTAGTACAATTCAATGATAATTCGGTGACCAGCATTGGTATGGAACTCAATCATAGTCTGGTACTTTTTGGTAGTAGTTTGGCATCCAATGTTAGTGCTGAATTTCGGTGTTGCTCCGATACTCTTAGAATCACCCGAACATGTTAGTGAAGATACCAACAGACCTGTTGGAACTATTGAGAGAACTACTGATCGTACCCCTGAACCCAGCATGCCTATTGAGCAATTTGTGCAACACAAACCTTTGAACTTGTGGAGTCATATGAAAGTCCCCATCACCAAATTTCTGCTGAAAGAGTGGGATCCAACACATCTATTAAGACTTAAATTTTTGGACAACTCCTTTCTTAATCACAAACCAGTAGAACCAATAAATAATAGTGAATCAAAGCAGTTAGAGTGAACAATAGATACCTATGGTGCAGATCAACACGAAGCAATAATGTACACTCGTGAATTTGAACAACTAGTAGACCCCGATCTAGAAGTCATGGCAGACACCCAAGATCAATAGCGGTAGCAACAACAACAAGAATAGGGTGGTCAACGAAGGCAATCCACTATGGGGGTTACATATGCAAAATTTGGTGGCTTCCCTTATGATGACCCAGATGTGCATGCGCATATGTTTGATTAATTATGTTGTATTAAACAACCTGGAGGACCCTGCATAAAAGGCCATAGTGTTTCAATCAACTTTAGTGAATGAAGCAGCATGCTCGTTGAACGAGTATGATATAAACCATTTTAGGAAGTATGATGACTTCAAGAATGCTTTCTTACAATGATTCATACTAAAGTAAATGCAGCACAGATATTTGACTATTTATAAAATAAGTGACAAAAAAACACATCAAAGCATGCAAGAATATGCCACATTGTTCCACACACACGCCACTTACCTCTAGGTCATGCGAGTCTCTCGAATGATGTGATTACACAGTGGTTTATCAATGGACTAAATCCCCAACTGTTGACACTCAAGGTGGAGCACAAAGCATGGAAGCACATCAAAGAAGTGGACATACAAGAAAAGGGAGCATGTAGGGATCTCCGAGAAGCACATGTCAAATTTTAAGAAGAAATCCCTATAAAAATAGTGATTTTCATCACTAAGAAGAAATCCCTACCAATCTCCATAATTTTTAGATTCCATTTGAGACCCCAAATAAGCCGTGGAACCTAATTTTTTAACTAGGCCAGACACTAGGTCTGGACAGGGCCAAACCCACTCAAAAAACTATAAAAAACGGCTAGAGAGCTCCTTTTTGAGGTTAGCTTATTGTAGATTTCAGCTTTGTAAGAGAACTCTTGTGCAATCCAAGTCCTTCCATTGTTCCACTCTTTGCTCTTACCTTGTGCGTGTGTGGGTGTACGTGTATGCATGCTTGTGTGCTTTCACTCACTGACTTGTGCCATCACTTGCTCATGGTCTTCATACCGGTCCTCACATCTCCGTAGATTGACATTTATGAGGTGTAACTCCTCACGTTGGTACTCACCATTGTGCTAGATTGACACCAAATTTGGTGCCGTTGCTGGGGAGAGAGCTTGCAGGACGAGCGTGTGATGGTAAGACGTAGAGTAATGATGTTGGAAGGTAAAAAAATCACCATTTTCAGTTCAGTTTCTGAGTGTTTCTCCTTCTTCATCATCATCATCACCACCATCTCCTTCCATCTTCACTTTCTCCGATTTTTTGCTTTTTTGATTGCATATTCTCTATTTTCGCCTCTTATTCTTCATTCTTGGTTGTGCGAGGAGTTCAAACATGGTTCATAGCTTAGGCATAGTTGAAATACAGAGATTTGCACCATTAAAACATCAAAAATCTGAGCGGCGGTATTGCGGAGTGACAAGACCTACATTTGGTATCGCGAATGTAGTATCGTGGGTTTGGAGAGTGACCCTGCATCTATAGGCACATAGGAGTGACAAGGAGGACACAAGGTACACATACTTGAAAAAGATTTTGAATTTGGGTTTAAACAACTCCAAGTATCGTGTCCGATTGAGTTTTGGTATCGCGATACCAGAACTCCCATGTATCATGATACTTATCAAGGTATCGTATCGTGCATACACACTTGAGGTATCGCGATACCATTCTGGTATCGTATCGTCAAGTGTTGGTATCACGATCGCGATCGCCTTGGTGGTATTGTATCGTGGTCCATCTGATATCGTATTGTGTCAATCACGGTATCATATCGTTGTCTGAGTGGTATCGTATTGCGTGCATGTTGGTATTGTGAAGAGATGGATATGTATGTGCTTGAAGATGAAGAGGTGTTGCAAAATCCTTGATCTACACCAGCCAAATGAACTCCTGGAGTATATGGTGGGCCTCTTTAGCTTGCCAATGGATGTATTAGACACCCTATGTACCTTGGAAGATCACTCTCAAAAAGATAGATCAAAACAGATAAGTTGAAGTTAGCTCAGAGGTGAAAACTTGCTATTCTTGGTTCATACACTTGTCTAGTGTTTTACATATTTCTTTGAGCACAGCAGTAATTAGCTTAATTCCTCTTGGGGAAGTCTAGATAGCTTAAAGAGCTAACTTTCAAGAGTAATCTCATCAAAAATAAGAAACCACACATTGAGAATGAGTTTTAACAAGTGATGACATCATCCCGATTTTCACGGGCTGCTATAGTTTGAGACCAGTGAGCAGAAAAATCCACATAACTCAAAATTTAGAAATCCAATGATTATGAAAATTTGTATGGTTATACTAGACATTAGGTGGAATTCAACAAGCTTTAAATCACTGAATTTGGATACGTAACCACTGATAAACACCTCTGACAAGATGAGTGAAAAAGTCGGGTAATGTGGCATAGTTGAGACTACCCACTAGACTTTGATATGATGTGATGTCCTCTATGAGTTCACCTTCATGTGAGCTCAATTTGTGATTGACCTCCATTGGAGTACCTGCAATCTTACAATCTTGCATCTTGAATTTTGCCAACATGTCCTTAATGTACTTTCTTTGAGTGAGAAACAAACCATGATCTTTGTAGACAACTTCCAAACCTAGGAAGTAGGTAAGTGAACCCAAATCACTTATCTTGAACTCTTCTCTCATCTGATCTTTGATCTTCTTCATACCATCTGCATCATTTCCTGTCAATATAATATCATCTACATATACACATAGGTAGATGACCTCGGAATTACTCTTTTTAATAAAGAGTGAAGGATCTGCCTTGCTTGGTTGAAAGCCTTTGTCCTGCAAGAATGAAACAAGCCTGAAATTCCAAGCTCTTGGAGCTTGCTTGAGACCATACAATGCTTTGTTAAGTTTACACACATAATCAAGATAAACTTCATTCTCAAAACCAGGTGGTTGTGCCATATATACCTCTTCTGTTATCCAACCATTCAAAAATGCATTCTTTACATCTAGTTGAAGTATCTTCCAATTCTTGGAAGAGGCAATACTAAGCAAAACCCTAATAGTAGGCATCTTTGCCACAGGAGAGAAGGTCTCCTCATAATCAATTCCCTGAGTTTATGCAAAGCCTTTTGCTACAAGCCTTGCCTTATACCTATTAATGGAACCATCAGAATTCTTCTTGAGTTTATAGACCCATCTTGAGCCTATTATCTTCATGGATGAAGTCTTGGGCACCAAATCCCAAGTGTTGTTTTCCTCAAGTGCTTCGATCTCTTCCTTCATTGCATGCTTCCATTCTGTTTTTGCTTTGGCCTCTTCAAATGATGATGGCTCCTCTTGGTTTATGTCCTGTGCTATGTAGATAGAATGTTTAGTTACTAATGAGGTGTCAAACCCATACCTTTCTGGTTTTTTCTTTTCCCTCATAGATCTTCTTAGGCCATGATGTGAGGTTTCTGCCTCATGTCCAAGTTCCTGCAATTTTGCTTTACCTTTAGACTTCCATGCTTTGATCTTTTCCATGTGAGATTCTTCATCATCCTCTGAGGTGTCTTGTTCTTCAATCTTTGATTGTTCTCTACCAAGCTTTGGAAAATCTTCTTCAAGATTATATGGTAAATTGATCTTCCTGCATGAATCTTCATACCATGAATTGTTCTCATCAAAAAATACATCTCTGCTTACCAAGAATCCTTTGTTGGTAGGGTTGTATAACCTGTAGCCCTTTTGATTGTTGTCATATCCAATAAATACACACCTTTCTGCCTTTGGATCCATCTTGCCTCTAACCTGTGAAGGAACATGAGCAAAAGCAATACATCCAAAAATTTTACAATGATCTAAGCTTGGTCTTCTTCCATTCCAAGCCTCATATGGAGTCATCCCATCAAGGGATTTTGAAGGCAACCTATTAATCAAGTAAGTGGCTGTAGATACAGCCTCAGCCCATAAGTAATTAGGTAAATGCTTTTCATTTAACATAGACCTTGCAGCTTCAACAATTGTCCTATTCCTCCTTTCTGCCACTCCATTTTGCTCAGGAGTGTACCTTGTAGTTACCTCTCTTTTGATTCCTCTTTCTTGAAGAAAAGAATCAAACTCATGGGAGAAGTATTCTCCCCCTCCATCTGACCTTAGCCTTTTTAGTGATTTACCTGTTAATTAAAGAGAGCAATGTTTCTAGTGTCCTGTAATTCAAATGTGAACAATCTACCTGTCTTTTCACCTTTTGCAATTTTTCTGAATCCTTGACTTGGATCTTCAACAAATGCTCCTGCTTTTGTGAACCTAACTTGCAACCCTTTCTCTACTATCTGCCCAACACTTATCAAATTCTTTGTAATGGTAGGGACATAGAGTACCTTACTGAGTAGGTTGATGTTTCCATCAGGTGCTTTGATATTGCCTATTTTCTCCACAGGATGTTTTGTATCATCTCCTGTTTGTACCTCATGCTTATTCCTTGGATCTTCTAAATCTGATAGGAGTGCCACATTTCCTGCCACATGATTTGAACAACCTGAGTCTATGTAGAAAACATGCTCATCAGATTTACCTTGTGGCATAGCCATGTTCATGATCAATAATGAATCCTCTTTGTTTGAGTCTTCTGTGTAGTTATTGTAGTCTCTCCTTCCTTTGTAGCCTCCTTGATAGTTTGAATGATTGTAGTTGTTGTAGTTGCCATGATAGTTGTTGAACCTTCCTCTTGAATAGCCATAACTTCCTCTATTGTATCCTCTTCCTCTTTGATTCCTGGAATTCCTAAAGCAATTTTCAGTTGTATGATTAGTTAGTCCACAAATAGAACATGAGTTGGAGTCTTGGGATCTCCCCCTGCCTTGTCTACCTCCTCTTCCTCTACCTCTACCATGTCTTCCTCTACCTGCATAGTTAGCTTGATATGTACATGCTTCATCATCCACTTTCTTTGCCATTCCTTTGTTATCTTTGGACTTGCTTTTATCCGTGTATAAAGCTGAAGATTGATTACCTTTAGAGCTTTCTCCATTTTTGATAAGCTTTGCCTCTTGGGTAAGTAGTTGTCCAATGAGTGTATTGAAATCAGGTACATGCATGTCCATGTACAAATCCATAGCTGTGGTGAATGCTTCCCACTTGTCATCTGCCTTCAAGCCATTGATGACCTGCCTTACAATTTGCTCTTCATCTATTACCTCTAACTGATCCGCTATGTCCTTGAGCTTTGTGACAAAATCAGTCACATTTTGTTTGGGAGCCTTCTTGAGAGTTGTGAAATCCAGCCATAGTTGATGCTTCCTAGCTTTAGTACTTGAAGAAAAGAAAGCTTCAAGTGCATCCCACACTTCCTGAGATGTCTTACAACTTCTAATGTGAGGCAACAAAAAATCTGAGATACAGTTGAGGAGATAAGACCTTGCAAGTGCATCCTTGGAGCACCATGTGCTCAATCTTTCTTGCTCTTCTTGTGTTGGTTGACTTTTGTTTCTGAAACTTGGCATAACTTCATCTCTAGCCACATAACCATATAAACTTCTACCTTGGAGATAAGCTTCCATTCTTAATGACCAAGCTGAGTAGTTACCTCTGTCTAATTTGTCAATTGATGAAGGAAATCCATCTTCCATGTTGTCCAACCTTGCTCTGATACCACTGTGAAGAGATGGATAGGTATGTGCTTGAAGATGAAGAGGTGTTGCAAAATCCTTGATCTACACCAGCCAAATGAACTCCAGGAGTATATGGTGGGCCCTTTTAGCTTGCCAATGGATGTATTAGACACCCTATGTACCTTGGAAGATCACTCTCAAAAAGATAGATCAAAACAGATAAGTTGGAGTTAGCTCAGAGGTGAAAACTTGCTATTCTTGGTTCATACACTTGTCCAGTGTTTTACATAATTCTCTGAGCACAGCAGTAATTAGCTTAATTCCTCTTGGGGAAGTCTAGGTAGCTTAAAGAGCTAACTTTCAAGAGTAATCTCATCAAAAATAATAAACCACACACTGAGAATGAGTTTTAACAAGTGATGACATCATCCCGATTTTCATGGGCTGCTACAGTTTGAGACCAGTGAGCTGAAAAATCAACATAACTCAAAATTTAGACGTCCAATGATTATGAAAATTTGTATGCTTATACTAGACAGTATGCTGAATTCAACAAGCTTTAAATCACTGAATTTGGATACGTAACCACTGAGAAACGCCTCTGACAAGATGAGTGAAAAAGTCGGGTACCTGACAGAGAAGTGAAAATGCACAGACACTGTTGACTTCAACTGAACATAACTGAAGATTGCAACATCCAAATGACATGAACACTGAGTCACAACAAAGGAGAACAAAGACATGTTCTCTTTTTCTTTTTACCTAAATACCATTATATGAAGCAAAAAAGTGGGCATTTTAGAATATCTAGAAAGCATCACGAGTCTTGCTTGTAAATATTGTCTTTAGAAGCTTGATCTCATATCCCAAGTAGTCAAGATAGATATACTAAAATTCTTGCTGCCATGAAAACTAGTTGTTGAGCATGACCAAGAATCCCACATCATGATCTTGGACAATAGATTAGAGTTGAAAAGGTACAAGTAAGAATTCGCGAAGCTCCTTCATTACATCTATAACCTCAACAAGCACAGATGATAGCTAATTAAAAGTTACTCGAAAATTAGAGTACATGTGTTGCAAAAATCAGAGCATTTTAACAAGGCAATTAAGATCATCCCCTTTGTATGGTTAAGATCCCCATTGAATGCCTGGCCATATTAACAGAATATGAAATACACTTCACAAAAGCATTCCCAAGAGAAGATAATATTCAACAAAATTATACTAAGAAACATTCACACATGATCAGAGAAATGCTCAAGATAAATCAAGCTGAACACCAAGTGGAAGCAGAACTCCAAATTATATTTCCATTAAAATGATCTTTTACATTTCATGTGTTTTACAAGAGTTATGTGAATCTACAATAGAAGCTGATCATAGCTTTCCTCAGGCTCAAGGGTATTGGTATCCTCTGGCACATTAGAAAACCTATCTTGCCTCTCTTGCTCCAAGATTGGCTCTTCAAGGTCAGCCATGTCCCCAGGTTCATCTGCAAGTGGGGGAACAGGCTCCCTTGAAGCTGGTTGGAATCTCTCCGTATCTGCAATGTGCTTCCTTCCAACCTCTTGGTCTTCATCTGGGCATTCATTCAGCCCATTGATTCTCATTCTAATGAAGCTCACTTGAGCATCATCCTTCTCCACAGCTATGCAGTGCCTGAACATCTTTAAGGAGCAAGCCAGAGTCGTTCCTGAAACAGCAGAAAACCTCTTAGAGGCTTCAATCAACCATGACTAATGAAAATTGTGAAAATTGAAATTACCTGTGCCCGAAAAAAGGTCTAGGACCCAGTCATCATCATTGGAAAATAGCTGAAGCAATCTCATTATGAGTTTTTGTGGCTTCTGATAAGGGTTAACCAATGTCATGTCCCCAGCTACATGACGAAGTTTCTTGGTAACGGCTGGGAACATGAGCACATTTGAGATCCCATTCTCATTGCAATGCTCCCTGACTCTCCTTTTGCTTACTTCATCATAATAGCCAACTGTAATGCATTCAGTGGCGCTCACAAAC
The DNA here is from genome assembly GCA_020310875.1 of Ceratopteris richardii. Taxonomy (NCBI): domain Eukaryota; kingdom Viridiplantae; phylum Streptophyta; class Polypodiopsida; order Polypodiales; family Pteridaceae; genus Ceratopteris; species Ceratopteris richardii. Next base: position 31,492,021 of record CM035412.1, read on the forward strand.
CGATGCAAAGGAGTGTGATTTACGTTTGTCTTCACCCTGCAAAAAAGAACTATGAGTCACAGAGGGCATCATTAAAGCCATGGAGATAGAAAGAAGATTACTTACCAAGTGAGGCACTCCACAGCATGACATCTTGCCTTCAGAGCAGTTGAAACAGAGAAAGACTGGTCTCTGCTATGGAAAATTACTATCCTCCAAAGAGGAGACATAGTCAACTCTGCAAAATCAGTGACCATCTTCCGAATCTGAGGGTGTTTGAAGGGTTCATCATCATTAACTGATCCTAACATCCTAAATCCATAGGGTATGTCCGCTATGAGAAGGGAGAAATGTTTTCTAGGCACAACAGAACAAATATTATTTACATCACTACAAAACACATTGTAATATACAGGCCTAAGGGGGTCTAGGGGATTGGAGAAACATTTAAGATCAGGTTCATCATCAAAATCCATCTCCTTCGCTTTCAGTCTAGATTTCTCATGCCTTGCTCTTTGAATGTGAGCAAGGAATGCAGGGGGGAAATCATCTAGTACCTCTGTAGACTTACTTTTCCTTGGTTTCTGCAGAACAAATTGGAAAGACAATTAAAAGAGCTCTTCAGTACAGCAAACAGAACATAAAGAACGGATGTATGGCATCGATTTCTTGTTGGGGTAGATGCTAGGCATCGACCTTCTACTGAAAATCGATGCTTGGCATCGACCTTGGGACCTAAGTCGATGCCTGGCATCGACTTTTGCCACGAGGTCGATGCAAGGCATCGACTTTTGTTGCAGGTCGATGCCAGGCATCGACTTATGCTGCAAGTCGATGCCACGCATCGACTTATGCCCCCAAGTCGATGCCAGGCATCGACTTATGCTGCAAGTCGATGCCAGGCATCGACTTATGCCCCCAAGTCGATGCCAGGCATCGACTTATGCCCCCAAGTCGATGCCATGCAATGCATCAAATTGGTTAGGATGAAATATTCTGATAAGAGAACCTACCCAATCACAAAACAGGATGAAATATTCTGATAAGGCTTTGTAGGATGATGTGGTTGGATAGTCTGCTTGGACCTCTGTCCAAGAAAAGCAACCCAGCCTCTTCATCATCACCTCCTGAATCTTCATGTACACTTTATGACTACAGACACATAAATATAAAAGAGACTAGGTTAGACAAGAAGCATGGGAGGAGGGAAAAAGGATCTGAGAATAACATACATACTTATTGAGCTCAGTCACCATCTCCTCGAGGCTTAACTCCTTCGAGATTACCCTTGACAAAGTTGATATGATCAATGTATCATCCTTGATTCCTTGAAGGGCCCTCCATGGGGTCAGCTTCATGTCCTCAGGAGCCTCTTCAATTGAAAGGTCAACTTTCCTTCCCTTTCCCTTCAGATCAACTTGTGGGTCTGGCCTCGACTTTCGTTGCTTCTGGCCCTTGACCTCCTTGTGCTCCCACATTGTGAAAATTCTATCCTGTAGATCCCAGATCTCACCTGATCTGAATGCCAGTTGAAACCATGGATCATATTTCCTCAAAGCATCTGACTTTCTATTCTCATCCAATGCAATTCCAACCTCAATAAGGCATTGCTTTCGTAGATTGGGATGTATTCTTCCAGCTTCCTTCACAAGACAATCTTCATATTCATGGTGGAAGAACCGAATTCTCTCTATGGAGGACATTTTCTACTTGTAGTCATTGTCGTTGTTGTGATCCCAAGCAAGAAGCTTGGTTTCCTCAGTTGTAAGACCAGCATATATCTTACACTCTGCATACCTAAAGAAAAATGTAGTAGGGTGCTCCTTCACTAACTGTCTACGAGCCTCTGCAGAGTGTGAACCTCCAATCACATAATAAGTGTAATCCTCAAACAAACCCTCATTGAAATCCTCCACACAGCTGCACTCATTCGGATCCACCATGACAAGGAATGGCACAACAGTAGCATGAGGATTTATTTTCATTTTCTTCTTAAGATTCTGGACGTGCAAATTATGTGGCTCCCTGATCTCAAGGGGCCTCCTCCCTGTGACTGGATCCATTGGTGGCCTGTGGATAATATTAATCGGCAGGTGGAACAACTGCCCCTTCTTCACAACTTTTCTTCTAGCTATGTCCTCCCTCATCTTATTCTGCTCAGTGCCAAGCACACCAGATGCAAGCTCTCCACCAGGTGCAACAATTATGTCCCCAGAGCTAGAGCTTGAGTCAGAAAACTCCTCTTCTGAAATTATCTTCTTTTTCTTTTGGGGCTTTTTCTGCACACTCTGCTTACCCCTTGCCTTTACAGGGGTCATCTTCTTGTGCTGTGTTGGCATGATATTGCCCTGGATCCATGGCATCAGGTCCTTGATGAAATTCACTGAGTCTCTGCATATCTGAGCTAGCCCTTCTGGAACACAGCACTCTGGGCACAAGAAATCCATCTTGCATATGATATTTCTTAATCCTTTCGATGTCTCCACCAAGAACAGCAGGTTGTCAGAATCTTCATCTTCATAATCCAGTTTGTAAACAACTCCATACTGAAAACCTTGTGTTGTCGTGATCTTTCCTCTGCCATAGGCCCCTGCGAACACAAGGAGGACTGCATTCTTCTCTTCAACGTACTGAAGGCACCACTCGAGATTTGTCATGTCCCGAAGTGGACGATCTGTCCTCATGACCTCGGTCTCCCTAGACCTTTCCTTCATATTTGGATCCTCCACAGGAATTTTTATGCTACTTTGTCCACCTGAGGATATTCCTAGTGGGTTGCTGGCCTTCTTAGAGGATAATGGTGCAATAATTTTCTTTGGCTTTGCTTGGTGACCACTGCCTTTGTCACGTTGCTGGTCACCAGAGCCCATGGTGACTCTGAGCTTCTTGATGGGCCTTTCATCCTTCTACTCCGCATCCCTGAAGGCACTTGGAAATATCAGATCAAACGTAAATGTGGTTTCAAAGGCCCAAGTCCATGCAAGGCATCGATTTTGAGCTTCAGGTCGATGCCAGGCATCGATGTTTAAGTGCATGTCGATGCCAGGCATCGACTTTGTGTGCAAGTCGATGCCAGGCATCGACTTGAGGGTGAAAGTCGATGCCAGGCATCGACTTGGGGGTGCAAGAGTCGATGCTTGGCATCGACTTTTGGGCCCAAGTCGATGCTTGGCATCGACTTTTGGGCCAAGTCGATGCCTGGCATCGACTTTTACCCTCAAGTCGATGCCTGGCATCGACTTGCACACAAAGTTGATGCCTGGCATCGACTTGGGCCCAAAAGTCAATGCCAAGCATCGACTTGGGCCCAAAAGTCGATGCCAAGCATCGACTCTGCACCCAAAAGTCGATGCCTGGCATCGACTTTTCAGTGCATGTTGATGCCGGCAAGTCGATGCTTGGCATCGACTTTTGGGCCCAAGTCGATGCCTGGCATCGACTTGCAATCCTAAGTCGATGCCTGGCATCGACTTACACCTTAAAGTCGATGCCAGGCATCGAGCTGTACATGCTTTGGATCCATATTTCTAGAGGTAAGAAAAATAAATACCTAGAAATCAGATATTTACACAGACATACAGAGGGAATCTTTTTGGAATCTTTATTTATGTTATGATTTTGTCTACCTCTTGGTACTTTTGCCAACATTCTTCTTCTCCATCAGACTTGGCTTGCTGGTATGCTGACCTCTGTGCTCCATGGCTGTCTGTGCTCTGCTGCTCTCTCTTGCTCGTGGATTTTGAAAATGCGAATGATCTCCTCCTCTGGTATTTATAGGCAATTGGGTAACTTGAACCAGAGACTAACTGGATCTAACTGAATGAGTCCACTTGCTCACTAAATCTGTCAACTTATCTAACCAGGGAATAGCACCCACACAAATAGGCTGTTTCAGAGCCACTTTAATGAAATATTCATAGACCCTTGCAACTATTTATATACATTTGCATAGAAATTACATTTCAATGGCAAGAGTATGGTATGTCCATGAGGATGTCTAAACTCATGTAGAGATTTGTTTCTAAGAATCTCTTTCTTGGGAGAAAATCAAGTCAAAGTTGTGTTAAATGTGGGAGACTAATGACATCTTTATAGTATTACCCTCCTCACTTTAGTTCATATTCACATTTATCTTGTAACTCACTGTTGAAATGGAAAATCACTATGAATAAACATTCTAGTACAGAACCTTGCAACTATTTATATACATTTGCATGGAAATTAAACTTCAATGGCAACAGTATGGTATGTACATGAGGATTTCTAATCTCATGTAGAAGTTTTTTCTTAGAGTCTGTTGCTTGGGAGAAAATTAGGTCTAAGTTGTGAGATTAATGACATCTTTATAGTGTTATCCTCCACACTTTAGTTCATATTCACATTTATCTTGTAACACATTGTTGAAATGGAAAATCAATGTATGAATATACTTTCTGTGTGCCTCTTTTACACATAATTCTTTTTCAATATACTTTCATCTACCTCTTTAATATCTAGCCAAGACCACAATAAAACCTAATCCTTGAAATCTTAACCAAATGTAAAATTTCTTCTTGTATAGTGTTCAATGGCATAGCATATTCCAGTTGGAACTCAACTTGGATATATTCCAGTTGTAAAATTTCTTCTTGTAAAATTTCTCCAAACAATTTTATTATATATTCCTATTGGAACTCAACTTGGATATATTTTGATTCATTCACAATGCTTAGACTGAATGACTCATATGTAGTTAGAAATCAACTGTGTTTCTCATTTGAATCAAAAGTGAATCAAATCTTTGGTTCCCTTATTAGTGTATATTTGAGTAATTAAGTGATTTGATGTAATTTGATGTTTTATGTTATTTAATGTACTTTAATAAGCTTTTGATTTCATATCTTCTTGATGTGACATTTGATGTGACATCTTCACTTGATCTCGGATTTCTACTTATTTAAAAAGGTCATTCATCTTCAGTCTTCTGTGAACTCAGTGAAGATGAGCTCAATCTTTTCAGTGGATGCTTGGGCATCAGCTTCCTCTGCTCATATTGATTCATTGTTCTCAGTTGAACCTTTCCAGAGAAGTGATGATCCCTATGATTTAGAACGTGCTGATGATTCCATGTTTTCTGTTGAGTCATTTAAGTTATCCAATTCACAGTGCAATGCTGCTCAACCAAATGCACCTCTTGATCTCCCATCTGATCCAACCATTGATCTCCCTTCTGACTCAAGTGCATGTGGAGCAACGAAAAAGCAAAGCAAGCTCAATCTACGATTTAAAATAAGGTCTCGTGAAGTAAGTCGAAAAAGATTTAAATTTCTTACTTCAGATAGACAGATTGCATTGGATATTGTGAAGCATTGTTGTGGTTTGAAATGTTTGTATAATTTAGGGATGAAGAAACTAAAGCACATAAGAGAAAAATTCCTCCATTTAGATAGTGAAAGGCAAGATATATACCTTGTTTCTTGCATGCAAATGATTGAGGATAACATGTCAGTAACGCGTGTTGGTTTTGAATATTTCTTTACTCAAGGGATGCCATGCTGTAGGGCTGCATTTAAAATTGCAATGGGTGTAGGAAATTTTAGAATACATAGGGTTCAACAAGGGTTTTTGAATGGGGATCTCATTTTGGATACGTTCCATGTTGGGACCAAAGGATCTGTTGGACGTCATGCAATGAATTGGATGATGAACTATTTTATCTTGCATTGTGAAGTTATGCCTACAACTGGAAGGTTGCACTTGTCAGATAACTTTACTCGTCGAGAGGTATTTCAAATATATAGAGAAGACATGGAAAATAGAAATGAGAAGTATGTGTTGTATCGTCACTTTACTCGATTATGGAAGGAAGAGTTTAACAATGTTTCTATTCCTCGTAAAGTTAGAATGGGTGAATGTTCAGTTTGCGCCACTTTGAAAAACATGGAAAAAGGGGCTACAACACCACAGGAAAAGCATAATTTTAAAAACCTTCTTAACAACCATCGTGACAGTCAAGCATTAGAGAGAAAGAAAGCAATTCATCATCGAAGTAAGGCACTCAGAAATCCGGAGCGTTATATGTGTTTGTTGATCGATGGTATGGATCAAAAAAAAACTTGTTTGCCACATTTTTATCGCATCCCTAAGGACATTGGAGATGAAGTCCTTGTGCAAATGCATTTGGTTGGTGCTTTGGTATACAATGGAACTGTAATGTCCAAGGTTTTCTTCACATATCCGAATGTGCATAATGATCCAAACCTTACAGTTACTGTCATTCATCGTGTTTTGCAATCATGGAAGGGTCTTTTGCCACCAACTCTATATTTGCAACTAGATAATACTCCAAGAGAGAATAAAAATTCTACAGTCTTTGGATATTTAAGCATGCTTGTTGAAAAACAGGTATTTCAGAAGGTTAAGGTAAATTTTCTTCTGGTTGGCCACACTCATGATCACATTGATCAAATGTTCAGTACTTTCTCTAAGAAGTTGGCACGTAACAATGCTTTTACTCTTCCGATTTTATCTGAGCTGATTTCAGAAGCATATACTCCAAAACTAGAAGTTCAACACCTCACACAGATTTATGACTTTAAGCACTTTTGCTCAATGGGCCTTGATAACAGTGCTAAGGTTTTGGCTCCATTGCACAATATTAGTTTCAACCATGTATTCTTGATGAGGAGGGTTGATGAAATAACCCTTTTATTTGCAAAGCAGTATTCATCTTCTCTTGGGTGGGAGCCTAAAGATGGATGCAGATTCTTATTGCAGGTGCCTAATTTGTCTACTGTAACAGTGTATGGTGCAGAACAATCACCATATGAAGATAAAAACAATACAGAAAGATGTGGAAGTGTGGTTGATCAAAGTAAAAGCTGGATGCATGCACTCATTGAAAAGAAGAGACATATTGAGCGTGCAAAAAAATATGCTGGAGATCAAGATGTATCTTGGTGGGAGGACTTTTTCAATCATCAAGAAGAGATTATACAGTATACAATTGCAGGTCACTGGCCAGTTGATGTTCCATTCACATGGGATTTTTGTACACAAAGATCCGTGAATGTGGCCCAAGCATGTAATGCAGATGCACTTCAAAGTTTTATACATCCACCAGAAAGAAATATTTATGTAGGCCCAAGGATGACAAAACAGGCAGAAGCAAGATGGCAAGGAAATTTAATAGAGATAAATGTTGGAACGCTTATTGCAGTACTTGCTGATGGTGATGAGGCTACCAGACCATTTTGGATTGCAAAGGTTTTAGAGATAACTAAAGATATTGATCAGAGAAGAATAGAGGCTTTGGTGGTGCATTGGTATTACACTAAAAGTAGTAATGCATTCACAGGTAAATATAACTTAGAAATGGTGTGTGATACTAAACGAACAGGTTCAAAAAGGAAAAAGAATATTCGAAGCACATCCACTCTTAAAATGGATGATGTAGATATTCTTGTTTATGATTTTTCCTTGACAAAAACTGGTCACTTGAGGAAAGCAACCATCAACATGATAAAACAAAAGCTTCCAGATGTATGTGGTACAGGAAATCATAGGAAAACAAGAAGAGTTGTGCATGATCCTACAGAATTTGGTATGTACGTGGATGAAGATAGAGCTCTTGTGGATATAGAAGAAGAAGAAGAGAGCTCTCAACAGTATGAGACTGAATCAAGTGCATCAAATGATGACGGTGTAGACATAGATCGACAAAGTTGTGAGTTGCATTGAAGCTCTCCGACATTTTTAGTGCTTATGTAAATGCCTCAAAGTAGTTTGGTTAATGAAACCATGTTTTGTAGCAATTTTGAATAACAATCAGATATCCACCCATTAAAGATATGTCTAAAATGTTATTTTTGTGTAAAAACTATTGATTTCTACATTCTTATATATATTTTAGACATGTCAATGTCTTATCATATAGATTTTGGACATGTCAATGTCTTATCATATACATTTTGGGACACGTCAATGCCTAATATAGTGAAATTTTGACTACATTTTGAGCTCATTTTTTTTTGAGAAAATGATAAAAAATGTCAAAAATTACTTGTTTTCACCTCATTTTTGTAATATATGTATACTGGTGTAAAGGAATTCCAAAAATGAGGTGAAAACATGTAATTTTTGACGAGAGTGTTCTCTTTTTACGACATAGTTCTCGTTTGTTACGACTCGCTGTTCATGAAAATTTGTGAGCATATAGTGGACTTATAGAGCTAATTTTACCAAGTTAAATCACTGAAAATGATGCACCAAGCTCAGAGAAAACATCTCTGCAAGCTGACTAAGAAAACTGAGAGTAATGGCAGTGAGTAGTACACTTCACAAGAACATGGAAAGATGAACTCAAATAATCATGAAAATGAAAGTATATTGCTTGTACAATACAATGACTTACTGATACATATGTGTGCCTTGTAATCACACCTTGATATGGCATAAAGCTCAGCTCTTGGAGGTCTTCACATAGGTCTCTCTAACCACGACTAAAACTGCCATCTATTTATAGTTGAGTTTGGGAGGCTAACTTCCCTCAATCACTCTCCAATTAATCAATGATTGATTTGATTCTCTACCTACCACAAATCACGAATTTGTGGCTCCTCTTTCCCTTTTTGATCATGTGGACTCAACCACTTAAGATTCTCTTACTTTTACATTAAGTAAACTCTTCAAAAAATTACAAGAGGTAGTTCACAAGTGAACTTTACATAGTCTTCTTTTTAAAGCTTCTTCTAAGACTTTGTGGGACTCAAGCCAATACTTAGGCTTGTCATAGAATTTCTCCAACAGGTATCCTATTGGGCACTTAGTATCATATCGTCTCTTATTCTGGTATCATATTGTGCACCTTGTGGTATCATATCACGTAGCACAAGCAGTATCGTATCGCGGTTGGAGTGGTATCATATCGTTTATATACTGATATCATATCATCTCAAAAATTCACTGGTATCATATCATGAGCCAATCAAGTATCGTATCATTAGCTATTCTGGTATCGTATCGTGAGGTTGGTATCGTATCGTGCCAATCAGAGGTATCGTATCCTGGCCACTTCCAGTATCATATCGTCTGTATAGCAGTATCGTATCGTGGAAGTTGGTATCGCCTTGGTGGTATCGTATCATCTAAGGTGGTATCATCTGATGTGGTATCGTGTATTGTGGAAAAAGAGGTATCGTATCGCCTGTTCTAAGGTACTCCCAGAGGGATCCTGTTTCCCTCTTTTAACCCCCAGAACCCTAAACTGACATAACTTTCTCATACGAAATCCATTTGTTGTGATCTTGGGTTCGTTGGAAAGCTCGTGGGGAGTTTAAAAATAATACGTCGATTATTAGATATAGTATTTTGAAGTTGACCCTCAGGTGGACTAGGAAACCAAGGAGTTCCAAAGGATTTGAGCAATACAAGAGAACCTTGGGACTAGAAGGCAAGACTTATGAACCTGAGATCTGGCAGACACTTAGGCAAGGATAGACAAAGCATTAGATCATCTGAGGCTAGTGTCAACCATACAGCTAAGTCTTGGACTCAGCAACTTAGTGGTTATCCCTACACATTAAGTTATGAAACAAGTGACTCAGAAATGTCTTTTAGCATGGAAAGACCCACATGCAGCTAAGGGACTGCCTATTTACAAACCCTAGAAGGTCCATATAAGACACAATTGGAATATATCACGACCAACTGATTAGGTGCCCGCATCTATGAGGATGGTCTAAGATGATCAGTTGTCCAACTCAAAAATCCAGATCAACCCTTAGAACTTGAATACCAAGTGGTCAAGTTCAAAGAGGGGTCATACATTGATAAGGAAGGAACCATGTATGTGGTTACCAACTTACCAAACAGGACAAATGAGTTTGGAAACATCATTCTTGAGAACGACATAGGAGACCTAGAACAAGGAGACCTAGGATGAGAACCCAAGACTCCTAGAGGTAAGTCAATCTTTACTAGGGTAATTACTCCAGAGTGGATTCCCCAAGACAATAAAAGCATAGAATTGTTCTTGAATAGAGAAATCGAGGAAACCTTTTGGAGATTCAAACCAGATCAACCTAACCCAATAGTCACCATTTATGAGTTCAAGGACTAAGAGATACTAGGCAAAGTTGTATATCTGGATAACACATCTGAGAAAATGTTCTTGGTAACAGAGCAGGATAGGCATGCATACACTTGGCAGGGTGAATCAATTTTCCCCCCACCGAGATCTAATGTCTCCCATGGCCTCCAAGGAGCAGGATCATCCAAGGCTCATGAAACCGAGAGGGAAAGAACCAGAAAGACCTGAGGTAAGCTTTGCAAACACTGTGGGCAGAGACAGATTAGGACATGAAGGTGAAAGACCTCAAAGGGAGAGACATAGAGTACATAGGCATCAAAGAGATGAACATGATTTTCCATTGCCTAGACCACAAGAGCTCTCAAGAACCCTTAGAACCTCTCAAGTGGTTAAGACAATGAAGAACTACTTTGATGGGTCAGGAGATCCTTATGATCATGTGGCTGAGTTCAAACAAGTGTTAAGAGCTGAACAGGTCGAGGACTTGTTCACCCAGTTTGAGGCATTTGGTTTGACTCTTAAGGGTAATGCCTTAGCTTGGTTTCAACCCCTAAATAATTGCAACTATTGAGACATAGGCCAATTGCTAGAAGCATTCATTATAGAATTTTCCAAGAGTGGTATCAGGCATAACACATCATCCTTGATCCATAAATTAAAGCAGACACCCCAAGAAATAGTCCAACTTGCAGCAAGATAGTTTAGGCAATACTTGGAAAGATGCCCTATTCCAGATTTACCCACACCAGCCAAACAAGTGGCCTTGTTTTTAGATGGCTTACTAAGCACCAAGTTAAGATCATACATGTACTTGAAAGAGCCTAGATCCATAGAAGAGTGTGTGTGGATGTGCATAGACATAGAAGACAACTTGGGTGAGGAGTTAGAATTGGCCAAACTCTATAAGGATTCTGATAGCTCTAATCATACCTCAAGAAACTCCACTGCGATAGATGAGATAGCTGAGCAGGTTGCCAGAAACTAGGAGTCCAAAATAAACAACCACCAAGGATCACCCCACTGAAGCGATGTTACAACTGTGGAGGAGACCACATGGCTAATGTTTGCCCAATGATGGCTCAACCCCAAGGAAACCCTAATGCACTATATTGCACCATTGAGAGGAAATACACAAATCATATGGCTCAAGATTGTCCATACAATAGGCAGGCTGTCAGCCAAAATTATCAGCAACCTTACCAACAAGACAAGTATCAAAATCAATACCGACAGCCATATTATAGGCCACAACAGCAATTTCAGGCACCATATAGGCCACAACCAGTCCTAGGAAACCAAGCACCAACTCCTGCCAATGTGGTCCCCCGTAAGTACGTAGTGGCAGAGGAGAACCTTAATAGAGCATTGGTGCCACTAACCTTGTTGGTCTCAGAAAATGACTCTCATGCTCATAATTCAGACTACTCCCATGAAGATAGTCCACAAGCTTATTACACAGAGTCACCAGAGCATAGTGAGGCTTATTCCTATCCATATGAGACACCACCTATGGAACAAACTTGGGAGCCAGAATACTCCAATGTCATGTAAACAAATCCTAACCCTAGGCCCCAATTGAGACAAGTAACACCACAATCCCCTAGAGGACCATGTTTTAGATGTTAGGGCGACCATTTCATTCGTGAATGTCCCCACCCATCTACTCTCGGACAAGGACAAAACATCACAATACAAGGCTTTTGTCCTGAGTGTGCCAAAGAACATCTTTCGAGAGAGTGTCCTAAGAATCCTTCTAGTGCACCCAAGGTTACACCCATCAATGTGGTAGCCTTAGTGGCAGATTCAAGTTCGAGTAGTAGTAATGTGGCTCCCATACAGGCAATTACTAGAGCACAAGCATTAAAACAAGACAAACCAGCAGAGCAATCAGATTCAAGTGAATCAAGAGAGCCTAGTAAGAAGAAAAAAAGAACATGGAAGGATACCAGGGAGAAAGTTAACCCCAAGTGGAACAAAAAGTTATCCAAACTAGAAGAAAGCCTAAAAGATGCAAAAACAAAAATAGAAGACATTGCATCTCAAACCCCCTCGCATGCTGAAGCTCCATCCACTCCACCTCATCCCACCCCACCACCCACTGTACAAAACCCTCAACCAGCATCTGTTCTTGCAGATCCAACCCTAGAAGGTTTGGACATGATGTTCAAGGCCTACCAGGCTTGACTTCAAGAAGGGCCAACAACCGCAAACCTAGATAAGAGTTACCCTAGAGCAGACTTAGAGATTGAACGGACAAAAATGTGCATGAAAATGGTAGAACTAGCTCAGGCTATGCTCGAGAATGAAGACTCAATGGTTCCAAGGAACACTGACATCGTGAAGAACACTAAGGTTCAGTCTCATCTCACTGTAGAAGAGCTACTCAAAGAAAAACTTGAGCGATGGAATCATGCAAAGGATCAGGTTCCAGAACTTGATTCCAATATGCCAAAAGCACGCTCTAAGCAGAAAGTACCAGAGATACCTCTAGACAAAATAGGAGACATGAGTGAAGGTGAAGAAGGTAATACTTATCTTCCGATTACCTACCAGGTTTACACAACCAAAGCAATCGTAGATTCAGGTGCTCGTGTTGCTATTGTGACCACCTCCTTGTGGAAGCGATGGGGCAAACCCACATTAAGACCAACTAGAAGAAAGCTTCAAATGGTAGATGATCATTTTGAATGACCTCTAGGATTGCTAGAAGGGATAACTCTAATCACTTGTGTAGAGTTTGAACATACATTTGCTATATGTGACTTTGAGAAAAATAATGTCTATGAGATGATCCTAGGAAGACCCTTCATACGACAATTGCAAATAGTGCGAGATTGGGGAACCAAATCTTTGTACCTGCAGCATTTAGGGGTCACCACCAAGGTCAACTTTAAGGATTACACCTTCAGAGATGTACCGCCCCTACAGTGGAATCCTATCCACAAAGCAAAAGACGATTCTATCTCTGTGCATTCTAGAAGTTCACCATATCCACCATTACTACATGGAGATACTCACTTGTGGATGTGCAAGGTTGCAGAGGAAGAGGAAAAGCACCTAAAAGCAAGAGAAGAAGGAGCTCCTCCAGGAGATAGACCAATTGAAGACCCAGCCTATACACCGATGATATTTCCAAATGAGGAATTTGAGCCTCATTGTTGGGCGATGTTACAAGCAAGTAGCCATTGCCCTAGAAGATCAACACAAAATGGCCTTTGCTACAGAGTGGGGAATCTTGGCATTCCGTGTGATGCTATTCGGGCTCACCAATGGACCTACAACATTCCAAAGGCTCATGTGTCATGTCTTCAAAGAGTTCTTGCGAAAGAACTTAGAAGTATATGTGGATGATTTATGTGCTCATTCCCAAGAAAGAAGACTCCACATCCCTGAGCTCAAATAGATCTTCAACAAGTGTAGAGAATATCGAGTGTGTCTGAACCTAGAAAAGTGTGTGTTCATGGTACGAAAAGGCAAAATCTTAGGTCATATTGTTTCGAAGAATGGAATATCAACAGATGAGGACAAAGTTAGAACCATAGTAGAATTGCCCAGGCCAAGGAATGTTAAAGAGGTACAAGCCTTTATGGGCCATTTGTGGATATTATCGTAGGTTCATCCACATGTATGCGATCATAGCAAAACCTCTTTATGCCTTGCTGACAAATTTTGAGTTGAACGATGAATGTGAAAAATCCTTCAATGAACTAAAAGATGTTTGTGCACAACACCAATACTAACCACTCCTGATTGGAGTAAGCCATTCCATGTACACGTGGATGCATCCAATTATGCAATAGGATGTGTGCTAGCACCCATAGGTGAAGGAAATTTAGATCTGCCTATAGCATATGCCAGTAGACAACTAAATGCGGCTAAAAGAAACTATACAACAACAGAAAGAGAAGTCTTAGGCATGGTATATGCTGTGAAGAAGTTTAGACACTATCTATTGGCCAACAAGTTCAAGTTTTTCACTGATCATCAAGCTTTATTATATTTGGTTAAACCTTGCAATACAGGACGCTTAGTAAGATGGTTTCTCCTACTAATGGAATATGACTTTGAAGTGCTTGTTCGGAAAGGTAGAACCCACCTCAGGGTAGACCATCTTTCTCGCATCACTTCAGGCAAGTCACTGCAAGGAGTGTCCGATGAATTGCTCGATGCTTATCTGTTCAATTTAAAAGTTGTTCCTAAATGGGCAAATAAGTTAGTACTTGTCCTAACCTTCAGACCTGCAAACAAGAATGTGAAAACGCACAAAGAAGAAATTGTAAAATCACAAAAATATCAAATATTGGCAGAAAGCATGTATAAACAGGGTACAAAAGGTGTATTAGCTTGTTGTGTTGAGGACGATGAACATAGCAATTGGTTGCAACAAGCCCATGAAGGATTCCTAGGAAATCACTATTCTAAACAACGAACATTGCATAATCTAAAACGTTTAGGAGTGTATTGGCCTAGCATGGACAAAGAAATACATGAGTGGATTAAGAATTGTCTAGTGTGTCAGCAGAGACCCCTAGTGGAGCATGCGACTCTGTATCATGTGTCATTAATTCCAGAATGGAGCACTCCATTGGTAGAATTCATGAGATCAGGAACATTACCCAATGAGGCTAGTCTAGCAAGAAATCGGAGCATGGAGCAAGAGGCTCAGGACTATGCCTTAGTAGGAGACAACCTATATCGAAGAGGAAAAGATGGTTATCTAAGACTGTGCATTCACGAATCAGATTATTTGAAAGTCTTAGAAACTGCACATAGTGGTGTTGTAGGTGGACACTTTGGGCCTAATCGAGTAATCAAGACCATTCTATTCTGAGGACTTTGGTGGACCACTCTTCATATGGATGCACATACTTATATGCAGAAATGTGACACATGCCAACGTGCACAATATCTGATAAGAAAAGATGAGATGCCTTTGAGACCAATGATGGGAGGACGTGCATTCTCGAAGTGGGGTATAGACTTTGTTGGTTCCATTAAGCCCCCAGCTAGAAACTCCCATGCAAAGTACACTATTGTAGCCATAGATTACCTTACAAAGTGGGTGGAAGTAAACACCACAATAAAGAATGAAGCTCAAACAATGGCTAAGTTTTTATTCGAGAACATGTTCACTAGATATGGGTTACCAATAGAGTTGGCCAGTGATAGAGGTAGGCACTTCTTGAATGAGGTCATTGAAAATCTCCTTCAAGAATTTATGGTGATACATAAGAAGTCTTCCCCTTATCATCCACAAGCCAACGGACAAGCCAAGAGCACTAATAAGATCCTATGTAACGTATTGACAAACTTGTAAATAGTGAACGCTCTCATTGGGACAAATAGCTTCATCATGTTGTTTGGGCTTACCGAGTTGCTTACAAAACCATGCTCAATGCTACCCCATTTCAGATGGTCTTCGGATAGAATGTCGTGTTACCATTGGACTTCCTAATCCCATCATTAAAAGTAGCACAAGAGCATGCGTGGAATGAACATGAGTTGTCCTCTAGGATCTTTGATCTAGAACGCTTATGTGAGACGAGGCTACGCGCGGTAGCACACATCTATGCTGCAAAGAAAAGAAATGCACACATCAAGGATAAAGGCTTGAAGGAAGGAGATCCCGTGCTGGTGTACACACTAAAACAACATGCCCGTAAATTGGAGAAACAAGGATATGGACCCATGATCATTAATAGAATTTCCACTAGTGGTGTGGTTCAATTGGCCACTTTGGAGGTGACATCTTGCCAAACTATATTAGTGGATGTTGAGTCAAGCTATATCAAGAACCTCTTATAGACGATATGTTGATGAGACTCAACACTGCTAAGAAGCGAAAAGAAGAAGAGTTGAGGATCAGAGAAGAAGCACAGGCAGAGGCTAGAGAGCGCATTATGTAGAATAAGTTAAGGCGATTAGGCCTAGATGTCAACCCAAAAGCCCCAAAATATCACATGGACATGTGCCAAAAATCGGGCATAATTACTTCTCAAATAATTGACCGACGTCCCTTTGTGACTATAGAGGTAGGACAAGGAAAGAGTGTAAGGACTGTGAGAGCATTGGTTGACTCAGGTGCAACAACTAGTGCAGTTAGACTTTCATACTATCAAGACCTGCAATTGAACATCAAGTCCATAGAAGCGTATCTCATAGGTTTGGGAGGTGTGGAAACCCCTTGCTTGGGCGAGGTGGAACTTCCCATTTACCTTCAAGATGTTCCAATGAAAGTCAAAATGCTAGTATGTCGCAAGGAGGACCTTATCGAGCCACTTGTCTTGGGTCAAGATTGGATTTACGACCATGCAATCAACTTGAACCTCAGAAGTCAACTTCTTCAAGTTTGGGTAGAGGAACAATGCATCACATTAGAATTAGAGTATTGCATGCTCACAAATCCAGATGTCACACATTCTCTTAGTTCTTCTAGGACTAATCTTACCAAAAAAGATGATGTGTCAAAAGCTCTATGTTCCAGAAGAACTCAATCATGGAAGAACAGGCTCAAAGACAAGCGGACTCCTCCTCGTGCAAACACTAATGCCATCACAACTCAACCAACAAGGCAAGCGAAACAATACATGACAACCACTATATCAAGTCGACAAAGGGACTTTAAGAAGAAAGTAGTTCCGGGCATGAAGTAGATCTGGGTACAAAAAGGAGAGCAACCCCCTACCTTGCCAACACAATTACCGCCCAGGCAAGCCGACCATGTGAAGATAAGAACCAAGCAACTAGGACCAGCTCAATGAAAAGGCATTTGACAAATTTGGGTGCCTAAGGAATTAGTTGCAGTTCAACAAGGACAATCACATATTGGGTACCAAAGGCACTCTTACATGCACAAAGGCCTATGCTCTCCACCATGCAAAAAGTCTCAACAAAGAAGCCAAGGAGAGAAAAGGGTAAGAACCGAGCATAGAGACCTAAAGAAGATAAACTCAACCCATCGGCAAAAGTAAGAAGACAATCATCAAGGATATGGGTTTGGAAGCTAAAAGCATCAGTCGCACCCACAAAACCATAGAGCCAACCATGTGGGATAAAAAATTCAAGCAACTATCCATAGATGAAGAAGCCAAAGTTGATCTCTATGCAGTCAAATACTGTATTCAAATGGATCCCTAAAGGGAGGAATGGTCAGTTGTCATTTAACCATCGACTTATCACATCATTTCAAGGTCCACTGGTTACGCCCAACACAGACTGCATCAACATCCACCAGCAACATTGAAAGCCTCGACGTGCAAGAATCATGTGCCTTTGGCATAACCTTGTCTTTTGCACCATTCAGGTCATGCATTTCCAAAGTATGCATTAATATAGGGCCACCTTACACGGCCGTGCATAGACACAATTGCAAATCCCAGGAGCATGCGACACATCTGATATATGTAAAACATTTTATTGATGCTAACACCTTTCTTCTTGTTGTATGCCATTGTTCCAAAAAAAAAAGAAAAGAAGAAAATAGAGGAAGCAGAAAATACAAAGAGAGGAGACCTAACCATGCGCTTGAAGAATCTTATCAGTGAACCATCAGAAAGGACATCCATCAACAAGCAAGACAAGACAATGGTCAATCAACATGATGGGAGTACAACACGACGAGTGAAGATCCATGGACCCTTCACCATGGTAAGAATTGCCTACTGTAATAACACTACAACCATGGTAGATTAGGAAACCTCTTCATCAGCATACCCTTGAGAGCCCAAGACCAAACTTCTTGCACTATGATTCTTCTAATGCATTTCCTTAGTATGCATGCATAGGTCTACATTACAAGGCCGCGCACAAGGCACATTCTTCTTCCAACCCATGCACTAATGCACTTACCCATCAGTCATTATGGGTCAAAGGTACTTGGCATCCTACTATGAAACTCATGTTCAAAAGCTCTAAAGGACATTAAGAGTACAACATCAGTACCTACGAAGCAATTCAATGTCAGCAACTGCTCAAGATCAATATTGACAACCTCTTTTGAGCAACTAGCAATCTATTAAAGCACAAAGATACACCATCCAGCTCAAGTCCAAGGAAGAAGTACCTACAAGGGGACCAACTCTCGCATAGGCTAGCAGTGGAAAACTAAAGAACTAGAGCAAGCTACATTTGGAAGATGGGCGGCTCCTATTGATACATGAAGGATGCTACCTCTCAGAGTACTAGATGGAACAACCACTCTAGCAAGGGTCTATCAGGGACAAGAGACTCTAGAGGGGGGAGTGTTGACACTCAAGGTGGAGCACAAAGCATGGAAGCGCATCAAAGAAGTGGGCACACAAGAAAAAGGAGCATGTAGGGAGCTCCAAGAAGCACATGTCAAACTTTAAGAAGAAATGCGTATAAAAATAGTGATTTTCATCACTAAAAACCATTGCAAATATCATTTCACCTTTTTCTAACTCCATTTTGTTCAAGCGGAGGCATCCTCAAGCTTTAGGGGTATTAGAAATATCATCCTACCAATTTTCATAGTTTTTAGATTCTGTTTGAGCCCCCAAATAAGCTCTGGAACCTAATTTTTAACTAGGCTAGACACTAGGTCTGGACAGGGCCAAAACCACTCAAAAAACTAAAAAAAGGGCTAGAGAGCTCATTTTTGAGGTTATCTTGTTGTAGATTTCAGCTTTGTAAGAGAACTCTTGTGCAATCGAAGTCCTTCCATTGTTCCACTCTTTGCTCTTACCTTGTGCGCATGTGTGTGTATGTGTGTGCATGCTTGTTTGCTTTCACTCACGCACTTGTGTCATCACTTGCTCACGGTCTTCAAAGTGGTCCTCACGTCTCTGCGCATTGACATTTGAGGTGTAATGCCTCACGTTGGTACTCACCATTGTGCTAGAGTGACACCAACTAAAACAGATTATGATTATTCACTACTTTGGAGGGATGACCTTAGATGCCGTAATAGCTATGGCACTACAGTTGGAGCATAAGGTTGGTGGCTTCACAGAAGACTTGGAGTGGTTGAGTGCTAGCAAAAGTGAAAGTGGTGATCCATTAAAATAGGTTTTCTACACAAAATATAAAAATCTTGGACATGTAGCAATGAATTGCATCCTTAATCAAGTCTATTTTGCTATCTGTGATACCGCTAGCCTTTCAACAGATATTTGCCCCTACAATGCAAAGATACAATACAGGCTCACTGTTTATGTAGTTCTTCAAGAGCAAGGACAATCAGCCACAAGCTACGTACTGCCTAATTCGAGAAATAGGGCCTATCCAACTTACAACAATCTCAAGGGAACTCGGACAAGCAATTTTGTCCATTTCTGTGGGGAAGTAGGCCA
This sequence comes from Ceratopteris richardii, assembly GCA_020310875.1. Classification (NCBI taxonomy): domain Eukaryota; kingdom Viridiplantae; phylum Streptophyta; class Polypodiopsida; order Polypodiales; family Pteridaceae; genus Ceratopteris; species Ceratopteris richardii. The sequence continues at coordinate 31,511,380 of CM035412.1, forward strand.
CATACAACATCATTCCAAAGTTGCCTGTGAGTACGACAAATGGAAAAAAGATAGGTAGAGTCCAATGGAAAACATGGTCTACATCACGGTAGTAGATACACATACCATAGGAGTGTAGAACCGATCCGGTAAAAACCTTCAGGTCGCTACTAAAGTGTTTGAGCCAGGATTAAAGGAATATCAACGGATCTTTGGCAAAGAATCTAAGTGGGCTATGGAGGAGCAACCAATTTTCCTTGACCCTACACTTGTAACAAGACAAACAATGGTTAAATCGTCAATACTTGCACTAGACTCTGTACTAGTGCTGCAAGTAACCTCACCAAAATCTGCACCGGAGCCACCCAATCCAAGTGAAGCATGGGATATTATATCTAAAGCATTGATTACCATTCCATTGGGACAACTACTTGCCCTAGTTCCTAGTATTAGTCAGCAGTTCCAACAATAGATTGACCCTAGTTCAACACAAGCACCAATCACAGCTACCATTAATCTAGAAATTGACTCCACAGTAGACCATGCAATTCTTGTTATCACGATTTGGTATAAGAATCATAAGATTTCGCAGGTTCTTAGTCATAGTGGATGAGGAGTTAATATTTTTATGGTAGCAATTTGTAAAAAAATTGGTTGGAATCACATTAAGCATGTTAACTTTTTTGTTCGTATGGATGATCAATCACACCTCCATCTGATAGGACTCGAATGTAATATCCCTATTACATTACAAGGGGCAGTATTCAAAATGAAGTTTGTTGTTATGGACTTACCGAAGTCCAGCTTAGATTATAATTTACTATTTGGTAGACCATGGCTTAAGCATGCCAGAGTTTTGCAAGATTGGTCTTTCCAAGAACTTATCTTTAAATACAACCATTGTAAATATGTGGTTCCTTTAGATGACATGAAACCCTATGAGATGTTGAGATATCAAGCTCAACATGTGATGATCTAGGATGACACATATAGTTTTTTGTTTCTGACATGTATAGTGGTCATTCTAATATATGTCAGGGATACTTCATTATCTACCGAGAGTGATGGCACATTTGTTTCTTGCCAGCTCAGTCATTCGCGGACATTAGGTTTTTCCTTCTGTACTGGTCTTTATATATTGCACTTGTTGTATTCTTATTTTAGGTCATTCTTGTAGATTCCTTTCTATGTAATAGAAGAAGAAGAAGAAGATCATTCTTCCTTGCCTCAATCTGTGTGTGTGCTTCTCCTTGAGAGTGAGAATGTGTGTGTGTGAGCTATCTTCCTTATCTCCTTCCTTGTGACATGGTATCAGAGCCAGCATGGCTGTAGAGAGCTCGTGGAGAAGGCAACAGTGAAGAGTACGTAGCAAGGCATGGAGAAAACATGATTCACAAACGACCTCCGTTTGCTATGAAAATTGGCGTGAAAGTAGAAGAGCTCAAAATATATTCGAGGGTTAGCCCTTTAGGGTCACTTGTTTTTTGTCGAATCGAAGTTTCAGAGCCATCTCAACCTTTGTTTGGAGCCCGCAATGTGGGACCCGTAGAAAAACCATGTCAGTTTCAGAAATTGGAACTTGCATTGTGTTTCCCAACACTCATATATTCTAGATTCGTAACTTCAAGAGATTCCGTGTACTGTTGATACATGAAAACTGTGTTTTTTTTAGATCGAACTGTCACGTCATAGTGCGAGTGTTCAAGCAGAAGTGCTACTTGTAGTGTTTTGCAGTGTTGTGAATTGCTGTAGAAATGGAAAACGCAGATGGAATGAGTCAGCTTATGAGTGATAAGCTAGACAAGAACAACTTTCATGCTTGGAGATTCAAAATGATGAATTTCTTGATGGGAAAAGGCTATTGGAAGTACATCGAAGGAGAGAACGAAAATGCTTTGCAGTTATCAGAGAGGAATCCGACTGCAGAACAGTTAAGAGCATATGAGGAATGGAATCAAGGAGCACAAAAGGTAATGTATTTGCTATTTGTTAGCATATAGGATAGCATGATTGGGCACATACAAGATGCCAACACTCTGAAAGAGGCTTGGAATAGTTTGGTCACATTGTACGAGACCAATACAAAGGCACATAAATTGCAACTCAAGAAAGAGCTGCATACATTGGAGAAGAAGATCATGTCGGTAAGTGACTACACCTTGAAAATCAAAAGCATATATGAGTCACTTGCATCTACTGGCGTGAATGTAGATGATGATGATAAGGTGGAAGTGTGTCTTCGTGGTTTAGGAGCTACATATAAGCAATTCTGAACTTCTATACAGACCAGGGAAAATATTTTGAATTTTCTTGTTCTGGTATCTTTGCTGATTATTGAAGAAAAGAATCTTGGTGAGGATTCAAACTCCCAAGGAAAATCTAGTTTTGAGCAGGTATTTTACTCTAGTAGAGGAAGAGGTAGAGGTAGAGGTTTTGGAAGTAGAAGAGGAAATAGTAACCAAGACCAAAGTCAACAACAGAATCATGTAGGAGGAAGAGGACAGTTTTGAGGCAGGGAGAGCCAAAGAGGCCGCAGAAATTTCCAAAGAAATGATTCGGGTAATGACAGTAAAGGATGCTAGAATCGTGGTAAACCTGGACATTTTGAAAGTGATTGTAGGTTGAAGAATCAAAACATCAGAAGGCAACAAAATAACTATGCATCCACAAGTGCAGATAATTCTGAGAAGCTGTTCATGGTTCAATATCACATGATGAATACGATGTCTGCTGGTGTTTCAAAATCAAATGATAATGTTTGGTATGTTGATTCAGATGCTTCAAATCACATGACCAGTCATGTGGAGCACTTTGCAAAAATTGCCAATTCCGGGATATGTTGAAACACATGATGACACATCACATTCTATTGAGCATACAAGAAACATAGCACTATTGATGGAGGATGGAAAGGTAAAACATCTTGCTGATGTGTTGCATGTTCCAAATAGAACAAAGAATCTAGTTTCTATTGGACAAATGGTTGACCAGGGATTACAAGTCAGGTTCAATGCAGCGTATGCCTGTATTGTTATGTGGTTTGGCTTGCAAAATGCACCTAGCACTTTCCAGCGTTGTACGTAGGAGTTATTCTCACCTTACTTTGTTGGGAAAGATGGATGGACACTCCAAGAGATTGAGTAGGTACTGCCAAATCCTGCTTTGTACGAGCCCTTTCTTGCTTCCGAGTTCATAAGTGGACCTCCTTAGCTTTCCAATGACACCATAAAATGACCTATGTACTTTGGAAATGATGTATGTAATGATTAAATCAAAACAGATAACTTTGGAGTTGAAGATCTCAAGAAAACCTTCTATTTTTGTCTTGACACCTGCTGGATCTTTTACTTAGTATGACCAGCACAGTAGGAATTGGAAAAATTCCTTTTAGGGGTATCTAACTAGCTTAACAAGCTAACTATTCCAAGTGGAATGATGTAAAAAGATTAACTATGCTAAGAGAAAGCAATTTAGCAAGTAAACCTTTACCCCCGATTTTTTAGGACTGTAGCAGACAATGACCAGTGATCACCTCGACAAGCTTTTCTTTGAAATGGCTGAATAGAATCTCTTCAACTTTTGAAAGCACATAGATAACACTAAACTCATTCCAATAAGTTTTAGATCTTTGAATTTGGTGAAGAAATGACTGAGATATGCTCTCCACAACTTGACAGACTTTCAAGTACTAGGACTGTGTTGGCCTAAGCTTCAACTTAGGGACTTGCGGAGAAAGAGATTATACCTCAATCCCCTCACAAGTGCATATAGTGGGGATACACGCTTTTAATTATCAATCCAAAGAGTATACTAACCTAGCCGAGTGTATGAAGACATGCAATCACGTGATGGTCAATGCAAATGAACTACTCAAGAATGAAAATGAGGTAAATGCTTATCCTAACAAGCTTCAACAGTAGGTCAAGATGAAACGATACTTGGTGCAGCAGCCGTCAGTATTTTGGACTTTTCTCCTAGCTCAGAGCTCCAAACATAGCGAATAGCATATGCGTTTCGAAGCTCTCGAGAAGACGCATCCAATGGTAGTGGTTTCACTCAATTCCGACGCTCCTACTTCAAGTTATGACAGAAATACTGAATCGCGAAAATACGTTCCTACGCTTCAGCACTTCCAACACTTCGCACACACCTCTCCTACAGCAAAGAAACACTCTCAAGGATAGACAACACTCACAAGCACTCTTTCCAAGCAATCCACATGCATACAAGCTCGCGAAGAAGAAGATGAAGAGGGAAGAAGACACAAATTCGAATTTCTGTGCTCTCTATTCTCACAATGGCAAAAAGTTCTTTACAAAGAGTCACATTTGACTTATATACTAGTGCCCTAAAAAATGGTCCTTTCACACAAGTGACCGGCACTTTATTCACTAAAAGCTAATTTCCTACTATTTTACATGGGTAAGCTTCTATTCTTCTGTGGGAATGCATCTAGAGGACTCCTCTAGTGCCTTTACAAAGGGAAATATATTACAAGAATGAATATGTTACAAAAATATGTGGTCCAAATCGAAAAAATTTTGGGGCCCGTCTTTTTTTCTCTGCTTTGTGCGCTCTTTAGCTCTGCAACACTCTCCCCCTCTTCGTCTCTGTCGTCCCTTGACAGACTTTGCTTCGCGCACGCGCCCAGTGGTCAGCATTGTCTGATTCTTGATCTTGCATTACGTTTTAGAGGCGCTCTGATTTGTCCTGGTTGCACACATTGGACCTGGTTGATTCGGTTTGCCACGCACGCCATTAGTGCACATATGCGGATGTAGCTCGTAAGCCTTGATTTGAAACCTCTGCAACTCAAGAGGTTGAAGCATCCACATAGGTGATACATGTTGGCCCTGATTCCTTCTTCCAGCTGCGTGCTTTTCCTTGGTGTGTGCGCCCCTGCGGGGCTTCCTGCAGAGATGTATCTTCACATTTGCCTCTTAGTGAAGCTGTTTCTTTCGTTGTTTTCTTTTTTTCCTCTTTTTACTCGTCTCGCCCTCGACACTGCCCCCCTCCTGGACTCTGTCGTCCCCGACAGGCTTTTTGTGGCGACGAGTATAGGTTTGAATGACCTGTTGCTCTCTTTGATTTAGCAGATTGGCGTGACATAACATGAACTCCTTCCACTGGCGAGACTTTACTCCATCCTCTGGTGTCTGTCTATGGTCAGCAAAGAAACTTATCTCGTAGGCCACCAGTCGTGCATTCAAGTTGGAGGTCATTTTAATGAAGATCTCTGAATCCATTTCAAAAAAGCCCGTAAAGAATGCCTCTTCAAATGTCTGCATATATGTCGATGGTAGAAACATGAGCCGAGAAAAATATGCCATAATTGTCAACCGGCTTGGTATAGTAGATAAATCAAAAATTAGGGCCTCCGAGCCCTGCGTAATGCCGATGAAATTCAAAAAAGTATATTGTGCGTGTTGGAACACTTTAATCACTGTAAGGAGCATGCTAAATATTTTATTTGTCATTTTTACGGCTAGGTCGGGAACAGTAGCATATCTTGCAAGCCAAAATTCCATGGTTTTGACCATGTATTCTTCTGTCGGTAGGTAGTTGTGTGGTGGACTAGGTAATAGCGGATAATTTAGCCATTGGTTATTAATACTACCTTGCCGCTGGCCTTCCCAAAATTGCATCCATGCTCTTCGACGGGGTAGTGGGCAAAATGATGGGTTTACTTGAAGCTCATACGGTGATGCTTCCCACTGTACCCGTAGCGTAGGGTGCTTTTCCAAGAGCTTTCTTCTCCAAATTGGATTTGCTGCCTCAAACTCTACCTGAGTATATTTAAAAGTATCATACCGAAAATGGAGATTGTGATCAGGTTCCTTATTTGTAGTCTGTTTTATGTATTGCCTAGTTTGTTCCTTCAAAAGCCCGTATGGTACATTGAATGGCCTCAGTATTTGCTCTAGTTGCTTGCTGTCGATTTGAGCCTCTTTCATTAAATTGATGACTTGATCTTCAAATTCAGCCGTAAGCTGGGACACCAGTAGTGCCCTTTCTGTTCTGCTCAGCTCTGCAAGTTTTTGTGTGTTAGGTTCTAATGGAACCTCCTTTTCCTCCCTTATTGGTGAATTATACAAGGGGGGAGAGAGAGGGCGTACCTCTTCCTCCACAGTAGCCGAGGTCCCTGGCGGAACTACTGGTGTCCCCTGCTGTGCTTGCTGCTTTAATTGCTCCTGAAGTCGTTTGATTAAATCATCTTTTTGTTGTTTTTCCTCTTCGGCCTTAGCAATAGTTGCTTGAAGTTTCATTAATTCTTGGGCCACAATGTTCATTTGCTCTGTGTCTTCCTTGCACTGTCGCAGGTAGTTATTTTCTGGTTTTTTCCATTTCATCCTGAGGGCTGCTGTGTCCTCCATGTATCTCTTTTCCCAATCCGTTATGACTTCTTGCTCCTGTCTGAGCTGATCTTGTAATTTTGTGATCTGATCTTCCAGGTCTTTGACATTTCTTTGTGGGTCATCAGTTATTGCCAGTGGCTGATCACTAATGAGAGCCGTCATTAGCTCTTTATTTCTTTGTCGCATGTTGTCAGCTTCCTCCATACTGGCCTTGAGCTGAGACTCTAAGATTTTACTGCGTGTTTGAAGGCGTGTCTTCTCAGTCTCACTCACCTCTAATTTCTTTGTTAATTCTTGGACTTGATCTTTCAGTTTTGTCTGCTCTGTTTCTAGCATACTGTTTTGTGTTTTGACCTCTTGAAGTTCTGTTTCTTTGTTCAGAGCTTGTTCTCGCACCTTGAATAGTTCTTTAGAAAGCTCTTTGCCTGCTCTTTCAAGGTCTTTCTTTTCTTGCATGGCTTGGTCATAATCTTCATCAGCATCAAGCATTAGTTGTTGTGTATCCAGAGCTGTTCTAATCATATCTTGCACAACAGGCTTGAGCTGAGCGATGTCTACATTTAGCCATGTCTTTGGTATTTCCGAAGTCTCTCCTGTTTGCACATCTTTGCCTTCTGCCACCTGGAGTGTCTCGTTGTGTGGCTGTCTAACTTGTAGTTGTACCTTGGGTTCCTCATCATCGCCTTTGGTTTTCTTCTTTTTAGTAGCACTTCCCTGAAAAGTGACATCCATTGGGGAAGGTTCTGCTACAACCCTGATAGGTGTGAATGGCTCTTCCGTTTCTACATCTTGATCTTCATTTTCCTTTTCCGCAATCTCCTCATCTATTTTTGTGCTTGTGGTCTTCTGCTTCATTTTCATATCTTGATCTATCAGTTTGGGGCATTCTGGTTCTTCACCATAATCCACTTCATTGAGTTCGGTCCATTGCCCATCATCTTTGGATTCGCTTCGAATATCCACATCCAACAACGATGTGTCCTTTTCTTCTTTGTCTTGAGTAGATGAGCTGGAGTTGTCTAATCCGATTTCGCGGTATCGGTGGACTTTAGTGAGTCTTCTTTTTGTTTTTGACTCCTGTTGTGATTGCTGATAGTGATGCCCTTGCACTGGTAAGTTGACTTGTCCCTCAGTATATTTGTGCGTCTCTTCAAGTGCTTTAGTCAACTCTTCTTCCGCAATTTGCTTCTGTCCTACAAGTGTCACCTTTGGAAGTACATGGACTCTTTTTTTCATAGGTATTCCTTCTTCCTCAGTCTTGACTTCCCTTAGTCTTTTGGTGCCTCTCATTCTTGGTTGAGAGCTAGTTCCTGCTTCTTCTATGACCGTAGCACTTTTCTTCTTTTTGGGAACTGAGGCGGACTTCACATATGTAGCTAGCCCTTCTGAGGTTGGCATCTCTCTTAAACAATTCTTCATGTCCAAAGCTTCATATATGAGCAATGTCAAAGCTGAACTGCCATTCAAAAATTTCTTCTGGCCCCATTTCTTTTGGGCTTCAAACAATCGTTCTTGTACATAACCTGTGAGATTCACTTTGTTGCCTATCTGTCTCATGGCATGCGATAGTAGTTGGACGACTATCTTTTGAGGTGCAGTGTACCTGTGCATACTTGGAAAACAGAAGTGTTGATGCACCAGCCGTACAGCATCCTCAATATCAATTCTATTGATTTCCAAGAATGATCTCTTCTTCGGATCATGGCATTCTTCCTTCACATTAGTAATCCCTGCTTGATTCCATCCAAAAGCTTTATTAATCAATTCATGTGTGAATTGTATGGTCTTCCATGTCCCGACTTTGTCCAATACTTGCGCTTCTGGGACTGAGATTTTTGTTCCAGCAGGCTGCATGGTGTTCATCACCTGTGTACACCTCTGAAAATTTGGTACATATATAGGCATCTTCAAAAATGCTTCAATTCCAGCTTGAGTCCATACGTCCTCGATATGTGGTAACCCTTGTATTATAGTCTTGAAATCTTGGGACATGATAGGGAAGTAGTGGTCCGTGTCCATGATCTTAATGGAAGCCATGAAAATGAGCTCTGCCACTGGTTGATCGTCTCTGAACCAGTGACCTCTTGCTTTAGTTACTGATTCCATCGGAAGAAGTTGCACCTCTTCTTGCTGTGTGGCTTCGGAATCAGTGGAAGCCATCTGCACTCAATATAGAGTATGAATTAGTATCCATATATTTTTTCCGAAATCCTCCTCCATATGTTGATTAATAAGTCGATGTTGCTCCGAGTGCATGGTGCCGTCCCTTTCCCGTGGGTGTGAGAAAGGTAATACCTGAATTTTTCATGTATTTTTATATTTTTTGCTGAAAAGAAAACATAAAAGTTAGTCGATAGCCGAAGCGGTTAGTAATTTTTTGGAGTAATAATTTTATGTATGTACAAGTGCTCTCCTATTTCCAAAGGGAAAATGTGCGTAACTATCCGAAAGTAGAAGAAAGACGTGCCAAATGCTTGGCCTTGTAATGTGGCCCTATCATGCATACTTTGGATCTCGACAATTCCTCATGTGTGCAATTGGAAGTAGTTCCTTGATGTATGCAGCTTGTCTTGTTTTTCGGCACCCAAATTTGCTTTACTTGGATGGGAAGTACTGTATTCTCCACCTTTTTGATGAATGTAGTTCTTCTTCGGTAGTACGTCTGCTTATTCTGTTTTGGGAGTCTCAAGTTGGTTTGCATTGTATCTGTAGATTCCTTCTTCCTCCAATATGTTCTCTTTTTCGGCTGATGTGCCTGTTGACCATTTTGATGGTGATAGCCCTTCTGAGGATGTTCCTTGTTTGGGATGGTCGTCCTTGGAGTACATGACTTTGGGATCCATATTTTCGTTCGATCAGGTTGTGCGGTTACCAGTTTTTTTGGGATCCATATGCTATTGAGTCGTGGTTGACTGAAGGGTTCGACATTCTTTGTCTTCTTGTTCGATTGGATACGCTGATGTCGAAGACTTTTCTGTTGCTGAAGGTATGCTTTCTTTTGATCCTTCCTTATCCACACTAGTGTGGAATGAGGAATAGGGTATACCTTCATAGGTGTAGATTTCAATTCTTGCAAAGGAGCATTCCTTTCTGTGCCTTGTGGTTCACTGGATTTGATTTCATTTCCAGGTGCACTCTTGTGACTCTCTATACTCAAAGGTGGAGTGCACACAGGACTCTCGGTATTTTCACATGAAGTACTTGATGATGGGGTTTCTATATTGCTAGTGAACATACAATCACGACTTTGTTCATTAAGATGAACTTCTGGCTCTATAATAGCAGCTTTGGGTGGTCGTTCGTCTAGCAAACTAAATACCTCACGAGGTCCTATTCTGGCAGAGATGTATCCTAAAGCCAATTGAATGGTTACCTCGTATTCATAGATCCAATCTTGACCTAACACCACATCTTCAAGCAGATCCTGGTCCTGACATACTAAGAGTCTCTGTTCCATAGTGTTGTTGCCCATATGTAAAGGTAAAGTTATCTCACCTATGCATTGCGTAATTTTTCCTCCTATTCCAATTAGTTGTGCCTTTGATGGCCGTAACTCCTCGTTAAGTCTCTGAGACAAGGAAAATCTAATGCAGCTTATGGCTGCACCTGTGTCTATGAGAGCATTCACTAAGTGGTACTCTTTTCGTCCTGCTCCCAGATTCAAGTAAGGCTGTCTTCGTTGTTGTCCTGAGTTTTCAGTGGCTCTAAAATTAGCCATTGGGATGAGTTCTTCTCCTACCCGATATCTCTCGTCTCTTTCTCTCATCCACTCTTTCCGTTTTCTGATGCGTTCTAGGGCTTCTTGTCTCGCTTCTTCTCGTATTCGTTCTTCTTCCTTTTTCCTACTTTGAGCTCCTAACAGTCGTGCTAGCATTTGATCCGTCAATGGCTCCTTGAATCTTTTCACTCTGCATCCACTGATGTAGTTGGGAAGAATGTCTCCATCTAGTGTGGCGAGATTAACTGCACCACTGGTAGAGATTCGATTTATAATCATGGGTCCATATCCGCGTTTTTGGAGCTTCTTTGCATGTTGTTTGAGGGTGTATACTAGGACTAAGTCGCCTTCTTTTAGTCCCTTATCTTTTATATGTGCATCATAATAAGCCTTTTGTCTCCGTTTAGCGGCATAAATGCCTGCTACTGCTTGCAATCTAGTCTCGTGCAGCTTTTCAATTTGATCTAATTGCTGAGACAATTCATGACCGTTCCACTCATATTGCTGGGCCACTTTCAATGTAGGTACTAAGAAGTCAATTGGCAAAATTGCATTCTGCCCATACACTAGATTGAAAGGTGTGGTTCCAATGGCCGTTTTATATGCCACTCGGAAGGCCCAAATTGCGTGATGCAATTGTTTGTCCCAATCTGACCTTCCATTATTGACAATTTTTGTCAATACAGTACATAGTACCTTGTTGGAACTTTCAGCTTGTCCGTTAGCTTGAGGGTGGTATGGGGCTGATTTTTTATGAATCACCAGAAAGTCATTCATTAGCGACTCAATGACCTCGTTTAGGAAATGCGTTCCTCGATCACTCACTATCTCAATCGGTAGTCCAAAGCGTGTGAAAATGTGCTCAAAGAGAAATTTTGCTGTGGTTTGAGCATCATTCTTTCTAGTGGCTTTTGCTTCTACCCATTTGGTTAAGTAGTCGGTGGCTACTATGATGTATTCAGCATGTGATCCTTTGGCCGGTGGATTGATAGGTCCTATGAAGTCAATACCCCACTTGGTAAATGCTCTTGCACAAACCATGGGTCTTAAAGGCATGTCGTCTCTTCTAATGGGATATTTCGCTCTCTGGCATGTTTCGCAACTTCTCACATATGCCTCCGCGTCCATATGTAGAGTTGGCCACCACAAGCCTGCAAAGAGAATCATCTTGACCGTTCTGTCTGCTGAAAAATGTCCTCCCGCAGCTCCTGCATGTGCCATTTCTAAGACAGAGAGATATTCATTTTCATGAATGCACATTCTTAGTTGGTTATCCTTTCCGCGTTTAAAGAGTTGTTTCCCTATGATGGCGTAATCCTTACTCTGTTCTTCAAGAGCGCGTTTCCTTGCTAAGGTAGCTCCATCAGGGTACTCTCGAGTTTTTAAGAACTTTACCAGAGGCATACTCCACCTTGGTGCTACTGTAGAATAGCATAATGTAGAGTTCTCGTCTGGGATTTGTTCTTGACAGGTTTGACAGGTTGACACATGGTTATGTGCATCTCGTTGCATGGTTGGCCAATATATGCCAAATCTCTTGAGTGTTTGCCACGTTCCATTTGCATTCAAATGAGTGTCCCATTGGTTTATGTGTGCTTTCTGAAGCCACATTTCTTGTTCCCCTTCTTCCACGCATCTCATCAGCAGTCCGCTTGAATCCTGGTGGTACAAACTTCCAGCAATAATGTGAAGGTTTTTAGTCCTCCAAAGATCTTGCTTTTGGTTTGGCGTGATTCCATCTTTAGGTCCAAGTGTAAGTATCAGGATCAATTTTTCGGCCCATTGAGGACATACTTCCAGGTTAAAAAGATAGGTATCTGGCAGATCATCGTGAACTCCTATGGGTGGTTCTCCATGGGTCATGCGAGATAAGTGGTCTGCCCTTATGTGTGTGTTTCCTTTCTTGACTATTACTTCAAAATCAAATTCCATTAGCAATAAAAACCATCGTACTAGTCGTCCTGTATTGCAAGGCTTGTTGACTAAGTACAGTAGAGCTTGATGATCAATGAAGAATTTGAATTTGTTTGCCAGTAAGTAATGTCTGAATTTCTTGACTGCGTATACCATACCTAGGCCTTCTCTCTCCGTAGTAGTATAATTGCGTTCAGCTTGATTTAACTGTCTACTGGCATAGGCTATCGGGTGGTCTAATTTACCTGTATCAGCTGGTTGAGCTAAGATGCAACCAATGGCAAACTTGGAAGCATCAACATGAATATGAAACGGTTTATTCCAGTTAGGGACTCGAAGAACGGGTGCTGAACTCAATCGATTCTTCAACTCATTAAAAGCTTTTTCGCATTCTTCGGTCCAATTGAATAAGGTCAGTAATGCATAAAGAGGTCTAGCAATTATGGCATACATATGTATGAATCTTCGATAGTAACCACAATGTCCCATAAATGCTTGAACTTCCTTAGCAGTTTTAGGTCTTGGTAAATCCAAAATGACTTTAATTTTGTCTTCATCTGTGGAAATTCCATTCTTAGAAACAATATGTCCTAAGATTTTCCCTTGTCGCACCATGAAGACACATTTTTCAGGATTGAGGCATACTCGATATTGTCGACATTTGGCAAAAATCTTTTCTAGTTCAGGGATGTGCTCTGATCGTATAGCTGAATATGTACACAGATCATCCACGTATACCTCCATGCTCTTCCTCAGAAATTCCTTGAACACATGACACATCAGTCTTTGGAATGTAGCAGGGGCATTCGTTAAACCAAATGGCATGACTCTAAAGGCGTATACTCCCCATTCAGTGGCAAATGCAGTCTTATGTTGGTCCTCAGGAGCAATGGCTACCTGATTATACCCTGAAAAGCCATCCAGAAAACTATAGACTTCCTTCCCAGCTACCCTTTCCAAGAGATGATCAGTGATTGGTAGGGGATAGCTATCCCTTATGGTTGCAGCGTTCACTTTTTTCAAATTGATGCACACTCTTAACTTCCCATTTTTCTTTGGTACAACCACCAAGGGTGATACCCATTCCGTGTGCTCAATTTCGTAGATGAATCCAGCATCTAATAACTTATCTATTTCTTCTTTTATCTTGGCTGAATACACATCATTATAAGTATATGGTCTCTGTTTCGAAGGTTTGGCCTCAGATGTCATGGGGATTCTATGCGCACATATAGACGGATCTACTCCTTTTAAGTCCTTATAAGTCCAAGCAAAGACATCCCGGTATTCTCTTATGAGTCGAATTAACTCTTGTTCTTCTTCCGCTGAGACATCCTGTCCTATGAAGGTACAACGTTCCTCTCCTCCTTCCATAGTTACCACTATTTTCTTGGTTTGTTCCTTATTATCATATGCTATTCCAGGTTGTGCTTCTCTTTTAGGCATTTGAATAGCAATTTTCCTCTCCTCCACTTCATATTTTTTGAAATGAGCTGGTACCTCAAATTGGTCTTGGGGTTTGTTTTCTTCATCTTCTAATTCCCTTTCAACTTCTAATTCTTCTTTTTGTGTGAGTTCCTTATGTTTTTCATTGGCAGTGATATCCATGTTGGTCGTACTAATCCCTAGATCCATGGGTTCTGGTTCCATTTCGATGCTCTCGTAGTCCTCCTTCCAGTCTTTCTCGATCACTTCTCCTTCTTCCGCCTCCTGAAGGACTACCATATACAAGCTAACATCATAACCCTCCTCGTCAATACATTCGTTCATGGTTACTACTTCTTCGTTTACACAGACATCGAGGGTAGCTAAGATTTCCATCCAACCGTGAGGTTCGAATTCCTCATCCGGAAATACTTGTGGCATATAGGCCGGATCTTGTACCGATCTCACTATTCCTTGTTTCTGCTGCCAACATTTTCTTCTCTCGTCTTCCTTTTTTGCAGCTTGGCATATCCATAGATGAGTGTCCTCGTTCATCCAGGATTGGTCACTAGAACCTGCACTATGAACCGATTGATCGTCTTCCTCTTTATGGATTTGATTCCATTGCAGAGGTGGTACATCTTGATATGTGTATGTATGTAGGTTGATCCTAGTGGTGACTCCTGCGTGTTGTAGGTACACTGCATCTTTTCCCCAATCTTGTACGACCTTTAGCTGTCTCATGAATGGCCTTCCCAAGATCATTTCATAATTGCTTGGCCTTTCGAAGTGACAAATTGCTAAAGTATGTTCAAATTCTACTCCACACGTGGTGAAGACTACTCGTTCCAACAATCCTAAGGGTCTCTCCGTATGTCCATCTGCCATTTGAATTTTCATGCGTGTTGGTCTTAATGCTGGTTGTCCCCATTTCTCCCAAATTCCTTTGGTAGCAATGCCGACACCAGCTCCTGAATCTAGTATGGCTTTGGTAGTGTAACCCCTATAGGTGATTGGAAGGCATGTATTTCCTTCATCTCCTTCGCTAAAGTCTCCTACCTTATCCACTGGAATTCTCATCGTTTTCACTTCGTCAGCTACCTCTTTCTTTTCCTCCTTGACTTCCCATTGATTGATCAATTTCTCTTTTAATTGTGGTCTTACCTTTAATAGTTCCTCGAATGTTAGGGTACATGGGATTTTCACCTCTCTAAGACGTTGTATGATCTCCGATGTTTGAACTGATGGATTCGTTTCTCGTCTCGTTATTGATGGGATGCGATACAATTCTGAGTTGTGCTCGTACTCCCCGGTGTAGTTGGGTAGTTCCTTTACATCTTCCTCTTCTTTGTCACTTGCATCCATTGGAAAAATTTCTTCTGAATTGAGTTCAGGTATTGAACCCTCTATTTCGTTTTCTGCTTCTAATTCTTTAAAGGGCGGTTCCATTCCTTCTACCTTTTTCCACTTGTCCTCTTGAACTCGTGCCCATAGATCCTTAGTCCAGTCTCCTTCTATTTCAGGGACTATGGATCCTTCCTTTCTCTCAGTACCAATTTCATCCTTCAGAGGTCTATTTACTTCAGGCTTTTCCTGAGTGTTTAGGCACTCTTGGAATTTTTCTTCGGAAATTCGGTTGTTTGGTAAAGGTGATGCTGGTTTTTCTAATGTTTGTTGGGCAACTTCTATCAATTTTTTGCAGATTTCCAGTCTTTCTTTCTCTAAGTCGCCTCTCGGATACTCTCTCTCATGTTGTTCTATGGTAGGTCCTGCTTTTATTCTCGCCTTGTATGCCTGAATCCACATGGCTAATTCTTCATGCATTGGGTCTGCTAATACTGATCCTACCTCCTCACTTTTATTCTCATTTTTATTTTCTTCTTCCACTTGCGGTTCTTCTGTTGATTTCTGTTTACTCTTTTCATTTTCCTTCTTTTGCAATAACTTTTTTTCTTTTATCCTGTCTCTCCGGTTCTTCCATCTTTGTGATCTTTTACTGGCAATACTTCTCTCTGGTTCTTCGGAGTCTTCCACTCTGTGAGGGATGGGTGTATTTCCCTCTTTGTCACTTTGATTACTTCCGTCTGTTTTATTAGGGTTCTCTCTAGCCTTTGCTCTTGTTATGGCTTTTAAAGGTATAGTGTACTCTTTGTCGCTCCCTGATGAATCAATCACTTCTATCACATTAATCTGCACATTAGATGTGACTTTGTTGGGGTTCTTAGGACAATCTCTGAAAAGATGCTCCTTTCCACAATCGCTACAGTAGCCTTCCCAAATTCGTTGTGGTGGTGGTGGGTTTGGCAATGTACATTCTCTAATATAGTGGTCACCTCCACATCTGTAGCATGGTCCTCTAGGTACAGGTGGTCTATTCATCGGTCGAGGTGGCATGGTTGCTCTCGGAGCCGTGTACATTAAAGGTACATAATCCTGCTCGTAATTATATGAACTCTCTGGTGTCTCCATGCCATAAGCATATGGGTCATATTGTTGCCCATATTCCATTATCGGGCTCTCATGACCAGAGTATGTTCCTTGACTAGATTCGTAAAATGAGTCATATGGTTCACTACTAGTCAAAGGTGTGGCTGGCACTATAGTCCTTTCTAGGTTTTCCTCTGGTTGCGCTATCTTAACTGGGACAACGTTCTGAGGGTGGGGCGATTGTTGTCCTAGCACTGGTTGAGGTTGCGTATATCCCTGATATGCGTATGGTCGTGGTATTGGTGCCTGCGGCTGATATGAGGGATATCTAAAGGCTTCTCCTCCCTGCTGGTTCTGCGGGTATCCAAATGGTCTCACATAAGGTTGGGTGGGTCTGGTTTGCCTATTGTAAGGGCAGTTCTCGGTGTTGTGGTTTGTGTATCTCTGCTCTATATTGCAATATTGTAGCGGTCCGGGGACAGAGGGTCTATGAGGAGCATAGGCAGGTGGTGGGACTACTCCTCTAGTACACAAATGAGAAGGATGGTCTCCTCCGCACTGCATACATCTTCTAAGCATAGGCATTCTCATAGGATTGGTGGGATAATTCCTCTGTCCTTGAACACTCAGTTTTTTTGCTAACAGGTCAGCAATTTCCTCTACGTTGTTTTTGGGGTTTGATGTGCTACTTGTTGACTCTTCGCTTTTCACACTACCTTGGGGTATTTTCAAGTCTTCTGCAAGGTTATCTTCTAGGTCTATGCATTCCTTCATACACTCTTGCAAAGTTTGAACTCTCTTTACATACACTAGAGACCTTAAAGTTCCGTTCAACAGTCCTTCTAAGAACAATGATACCATTTTGTTTTGCGTTGGTCTCTCTTCTACGGGACATCTATCCACATACTGCTTGAATCTCCTTGCTGCCAATCTTACTGACTCGGTAGGGACTTGTTTGAAGCTGTGGATTAATGACGAAGAATTGTTTTTAATTCCAGATTTGGTAAATTCTTCTATCATTTCTTGATACACCTGATCCATGTTCTGAAAGGTATTTGGGTCCAATGGCTGAAACCAGGCCAAAGCTGTGTCAGACAAGGTAAGGCCAAACGACTCATATTGAATCATGAAGTCATCTACTTGCTCGGCTCTAACTACTTGTTTAAATTCTGCTATGTGATTATAGGGTTCACTAGAGCCATCATAATGATTTCTCATGCACTTGGCCACTTGGATCGGCCTTAGTCTCCTTCCTGCTTCAGGTTGTCTAGGCATTACAGGGTAATTGGGTCTTCCTATTGGTATGCCTGGTCCTCGTATTACCTGTGGTCTGACTGGAGCATGAACTCCATGCCTTGGGTCAATGGCTGGTTGTGGCCGGTAGTTAGGATTAGTGGCAGGCATTGTGAATTGTACATGTGGTCTGACTGGGATCTGGGTTTGTTGAGTTTGTTGTGTTTGTCCCGATTGTTGAATTGAATCGTTTTGAGAAGTTCCATGTGGATTCCGTGAAGTAGTGGCTTGGTCCCTAGGGGGAAACACTGGGATGTTCTGATATTTCAGCTCAGCTCTCTCTAATTCTGTGATTGGCCAATATCTTCTGTGATTTTTGTCCAAATATGTGATGATGGTGGGGAACTCAGGGTCTTGTAACTCATAGATGGTAACTGGATTAGGAGCAGCTTCCCATATAGAGGAATGGGCTCTGAGCAGGTACTCCATCCCGTTGATCAAATATACGTCTATTAGAGTGTCATCCTGGGGAATTAGGTCTCCTCTCCAAAGTTTAGTAATTGTAGATCTCCCTCTAGGAGTAGTTACTTGCTCTTCGTTTCCACATCCATTTAAACTTGACACATTATTTTCCTCACCATGCTCATTAATGATTTCCGGGTGTTCGGTGACCACGTATTGAATGTCTTGTTTGTCCATGTACAGTCCTCCTATGTACTTAACTGCTGGTCTTGGCACTATGTAGGCCTCTGAAGCCTTCCTCAGTCTGGCCACTGATCTGTTTAGACCATCCAAATAGATAGGGATCTCATTGTGGTTGGTGCTCACATACTCTAAGGAAGTTCTGTATTCGCCCTCAATGATGGACATCTGGCCAATCATGGGCACAGTGTTTTGCATATCCTCTGAAGTCATGGTGATTTCTCCTTCTGACTCACTGGAGGTCTCAGAATAGTGTGAACGGTTACTCGGTTCAGCTACACTCCCTACGGAAGAAATTACACTTCTTCGGCTTCCTAGGGTTCTTCCTGATCTCAGGTTCATTCACTTAAGAGCTCTGATCAAATCTGGTCCTACTCTAGCCTTTAGAATTCTAAGTTATGCCTTAGAAGTCTAGGAAAAATTGGCTGGAAAATGACTGAAGGAAAACTTCAAGTCACGATACTTGACTCTCACGATCTCTGAGGAAACGATCGCTGACTGACACGATACTTGGACAAAACGATCGCTGGAAAACGATCTCTGCCCAGACGATACTTGATAGACACGATACACGATACCTGAGTTTGAAACGATACTCGATAGTTGAGTTCAGACGATACACGATACACGATACTTCCCCAAACGATCTTTGGCTAAACGATCTCTAGACTCCACGATCTTTGGTCAACGCGATACCCGATCGACGATACTTGGCTCAAAACGATACGCGATCGCTGGTAAGTATCGCGATCTCTGGGACGCGATACACGATACTTGGCCCAAAACGATACACGATCTCTGTCTCTACGATACTTGGTCAAACGATACACGATACTTCACAAGTATCGCGCTCTTCAGGCCACGATACACGATATTTGGTGCAGACGATACTTGATACACGATACTCGACCAAACGATCGACGATCTTTGGTAAGTATCGCGATCTCTAGGAAACGATCTTTGGCGGGCGATCGCTGACCACAACGATACACGATACTTGTTAGGTATCGCGATCGCTGGAGACCAGACGATACCGATACTTGGCCAAAACGATATCTGACCGAAACGATACCGATCTTTGAGCTCAAACGATCTCTGATCGAGACGATACCGATATTTGGGAAATATCGCGATACTCGACCACAGGAGTTCCAGGATACTTGACAAGTATCGCGATAGTCGACCGCGGGAGCAAAGACGATACTTGACCCAATTTCAATTTTTTGCAGATGTTTTTTTGAGATTTGATGTTTCCCCCTTGCTCACCTAGTTCTTCTCTCTCACCCTCACTCACTGTATCATTCAACAAACAACTTTTAGCCCCCTGAAAGCCCAAACGATACTCAGCGCAGATCGTTTTTTGACTGAAAGTGATTTTTTGAATGGTGTAACAGGATTAGGACTTGCTAGGCTCACCTCTGATGCTCTTTCAACACCTTTCTCACTTCCCCTTGCTTTGTAACACTCCAGCTCGCCTGAAAACTCGCCCACGATCTCTGCAAGCTCTCACGATACCCGTCTGCTCTCTCCACGATACTTGTTCAACAAGTGAATTGAAAAATGAAATTTTTTGGCTTTTATACTTGGGAATTTCTAGCTATCAAAAAGGAAAATTTTTGAACAAAACTAAAGCCTACTCTAATGATTTAGACTACTCTCTACTCACTCCTACTCTCTTTCCTAATCTATCAACTCACTACACACACTCCAAGAATGAGAAGTAGCAAGTGCGGCTGAAAATGACTTACCAAAGAAGAGAAGTTTTCCGCTCCTCCAAGTTCTTCAAAGCCAAAAAGCTACTTACCATCACACGAATGCCTCGGTTTGATTCGTCACTCCCCGACAACGGCGCCAAAAAGTGTGTTGGCCTAAGCTTCAACTTAGGGACTTGCGGAGAAAGAGACTATACCTCAATCCCCTCACAAGTGCATATAGTGGGGATACACGCTTTTAATTATCAATCCAAAGAGTATACTAACCTAGCCGAGTGTATGAAGACATGCAATCATGTGATGGTCAATGCAAATGAACTACTCAAGAATGAAAATGAGGTAAATGCTTATCCTAACAAGCTTCAACAGTAGGTCAAGATGAAACGATACTTGGTGCAGCAGCCGTCAGTATTTTGGACTTTTCTCCTAGCTCAGAGCTCCAAACATAGCGAATAGCATATGCGTTTCGAAGCTCTCGAGAAGACGCATCCAATGGTAGTGGTTTCACTCAATTCCGACGCTCCTACTTCAAGTTATGACAGAAATACTGAATCGCGAAAATACGTTCCTACGCTTCAGCACTTCCAACACTTCGCACACACCTCTCCTACAGCAAAGAAACACTCTCAAGGATAGACAACACTCACAAGCACTCTTTCCAAGCAATCCACATGCATACAAGCTCGCGAAGAAGAAGATGAAGAGGGAAGAAGACACAAATTCGAATTTCTGTGCTCTCTATTCTCACAATGGCAAAAAGTTCTTTACAAAGAGTCACATTTGACTTATATACTAGTGCCCTAAAAAATGGTCCTTTCACACAAGTGACCGGCACTTTATTCACTAAAAGCTAATTTCCTACTATTTTACATGGGTAAGCTTCTATTCTTCTGTGGGAATGCATCTAGAGGACTCCTCTAGTGCCTTTACAAAGGGAAATATATTACAAGAATGAATATGTTACAAAAATATGTGGTCCAAATCGAAAAAATTTTGGGGCCCGTCTTTTTTTCTCTGCTTTGTGCGCTCTTTAGCTCTGCAACAAGGACACAGAACTCAGAAATAAACAATGTAGATATGTGTATTAATGAACACTTGTATACAATGCCATTGGCATGAGGATCAATGCCTAATGGTGTAGATAGGTGTGGGCTAGAGTGTAAGCCTCACACACACTCAGAATTGGCAAAGATGAGCTCGGAAAATGATGAGTCTTACCTGCGACTTTTCCATGAACATTTTTATAGTGATTGAGTAAAACTTTGAATTCAAATTCAAACTTTTGGCTCCCTATGATCAAGCTCCTAAATCCTAGGAGATATTCCATCAATCAAAGCTAAATCTTTTCCAAGAATCCCTTTTGGTAGGTGTTTACAAAGATTCCAAGTCAAAACTAACTTTTACAAAGTGATAAAGTGGTAATTAACCACTAGCATTTGTTCCTATGCTTTTCCATATGTGTATGGACTTCACTGTATCCATCAAGCCAAATGTGTAGGCTTGTGAATTACACCAACAGCTCCCCCTCAAGCCAAACATTATGGCTTGGTCTTCATCCTTCATTCTTCATGTATATCCTGCAATCGAATCATTTCTTTGAACCTGCAAAGTTTGGTTCCATCCAAAGCTTTAGTCAACAAATCTACACACTGCATGTTGGTTGATACATAGGTTAGTTAAATGTCCTCGCTTAATAACTTCTCACTCACATAATGGTAATGGACCTCTACATGTTTGGTCCTAGCATGATAGATAGGATTAGGTGCAAGGTGAAGTGAACTTGTATTATCTCCAAAGATCAAAGATGACCTAGTATATAAGCCCAATTCTATATACAATAGCTTGATCCATATGGCTTCTGGTGTGGCATTAGCCAGTCCTCTATACTCTGCTTTTGTGGATGACAAAGCAACAGTAGGTTGCTTCTTTGAAGACCATGATATTGGCTTATTACCTGCAAATGAAATGTATCCAGAAGTGCTCCTCCTATCATCCTTGCATCCTGCCCAATCTGCATCTGAATAGATCTTGATATCCAAGTCTGAAGTGTAAGGGAAATACAAACTATGATTTTGTGTACCCTTGAGATACTTCAAGATTCTCTTGGCAGCCTCTAAGTGAGGTACTCTTGGCTTGTGCATAAACTGACTTAGCACACTAACTCCATATGCAATGTCTATCCTTGTTAAGGTAGCATAGTTTAAGCTACCCAACATGCTTTGATAACCTGTAATGTCATTAATTTCATCACCTTCATGGGCACTTAGTTTTAGGTTTACCTCCATTGGAGTACTTGCAACTTTGGCATCCTGCAAATGAAACTTCTTCAACATATCCTGGATGTATTTTTTCTGAGTAATGTATATTCCAGAGTTAGTATAGACTAACTCAAGCCCAAGAAAATACTTTAGTAGACCAAGATCATTGATCTTGAATTCCTTAATCATCTGGCTCTTGATTTGTCTAATTCCATTAACATCATTACCTGTAAGTATGATGTCATCAACATAAACACATAGGTATATTACCTCTGAATTACTTCTCTTGATGAATAGAGAAGTGTCTACCTTGCTCATGACAAAACCCTAGTCTTGAAGGTAAGTGGTCAACCTGTGATTACATGCCCTAGGTGCCTGCTTTAATCCATATAAAGCTTTATTCAATTTGCACACATATGTTACCTTGTTAGGGTCCTCATAACCAGGAGGTTGTGACATATATACCTCCTTTGAAATCCATCCATTAAAAAAGGCATTCTTGACATCCAATTGGCACATGTTCCAATTTTTTGATGCAGCTACACTCACCAACACTCTAATAGTTGGCATCTTGGCCATAGGAGAGAATGTTTCTTCATAGTCAATGCCTTGGGTTTGTGGAAAACCCTTGGCTACCAATCTGGCTTTACACCTGTTAATTGATCCATCAGAATTTCTTTTAAGTTTATAGATCCATCTGGATCCTATTACCTTCATGGATTCCTTCTTTGGTACTAGCTCCCATGTGTCACTTTCCTTGAGTGCTTCAATCTCCTCATCCATAGCTTCTTTCCATTCTGTCTTGGTTATGGCTTCTTCATATGATCCTGGTTCTTCAATTGAAAATCTTTGGCAAGATAAACAGAGTGTTTAGTAAGAAGAGATGTATCATACCCATATCTGATAGGTTTTTTGCTCTCTCTTTGTGCTCTTCTGATTGACTGATTTGAAGATTCATGTATATCTTCAAGCTTCTTCATTTTGACTTTGCCCTTGGACTTCCATGCCTTGAACTCTTCAAGGTTGATAATGTCTTCATCATCTGAATTTGATTCTTCATTCTGAGTAGGTTCCTCTTTAGCAAGACATGGAAACTCCTCTTCCAAGTCATAGGGTAATTTGAACTTCCTGCATTCATTCTCATACCAAGAATCATTTTCATCAAAGACAACATCTCTACTAACCATGAATCCCTTATTGGAAGGGTTGTAAAACCTGTACCCTTTTTGATTTAAATCATATCCAATAAAGATGCACTTCTCAGCTTTAGGGTCTAGCTTACCTCTTATCTGAGAAGGAATGTGTACATATGCTACACATCCAAATATCCTGCAATGGTCTAGTGAAGGTCTCTTACCATGCCATGCTTCATTGGGTGTCATCCCATCAAGGGACTTAGATGGTAACTTGTTTATGAGGTAAGTGGCAGTGGAAACACTTTGTGCCCATAGATAGTTAGGTAACTTTTTTTCATTCAACATAGACCTAGTTGTTTCAACAATCAACCTATTTCTTCTCTCAACTACCCCATTCTGTTCAGGAGTATACCTTGTGGTGGTTTCTCTTTTGATGCCTCTGTCCTGCAAGAAATCTTCAAACTCATTGGAGAAGTACTCACCTCCTCCATTTGACCTTAGTCTCTTCAAATTCTTTCCTGTCTGATTTTCAACTAGTGTAAGATATTTTTTAAAGCAATTAAACACTTCATCTTTGTGCTTCATGAAGTACAATACAGCCCACCTGCTATAATCATCAATAAAAGATACATAGTACCTTGATCCTGATATTGAGGGGTTTTTACTTGGTCCACATACATCTGTATGGACAAGCTCTAGGTAATCTTCATGCATGTAGCCTCTCCTTGAGAAGGGTAACCTGTGAGACTTCCCAAATTGACAAGCACTACATTTATATATCATGTGTTGTTTGGAAACATTGGGTATTCCAATTACATATTGATCCCTGCATATCTTCTTCAAAGTTCTTTCTCCTACATGACCTAATCTCTTGTGCCAAATCTCAAGCTCTGAAAGTGTTTGATCTTTATAACTGTATAATGCAATGTTCTTTGTGTCTTCTAGCTCAGAAGTAAAAAGTCTACCTGATTTTTCTCCTTTAGCAATTCTCTTGAACCCCTACTTAGGATCCTCCACAAATGCTCCAAATTGGTTGAATCTGACCTGCAAACCTTTCTCCACAATCTGTCCAACACTCATCAGATTTTTGGTAATGGTTGGTATATAGAGTACCGTACTCAACAAGTTCAGATTTCCATCACAAGTCTTAACATTTCCAACTTTAACTACTGAGTGCTTGGTGAGATCACCTGTTTGTACTTGGTGTTTACATTTTGGTTCCTCAAGATCAGAGAGTAGTGCTACATTGCTAGCCACATGATTTGAACATCCTGAGTCAATGTAGAATAAGTGGCCATCATTTGTACCTGGCTTTGAAGTCATGTTCATGATCACAAGAGAGTCATCCTGCTCTTCTGTATAGTTGTTGTAGTCCTTTCTGGATTTGAATCCCCCTTGGTAGTTACCATTGTAGTTGTTGTTGTAATTGTTTTTGTAGTTGTTGTTGTAGCCTTGGTGATGGTTGAATCTACCTCTTGACTGTGAGTATCCACCTCCTTGATATCCTCTTCCTCTCTGATTTTCGTAGTTCTTGAAACACTCATCTGTAGTATGATTTGATAAACCACAAATGTTGCATGGTGAGGAGTTATAGGATCTCCCCCTACCTTGCTTACCTCCTCTGCCCCTTCCTCTTCATGATCTACCTTTCCCTGCATAGTTTGCTTGGGAGGTAGAGCCTTCATCTTCTCCTTTTTTGTTCTTGCCTTTATCTTTAGATTTACCTTTATCAGTGTATAGGGCAGAAGAAATATTACCTTTGGATGTATCTCCATTCTTGTTGAGCTTGGCTTCATGAGTGAATAATTGTCCCATGAGAGTGGTAAGGTCTGGAATCTGCATGTCCATGTAAAGGTCCATGGCAGTGGTGAAGCTTTCCCATTTTTCATCAGCTTTGATCCCATTGATCACTTGCCTTACAATATGTTCTTCTTCAATATCTTCTCCTATGCTTGCTAATTGATCTGCTACATCTTTAATCTTGGTCACAAACTCTGAAATAGCTTGCTTAGGTTGCTTCCTTAATGTGGTAAATTCAATCCACAACTGATTTTTTCTAGCCCTTGTGTTGGAAGAGAAATAAGATGACAAGGTCTCCCAAGTCTCTTGGGATGTCTTACAGTTTCTAATAAGTGGCAAAAGAAAATCAGGAATGGAGTTGAGTAAATAAGACCTTGCTAATGCATCCTTGGCACACCGTGTGTTGAGCTTTTCATGTTCTTCCTTTGTTGGCAATCCTTTTGTTTTGAATGAGGGCAATTCCTCATCTCCTGAGATGTATCCATAGAGACTCCTTCCTTTTAGGTATGTCTTCATCCTTAGAGACCATGCCTGATAGTTGTTCCTGTCCAATTTATCAATAAATGAAGGAAAACCATCTCCCATTTTACCTTAGTTTGCTCTGATACCACTGTTGGGAAAGATGGATGGACACTCCAAGAGATTGAGTAGGTACTGCCAAATCCTGCTTTGTACCAGCCCTTTCTTGCTTCAGAGTTGATAAGTGCACCTCCTTAGCTTTCCAATGACACCATAAAATGACCTATGTACTTTGGAAATGATGTATGTAATGATTAAATCAAAACAGATAACTTCGGAGTTGAAGATCTTAAGAAAACCTTCTATTTTTGTCTTGACACCTGCTGGATCTTTTACTCAGTATGACGAGCACAGTAGGAATTGGAAAAATTCCCTTTAGGGGTATCTAATTAGCTTATCAAGCTAACTATTCCAAGTTGAATGATGTAAAAAGATTAACTATGCTAAGAGAAATCAATTTAGCAAGTAAACCTTTACACTCAATTTTTTAGGACTATAGCAGACAATGACCAGTGATCACCTCGACAAGCTTTTCTCTGAAATAGCTGAATAGAATCTCTTCAAATTTTGATATCATGTAGAAAAACTGAGTTGATTCCAACAAGCTTTAGATCTTTGAATTTGATGAAGAAATGACTGAGATATGCTCTCCACAAGTTGACAGACTTTCAAGTACTACGATAGAGAACTCAGAAATAAACAATGTAGATATATGTATTAATGAACAATTGTATACAATGCCATTGGCATGAGGATCAATGCCTAATGGTGTAGATAGGTGTCAGCTAGAGTGTAAGCCTCACAGACACTCAGAATTGGCAAAGATGAGGTTGGAAAAAAATGAGTCTTACCCACGACTTTTCCATGAACATTTTTATAGTGATTGAGTAAAAATTTGAATTCAAATTCAAACTTTTGGCTCCCTGTGATCAAGCTCCTAAATCCTAGGAGATATTCCATCGATCAACGCTAACTTTTTTCCACAAATCCCTTTTGGTAGGTGTTTACAAAGATTCCAAGTCAAAACTGACTTTTACAAAGTGATAAAGTGGTAATTAACCACTAGCATTTGTTCCTATGATTTTCCATATGTGTATGGACTTCAGTGTATCCATCAAGCCCAATGTGTAGGCTTGTGAATTACACCAACATACTTAACAAGTTTCATGAGAGTGTACTTGGATGAATTCTCCCTGTTTGGTGCAACCTCTCCACATTTACAACATCTCCGATGCTACTTTTTAAAATATAGAGAATATCATCTCTATTTGAACCCTAACAAGTCTATTTTTTCAGTCACCTGTGGTAAAATGTCGGGCGACATTATCTCTAAGCAAGGCATTCAAGTGGACCTGGATAAAGTCCAAGTGATTTTTGATGCACCTCCACTAAAGACACCTAAAGAAGTCATGCATTTCCTAGGCGAGATCCACTAGCATAGCCACCACCTCCGATGGCTGGCTCACTTAACTATTCCACCCACCCGGTTGACTACATTGTCACCTTGCCAATTTTGTTGGACTGATGAATGCCACTTGAGCTTTGAATGCCTCAAAACCCTCCTCACACAAGCTTCGATCTTGCATGCCCACAATTGGCAATTTCCGTTCCATGTTTTTGTTGATGCATCTGACATTGCCATTGGAAATGAAGTAATGCAATAGCGAGACAAATGGTGTAGACCTATTTACTATGCTAGCCGTCATCTAGCTTCAGTTGAAGATAATTACTTGGTTATTGAGTGGGAATGCTTTTGGTTAATATACTCCAATAAAAAGTTTAGGCATTATTTACTTGGCCGTAAATTTACTTTTCATGTTGATAATGTTGTTATAGTCTACCTAGTCTGGCAGTAACATCTGGGTGGACGGCTTGCTCATTGGGTACTCATACTATAGGAATTTGACTATGACATGGTACATTGATCAAGTTTGGCACATGCCATTGCATACTTTCTTTCTAGACTTGATTTTGGTGAACCTCTAAGGGGTGGATGACTCTTCTCCAGCAATCTACTCCACTACAACACCACTTGCACCTGTAGCTCCCTTACCAATTTGTGACTCTTACTATGATACTTTAGTGACTTTTCTCACTACTAGGTGCCTATCCGGTTTGGTGTTCAGTATGGCCCACCATAAATTAGCTATCTATAGTCATCGGTTTTGTATTATTGTCAGCCAACTATATCATGTTGATCCATCTGGGGCCTTGCTTTGTTGTATCCCCATGCATGAAGTTCCTTTCATGATTGCTATGGCTCACTCCCTTCTCTCTAGTGGACATTTTGCTGCCGACTTGACTTACCGTAAAATTCTACAAAGTGGCATGTGGTGGCCTACTATGCAGTGTGATGTTTATGCTTATGTAAAGCAATGTGATACCTGTCAGCATACCGGACAACCTTTGTGTTGTTGTAGTATGCCCTTGGGAAGCCTAGACCCTCAGCACCTTGCATGGAAGCAAGAAGGAAGGCTCAAGAATGACTCTCCTTTCATCCACCCCAACCTCCAACATGTTCAAGCCATTGGCCATCAGCCCGCGGCTATGCCACATGCTTGAAAACATGGAGAGAAGGGAGTCAAGGATCCTAGTCACATATGTAAAATACAAGAAAGTTGCAACACTCTACTTACACACTAGGAAATACTAGCATACACACACACCTCACTCTTTCACACTCTAAGACTAAATACACATATGCACAAAGTCTTAAGAGAAAAGAGAGTTCTTCCATTCAAAAGATATATACATGAGAGCACGTCGAACCAAAAGCTCTCCTCTTTACAAAAATGAGCCTCTATATATAGGCTAAGCACATTTCCCCATGTGCTTCTTTGAAAATTCAAAAAGGGAACATGTGCTCATATCTTTCTAAATCTTGCAAATATTCCTTCTAACAACCCACTTCAAGGGACTAAAAGCATGGGGAATTCTTCTATGTGGGATTTCATAGATGTGTGCAAAAAAGTCTTATATTGAGGAGGCTTCAATACCATAGCCTAAGGGAAATATCAAAAAGGGCTTAGGAGAGTGTTTATATGGGCACAACTCCTAAATACAAAAAAAGGGTATTTTTATGAGTACTAGAGGGTGCTATTACATAAGAGAAATTGTGGGAAACCCTTATAACCCGACACTCTCCTCCCCCTAGACTTTGTCATCCTCGACAAAGCTAAGACAGGAGAAGCATACATTGAAATCTACGGCTCTTCAAGTCTTGAAATCTACGGCTCTTCAAGTCTTCAATTTTGCAAGTCTTTAGTCTTCAGGTCTTCAATGTGGAGCGACACAATCCCCTTGGGGGGCAGTCAGCCCAACCTCCATCCAAATTTGCAGCACTTTGTAAGGATGGAAAACGCCTTCTCAAGTAGCTCCTAAACCTAAAATTTAAAATATACACAACAAGTAGAATGAATTTGAAAAGAAGCAGCCAGTAAACTTTTATTCCAAATTTAGTTTCCACTTTGGGGAACATCAAGTCCTGCAAGATGGGCTCTTCTAGAAAAAAGTGCATGAAGATTTTTCTTGTTCTTGTAGTCCAAAAGTGGCTCAAAATACATAGAACCCTGTAACCTTTCATATTGCCCATAGGCTAACCATAATCACCTAGTCCACCACAAGTGCATGTGTGACTTATTGGAGAGTAAAACATAATTGTGATATGGTTCCTTTGGTGCCTTATGCAAGTAATCAACATGTTTTCATCATTCTTCATTGTGTGTATGTGTTGTGTTTCCTTCAACAACAGTGTGTAGAGAACAATCAGCTAGAGGGATGCATCATGAAATTAAAGCACTTGTTATTCCTCAAGCAACAAGGGATTCTAATAGCTACCTTTTTAATGTGTAGTTGGAGTTTTAGACTCCCCCGAATGCAAACTCAACCAATATATCAATACATCAATGCTTTATAACATGTCTAGGAGTGAATCCCGTGCAATTCCAAAGCTCATAAATCATGTTCAATGTGTCCTGAAGGGTCAGTCATGCAACAAGATTCATTATTACAAACATATCCTAATACATGGCTTCAAAAAAGAAGATAGAAAGTTCAGTCATGAATCATGAGTTTAATGCAATTTGTATTAGGATTTCTACAAGCACGAGCAATCACACATCAACCTTATGATACCACTAGTTTCTGTTGTACCAAACACAAGCGACCGCATGTAGCCAATACAGAACATATAGTGGAAGAAAACAAGCAAGTGATCAACTTCCAATGGTTATGGTAGTAGCGTGCGATAGAAACTTCCCAAGACCAAGAATCACCATCATCCTTCTTGCAAGCCTGTATCACTCAAAGTCAAGACAAATTGAGTACAAAATTGGCAATTGAAGATAAACTTCACATCTAAATGATCATCAAAGAAGAGCTCAACCACCCCAAAAGCTCTTTTCACCATTTTGATTTCCATAATAGACACCTTCCGCAAGGAGAAGATTCACAAATACTCCACTCTCCTACATCCCTACAAACTTTCCATCAAGCAAGACGATCATATATATGATAAATGCATAGATATGAGGTGCCTAAAAGAGTCAACAATCTTCAAACCCAACATGTGTATCACTCCTTGGTGGGGCTTCAAAACCTGCAACTCAAAGAATTATCAGAAAGCACATATGGCACTTGAAACCAAAAGCAAGCAAAACATCGAGCATCCGGAAGCCTGCCATGAACACATGCAACTAGTTTTCCCCTTTTCATAATAACATAATGAAGGTCACAATTGCTCATAGATGAAAAAGTCTATGGACATGAACCCCCTAGTCAAGCTAATTATAACACCAAGAGTCCATAACATGCAAAAGACCACAAGCGAGTTTGGCACATGCCCTAGCACAATAACATGGGATGGTGAGAAACATTTTTGAAAACATGAATACCAAAAGGAGATCAAGCATCAAAAGAGCATGGGATGAAAGGGAACAAAAAGGGGGTTACCCTCTAAATCAAAGGTGTATCAAGGGTGGCCGTACAACACCACCTTGAAAACTTGTGTCCCATAGCCTTACACCACTATGGACACATTATGACATCCCAAGAGTGATGCGGATCTCCAAGAGAGTAAGAAAAGCTTGAATCTTCCTGCTCATGAAGTGCAATGCCCACTAGCTTTCTTGGATCAAGTCTCGGCTTATACAACCTCTAAAGCTTAGTCAGTAATTATGTTAACTTTCATCACTTAAAAGTGAGCAATCATATCCATCTAGCTTTGATAGCTCAAAAGAAGAATTTGTGGACTAGGACTAAGTTATGGAGCAGCAGCAGATGTGACCAATTGCGATTACAAAACATAGGGGAAAGCACCACAAAAGTGTGTTACAATATCTCCTATCATTGAGTGAGTTGACCCAACCAATCAACCTGTAATCGTGCCCTTCACACAAAACTGTGAGGTATGTGTAGTTATGAAACAAGGGGAGAGCACTTGTTTGCCCTAAACCACCAATCCTTGAGTCGAAATCAAGACTTTCCCACTATTTAAACCAAGCAACAATGCTCAGAAAGATCTATTATATTATATTCTCCAAGTGATAGCAGGGGCACTCCACACCATCCATAACTTCAACCATATAATGTCACTATCTTCTTTTCCATTAAACACAAGTGAACACATACAATCACAACAGCACATATGAAGAAGCAAGCAACTTAGAAACATCCAATAGTAGTAGCTTCCCAAGGACTAGGAGCCACACACACCCTCGCTAATCCCCGAAAGTTCTTTTCAAAGTTTTGATCGCCACATTAGGCACCATCCTCAAGGAGAAGAGTTACACTTGCTCTAGTGGCTACAAGCGTGGCAAATGATCCTAGAATTTAGAGAACCACAAAAAATGAAAGCAATTGCACCCATTCATAAAACACAGATACTCGACACTTGGTCTCCTGAGAATCAGGAGTAGTAAAACAGGGAGATCAATGACACACAGCAGACTCTATCACCTCTTGTTAGCTGGCTGGGTGGGATTCTACACTCTACGATCAGAGCTGCATATTTAGATTGGTTGAACGTCTTGTAGTATAGAGATAACAAGCCCCCCAAACCTAGGGACCACCATCGAGTTGTGTTTCAATCTATAACACTCACGGTAGATTCATGGTGAGCGCTTAAAAGGAAGACATTCATGACATGTTGGAGAATATCAAAGATGAGTCCACTGTATCCAAGAACATCAAAAACATTCAACTTTTTCAACGCTTCCTGATGATAACCCCAAAGGTGGACAGTTAGGGAGTCATCAAAGCTAAGCCTATCAAGAATTATTTAGCACGCATGGTCATTGAGAGATTTTCAATACCTATAGGTGACATGCAACAACCAAAAGGAATGCCTGCTTTAGCCAAATTATAAGATCAAAAACAATTTCCCATTTTAGCACTCCCAGCATTCCAATGTGTCCCTGCAAATGTAAGTGTTTGTGACGCCCAACCTAAGGAAGCATTTCGTACTTGCCAAGCTCAAATTGAAGTATGTTCTATTTAAAATAGTAATGGAAAGTTTAAGGGTTTGTACATCTTTGACCATGGCAAGACAAGAATGGTAAGAAGTTATAACTTTTTTTCATAAGCAAGTCAACATTAAACCCTACACTACCATAATCAGTCAACCACATGGGATTACCTAATACACTGAGGCTAGGACTTTAGCAGAGCAAGAATCTACCCTATTCACTACAAAGCTTGTGTACAAAATGCTTTCTCAATTCTATGTTGGCGGCGACCTATCAAAGATGACAATTCAAGTGTCTATAAGACCATTAACTGCATTGCACAAAAAGGAATGTTACGCTCATATAGACAGTTTGACGAGACACGAAAAAGGGATAGTCAGCCAATTATGAAATAACACGAGTTCCTCCTGCCCGATTATTCAAGTTTATCATAGTAGCAGAAACCGTGACTGCACAAGACATCAATTCACATGAGTACCAGCAAAATCACAATGGGAATGTCAAACACCCCCCCAAGCCAGATATTTCCTTTTCAATGGTGGGGCTTCAACCATTAATAAGCTCAAGAACCTTCCCAGAGGAGTGCAGAGATTGTCATGATTCTCAAGTGTGGTAGTCGAATGCCCACACACCATCGACTTTCTTTACTTAAGAATCAAACTGCATGGCTTCAACCTACCATTCCTGGATGGATCAAGACATTGACAATATTAGCACTACAACCCCGAAACATCAACGTATAACCCTTGCAAATTTAGCAAAGAACAAGACTGCACGAGTTCCAACTTGATCCCTTTTTTTTGCTCAAAACATTTTGTTCACATCTGTAATAGAATCATCCACATGAGTGCATCCATTAGATGTCACTAAAAGGCATTCGACGGACCACGAACTTAAGACCTAAAACCACCATTGCAAAGACAGAACAAAAGAGTGAACATGATAGTACTTAGTTGCGATAACTGATAGCAAAACTCGTTCCAAAATGAGCAATTGTAGTAAAATGCATATGTAGCTCTGTTAGCATAGAGAAAGCATGGTTTCTCCACTGACAACAGCAATAGATAGATGATAGGTAATAGAGGGCTCTAGAAGATTGCCAGATCTTCCAGAGGACCTCCCCTCTGATGGCATTCTAGAGAGTCGCTGAGCAACCGATCGCTTTCCCCAGTAGAGCTTGTTTCCAGCTGATATGCTTCTGAAGTCTAATTTTCTTTCCGATGATCTGCCACAACTTGTTGGAGTTGGGACAATTAAAGAAGATATGACCAACATCTTCAACGGATCGGCAACAATGCTTGCTCCAGGGAGACACCCCACAAATTTTGCTAGCCGTTAGGTTGGTCCAAATTCCCCGATGAAGAATTTTCCATAGGAGGAAAGACTTTTTGTTTTCTATGAGAGGGTGCCAAATAGCCATGAACTTCATATCCCACTGCATCCGCGTCCACAACAGACACCATTTCTTGTTGAGGTTGCCCTGATAATCAATAATACCTTTGATATTCGGGACTTTTGCTAGGCAATTACCATTATGCCATTTGAGATCTAGTGGGCATGATGAGTCGTGTCCCATGAGAAGACAGACTTTAGAGTGGTCCCAAGAAAGACATATGCTTTGTAGGATATTCCATTCTTCATAGGTAATGTTGACACTATGGTCAATATCCTCAAAATTGATCCATTGATCGGTATCTTGTTTACATATATGTTTCCATTTTCTAAATCCCTTGTTCCACAACCTCTAGGCACTTCGAATGTTCCAAGATTCCATGTTCCTGATGCCATTGATGGGAAACCAAATTGACTCATTCTGTCTGATACCGGCCACCCACTCCCAATCTTCACTGATTCTTATGAAGCTTTTGACTTTATTCCAATTGTTCCATAGCGAGTGCACCAGGTTCGAGCCTTTTGGGAAAACCGGGATCAGAGGAAAACAAAAGGGTCAAAATTTCAAGACTCTTCCAGTTCGGGAATCCCACAAAAGTCAAGGCATTCTTGTTTCTGAAGATCAACTTCCACGAAGTTGTTGGAGTTAGACGTCTGCGGAAGCACGCGAACAGCACAAGGAAGAGGAAGAAGCTTGGAGCACAACACACAAGACTGAATGTATTACTAGAGAATGTACAAAGATAAGTAGCCCATTAGGGCAATAGGCGTATATACAAGCCGGGGGAAAAAAACCTCCTAAAGAGGGAAAAAAGTGCCCCGGCGGTCCTAGAGTGTTCACACACATCACTACCTAAATATATCAACAAATCCCCCCTGGGAGTGATGCGGTGAAGAAGGAGCTGGCACTCATGTATAAGGAAGTGCCGAGCTATGTGGAAATCACTCCACAAAAGGAAGTGAGCCCAAAGCTTTGCGGAAAGCTTCAAACTTCTCCCTAGGCAGAGCCTTCGTGAAAAGGTCTGCAATGTTCTCGTGCGTGGGCACATATGCCAAGCTGATCTCCCCAGCAGAGAACCTCTCCCTGACATAGTGATAATGCACCTCAATGTGCTTAGTGCGAGCATGGAACACAGGGTTCCTCGCAACTGCCAATGCGCTCTGACTGTCAGTGAAGATGGTGGTGGCAGAAGACTGGCCAACACCCAAATCAGCCATAAGGCGTCTGAGCCACACACACTCAACAGTCGCTGTGAAAGCTGCCCTATACTCAGCCTCACAACTGGAAGTGGCCACAGTAGGCTGCTTCTCGCTCAACCAAGATATACATGAGCTACCAAGCATGAAGCAAAAACCACTGGTGGACACACGAGTGTCATAGCAACCAGCCCAATCTGAGTCAGAAAAAGCATGCAAATCTGGCGGTAGTGATCCCCCCTTGGGATAAAACAACCCAAGTAGCCGAGTACCACTCAAGTAGCGAAAGATGCGCTTAACCGCTTTCCAATGCGTGACTCGTGGGCAATGCATAAACCTGCTCATCTGTGAGACAACAAACTGAATATCTGGCCGAGTAATGCATAAGTAAATCAAGCATCCAACAGCCTGCTGATAGAGAACAGCATCAAATGCATCTCCAGCATCATGAAGACTCAATCGTAAACCTGTCTCCATAGGAGTGGCAATAGGCTTACAGTCTTCAAGGCCAAAACGCTGCAATAATGTGTCAATATATTTCGTTTGACACAAAGCCATTCCACCATCAACTTGCATAAACTGAATGGCCAAATAGTGATGCAAATGCCCCAAATCAGACATCTCAAATGAGGCATGCAAATCAGCCTTGAAATCAGCAATATGCTTCTCAAGAGGACCAGTGAGCAGCATGTCATCTACATAGACAACAATGATCAAAAGCACATCATTAGCACGCTTAACATATAAGGTGCTTTCAGTTGGACTGTTCTCAAAACCATGTGCAATCAGATAGGCATGTATTTTCTCATACCAAGCACGTGGTGCTTGCTTTAAACCATATAACGCCTTCTTTAACCTGCACACCTGGTTTTCATGCCCTTTCTGCACAAAGCCACGGGGCTGAAAAACATACACTTCTTCATGCAAGTCACCATTCAGAAATGCTGTTTTAATGTCCAACTGATGTACATTCCAACCATGATGGGCTGCAAGTGCACAAATGCTCCGAACAGTAGTCATATGGCATGTAGGTGCAAAGGTCTCATCAAAATCAATGCCTCTTTCCTGCGCATAACCCTTTGCAACAAGCCTAGCCTTATACCTGTCAACTGTACCATCAGGTTTACGCTTCAGCTTGTATACCCACTTAGTGCCAATGGCCTTCTTGCCAGGAGGCAAGTCACATAAAGACCATGTACCATTCTTCATTATAGCATCATATTCAGATTGCATAGCAGCCATCCAATTTTCTGAATTTTGTGCTTCATCAAAAGAAACAGGCTCATTCTCATCACAGAGACTAGATGCAGCCATAGCATAGCAATCTGATGCAAAGGAGGTACTATGAGAGCCTGAACGAGTACGATATGACAAAGGTGCATCTAATTTGCTGTCACGCAAAGTCTGCACCAGCCATTTTGGCATAGTTTTTGCCTGTTCAATATCAGCTCTCTCATCAACAAGTGCATCATGTAAATCTGCATCAGAAATGGCATGATCTGCATCATCATATGAAACCTGCAAAGGCTGAGAAGTTGCCTTATTAGGACCAGCGCTAGCCTGTCCACCTGTAAAAAGAGGCATCAAAGTATCATACATGTCTTTGGAGCTAACAGATGTCTCCTTAGTACATGAAAGCAATGGCTGAATAGCATCTTCCACAAAGACAACATCACGGCTAACCAGAATGCGTTTAGTCTGTGGATGATACAGACGATAGCCTTTACTTTCAGAATTGTACCCAACAAAAATACATTTTACTGCCTTATCATCCAATTTTCTGCGATGTTGTTCAGGCACTAATGCATATGCCAAACAACCAAAAACACGCAGATGAGCAACAGATGGCTTGCGGTCATGCCAAGCCTCATATGGAGTGATAGACTGCAACGCTTTCGTGGGACACCTGTTCAGTACATATGCTGCACACATGACAGCCTCAAGCCAGAAACTATGTGGTAAAGCCTGACTTTTGACCATGCACCTCGCCATCTCCATGAGTGACCTGTTCTTTCGTTCAGCAACTCCATTCTGTTGAGGTGTATACGGCACTGTACACTGGTGTTTTATCCCACGTTCAGCCAGAAATGCATTAAAATCTGAAGACATGTATTCCCCCCCTCGATCAGAACGGAGGGTGCCCATTTTACATGCTGACAGATTTTCAGCCAAAACCAAAAACTGTTTGAAGCACATGAACACTTCGGACTTTGCTTTGAGTGGATATACCCATGCATGCCTGGAAAAATCATCAATGAAAGTCACGAAGTAAAGGTAATTTCCAAAAGAGGGTGTCTGCATAGGACCACAGACATCACTATGTACAAGCTGCAATTTCTGCATAGCCCGAACTGAACCATCTTTTGGAAAGGAAGAACGCTGCATTTTGCCCAAAATACAGCCTTCACAAACATGTTTTCCAGGTGCCTCAAGTTTGGGCAAAGAGGACACCATTTCAGATTTCTGCAGGCGTAACAAACTAGCAAAATTCAGATGACCAAAGCGTGCATGCCAAAGCTTTGCATCTGACATAGCCTGAGAATCATGAACTGCACATGCCGAATCATTCATAGATTTTTCATAGTCTATGAGCTTATACAGCCCACGACATAAAATGCCAGAAGCAATAATCACATCGCCATTTGAGAGATCATGGACTGTACACCTGTCATCAACGAATTTCACAACCAAGCCAATCTTGGCTAATGCAGAAACTGATAACAGGTTCTTTTTGATCCCTGGCACAAATAAAGCATCTGACAAAGTGAAAGAACTACCATCAGCAGTAGTCAGAATGATCTTACCAACTCCCATAACAGGATAAGAGGAGTTATTGGCGCATGTGACAGTATTCCCTATAGGGGCAGGCTCGAGTGAAGAGAAGAAACTGCGCTGCGAGGTAATATGTTTGGTTGCCCCACTGTCAAAGTACCAAACATCTGAGTCTACTGCAGACATGCACTGATCATGAGAAGATGGGTCAAAACTGCAAACAGTAGTAAACGCCCATTCTTCTTCCTGCACAAGATTTGCAGACTCTGTTTTTGGTGTAGAGGCCTCTGCAACAACCATTCCAGCCTCTTTCTTCTTTGCCTCTTTAGCAGCCAGTTTTGGACAGTTCTTTATAATATGATCATTTCCTTTACAGTACTTGCAGAACAATTTCTGCTTTTCTGATTTCTTCTCATCTTTATCCTGGTTCTTCGATTGTGCAGCATTTGCAGATTTCTGCTTACTAGTAGAAGAGCTCCATTTTCCTTTGCCCTTCTGACTAGCCAGGAAAGCTTGATCTGCAACACGCATAATGGACCTGTTCTGCCTGGACTGATCTTCCTGCAACAGAACAGAGACTAATTCCTCAAATGACAAGGCATTCGGATTGCCTTTCATCATCAATCGAAGAGTAGAGGCAAAACTCTGATATGAATCAGGAAGGCCATTCAGAACGGTCTGCACAAGTGAGCTATCTGGTATAACCTCATCAGCAGAAATCAATTGTTCCTTCAGGTCTTTGATCTTTGTAAGAAAACTGTCCATCGAATCACCTTCATTCATGTGCTCACTCTCCAACTGTTTTCGGAGGTAAGCAACACGAGCCTCATTCCTAGCCTGGTACAAAGTGGTAAGTGTATCCCAAGCATCCTTTGCTGTTCTGCAAGAGCGAATGTGAGGAATAATGGCACGTTTGACAGACAAAGCTATCAATGCATGTGCCTGGGAATCTCTGCCATCCCAACGAATCTGCTCTGCAGTAGGTGCAACAGAAACAGCAGCACGAACAGGAATCTGCGGAATATCATCTTCGACACCATCTTCATCAGCTCCAACACCTGTATTTGCAGTACCTGTCGTTACAGGTGTAACAGGACGTCTTTCAACACCCTGCACAATGTTCCAGAATCCTTTTGCAACCAGTACATGTCGCATCATATAAGCCCATAATGGGTAGTTGGTACCATCCAACTTATCCCCAACAGCCAACATACGGAATACATCACTGCTTTCAGCCATGGCCGGTAACTAAAATACCTTGATGCAGAAAATTGACTGTATCTCAAAAAGTTGAACAGAACTGCCCAGACGAGTTCTGCTAGACCTGTAGCAGACTTCGAGACGCTTAAACTGGCGAACAGAAACTGGTATATACCTTTGGCACAAAAGGACGAAATAGCCTGCACAAGCACTACGATAGTGCGTTCGGAGGCCGAAACGAGCTCAGATCGCGATTTCGGCACCACAGAGCGAAGATGTTTTGATCTCGAAAACACCCTGAGTATGCTCACCAAATTTTGTGCGAATCTGAGACTGCAAACGGAGGAGTGTCGACGGCGCCCTACAAGAATCAACGACCTGCTCTGATACCAATTGTTGGAGTTAGACGTCTGTGGAAGCACGCGAACAGCACAAGGAAGAGGAAGAAGCTTGGAGCACAACACACAAGACTGAATGTATTACTAGAGAATGTACAAAGATAAGTAGCCCATTAGGGCAATAGGCGTATATACAAGCCGGGGGAAAAAAACCTCCTAAAGAGGGAAAAAAGTGCCCCGGCGGTCCTAGAGTGTTCACACACATCACTACCTAAATATATCAACAGAAGTCTCCCTGTTGCACCATGCCTAAATCATCCATTGCCGCAAGTTTTTTGGCCATGCACCTAGTGTTTGAAATACCAAGGGCCCCACTGTCCCTATGGCTAGTGCATATGAACCATTTGATTTCAGGTACCCCCCTGTTCGGGTCCCCCGTCCAAAGGAAGTTTCTACAAGTACTTTCCAGTTTGGCCAACTCTTGCTCTTTCAGTCTCCTACAAGAAAGGAAGTAAATGGTTGACGAAATGAGGAACATGTTAATAACCATTACACGACCCACAAGATTGATTTGCATACCTCTCTAATAGTTGAGCTTGCTTTCAAGTCTTGCCAAGACCCAGTTCCATCATTACTCCAATGAGATACCAAAGCCAAAGGGAATCCCAAGAAGCCCAAAAAATTGGCCTTAGGGAATGTTTTGACAGCCATGATCAACAAGGAGGTCAGGTTGGATCCCAAAAATAGCTCTGAAAGTGGTCTTTGAGTGGTTGGTTTTGGATCTAGAGGCTTCACAAAATGTGTCCACACACCTCCAAAACATCTCCAAGTTGGTATAGTCCTTCTGGACAAATGCATTCATGTCATTGACAAAACGTCTAATGGTGATCTAGCCATGGTTGCGTGGTTGCATGAGGCCTTTGATATTACCAACTTCCACCTCTTGTTCCACCAGTCAACTAAGCCCTTCTGTGGCGATGGCAAAGAGGAGGGGATCCAATGGGCATCATTGTCTAATCGATCATTTTAATTTTATCATCTTTGAAAGATGGACATTAACATTAATTTGGGTCGATGCATTTCCCAAAAGGGTCGAGATCATCTCGGTGCATTTCTAGCTACAATGAGATCTTTAAGTGATTGCAAAATATAGTCCTATTCTAGCCTGTCGTAGGCTTTGTCAAAGTCAATCTTTAGGAGAACCACATCTTGTCTTGACTCTTCCGTGAAGTCAAGACCTTCCCAAATATCAATTATGGCTTCCAATATTGACCTGCCTTTGACAAAACCCATTTTGGTCCTCACTTAGCCAATCTCTCAGATGGCCGAAAATTTTGTTGGCTATGACTTTCGCAATGATCTTATATCCTGTCTGAAGCATCGTAATCAGGCATCAGTTCTCAATTCTATTCTTCTCCCCTTTTTTGTGGATTAACTTGATGATGCCATTGTTGAGACAAGTCAGACGCATGCCAAACTCGACCACCTCTTGCCAAACCAAACAAAGAGGGTTGGCCACCACCACCTTGAAGGACTTAAAGAACTCATTAGTGAGCCCATCATGCCCTAGTCTTTACCCATTGGGAAGAGCATCAATGACTTCAATGATTTATTTTTCCAAGATGGGGGCATCAAGCAAGGATCAAAGGTTGTGTGGGATCCTATGGGAGGCAACCTTAGAGATGGCCGCCATGCAGTCCCATCTATGAGGGGAGAGGGGAGTTGAGATCCCCAGGAGTCTCACAAAATGTTCTTCAATGATTCTCATATTTTCTTCTTAGGTATTGCAAACAATGCCATTTGAGTCTAGCAATAAGGGGATCGATTCTCTATATTGTTTCCTTTTAAGAATGTTGCACATCTCTTCGGTCGGCTTGTTGGCTTTGCCTGCCCACCACTCCTTAAAGAATATTTGCAAATTTTTTCTTTGTATGTCTTCCTTGTATCTTAGAGGCGCTCTAATTTTTCGTGGACCCTTTTGGGATTGATTTTCTCCTTTGTTCACCTCCTCCTCAAGTCTCCAGAGTCCATAATATAGAGCTTCTTTACGCTCACTCTAGATTCCATGATATAGAGCTTCTCTACGCTCACTCCGGACAATCCACTCATGGCTCTGATCTTCAATGGAGTTTTCAAGCTTTTCAAACCAGAATTTTACCCCAATTATTTTCCCATTGGACCCTCGGGGGTGCGATGTCGAAATCCGAACATGTCGGGAGACATGTTGAAGACGTTTATGAAGATTTGCTCCATCAATTTTAGTCTCTTGGATACAGATAAAATAAGGGTTTAGGCTAATGGCGCAAAGCCATTGACCAATGATGGTCGCTCTCGAGGGGTCAACTAGCCCCCTAGCATTTAATGAGATAATGATTATTGCCATAAGTTACCCTCTTTGCGAGGAGGGACCTTATCCTTTCTCCTCTTGGATTCGTCTTTCTTTTTACTAGAAGGGGGTCCCGACAAAGGAATTTGTTCTTGTGGGGGCTTTTCCATGATACCTCAATAGGTTGTTTTCCCTTGCGGGATGCCTCTTGTTGGAATGAACCGGAAACCATATCCAAAATAGTCGATCCAATGATGGAACTTTCACTATCCATATTGTCTTCATTGCTAGTGGTAAATCCATCTTCTTTGCTTGTAGTGTAGCCCTCCTGATTGGTTTCTTTGTTGTTAGGGATCTCTAGGGCATTGTCACTGGTGTCCACCTCAAATTGGTACCTATCTGTGTAATCAAGTTCATTAATCTCCTTTTCCAGATTGCAATACAAGTTTTTTTTTTTTTTTGGGGGGGGAGGATCTGGAATACAATTCCTCTCAACAATCACCCTAGGACTTCTTTTCCTTCTTCTTTTGACTTTCGTGAACCCATTAGAGTCGGTCTCTGGGTTTTAGGAGCCCTTAACTTCCTCTTTGTTTGCCAGGCGATTAAGTGTCCCATTGTTGACTTGAGTTTTTCTGGAGGCATCTTGATTTTGTTTGCTTTTTTGTCATAGTGAGCAATCTTTAATCTTGTGCCCTTGTTGGCCACAACGAAAACACGCATTAGGTAGGTTTTTGTAATTAACATCTTGCTCCTAAACGTCCCCTTCACCTAGGTCCACTTTGATCTTTGATAGAAGCAGCGTGCTAAGGTCCACCTCGACACAGATTTGAGGGTGCCATCAAGCATTGAATGAGTGCCTCGCATCTTCATAAATGAAACCACCAACATCCTCCCAGGAAGCCAACAGCTTGTCGATTGGAGAATACAATGTCCCACATGAAGTTGTACAAGAAGTACGGCAAGTTAGTGAGCTCTACCCAAAGAGGGTAGGAAAGAGATTTGGATTTTTCAGGAATAAAATTGGGGGACCATCTAAACAAGCATAGGGTCACTCGCCCAAGTTGCCAAGTTCCGACACTGAGGGCTTGAAATGCCATTTCTTTATTCTCAAAGACAAGCAGCGTATAATTAGCCGGTAAGAATTTACACTTGCTAACAATCAACCAATGGGGCAACCACTCTTTTTGAAGCCACTGGCGCACGGTTTTGAGCGGAGGCCTAGGGCCAAACACTTGTCCAATGAGACATATTTTCTTTAGCTCTTCTTGCTTTTCCAGAATTGTAGCTCTACTAAGAGAGACCAAGGGAGCCTCAACCCCCTCGGAGGCCCTTTGAGCGATACAAGATCCCCCCTCCAAAATAGGGGCCAGGTTACCAATCACTCCTTGGGTCGGGATAGGTTGCTTAAAACGAGGGAGGGGGCCACAGAAGCCATGACAAAGAACTTGAATCGCACTTTGGCCCTTGTGAAGGCTGTAAATAGCTTGCTTCAAAGCCATAGAGAAGAATCAAGATGCACACATAGCACCGCACTGTGTGACGATGCCATGCACCAAACGTGATGATACCATGATGGTGGCGCAGAGATACTCTCGAGACCAACCTTGGCAAAGCTGAGGAGGCACGACGAAACTCTGATGATACCACCAAGAGCATGAGCCAAAGCTGAGGAAAGACGAGACCACTAGGAGCACCACATGACCAAGCACTTTTTCTTCATTGTCTCTTTTTTTCTATCTTTTCTTAAGAAGCTTGGGAACTTGACTATTGGCGGGGCTCATGCGACACTAAAAAGGAGAGAAAAGAAATTAAGAAGATGCAACTTTTAATTTGCCGCCGTTGCACGAGTGCCAGCCAAACCACAAGCTTTTTATCGTTAGAAGCAAGACCATCACGCAATAGTGACGTGACAACACTGGCAAGACTCGATGTAGATGCATGAATTTTTAAAAATAAGTGTTATAGTTTCGTTGTTTTAAAACTATCTCTATTTTCATGAAACAATGA
This sequence comes from Ceratopteris richardii, assembly GCA_020310875.1. Lineage (NCBI taxonomy): Eukaryota > Viridiplantae > Streptophyta > Polypodiopsida > Polypodiales > Pteridaceae > Ceratopteris > Ceratopteris richardii. The sequence continues at coordinate 31,554,255 of CM035412.1, forward strand.
GTGAAGGAAGATCAACGAGAAGAGCGATACGAGACTATGTGATGAACAAAATGATACTTGATGATGATATCACTATGTGCGTGATGATACGCGAGTAACCAGATAATACCACCCCGAAAAGTGAAATTCCAGAGGTGATACGAGATCACCTGGCCGGACGATACACCTGAGCTGAGATGATACCACACCGAAGCAGTATCGCGATACCACTTGTACAGTCGAGCACGGGGAGGTGTCGACGACACCTTCGAGGAGGTATTGCACCAGCTGCGACTAGCTGTTGCCACATCACAAGCCCCGACCACCACTCAATGGAGCAATAACTTAGAAGATGTTCATTGCCGCGCTTCAACTATGACACTTTTTTGTTCATTTTGTGTGATGCACCTCACCTATGGAACTTTTTTGCATTTTTTGTGATGCCATTTGGCTCATAAATGCACCTCCTAGAGTAAAAATGTTTCATGTGTCATGCATTCAAAGAGTTCTTGCATAGAAACCTAGAAGTCTATGTGGATGACTTGTGCGCTCATTCCCACATAAGACAAACTCACATCCCACATCTTAAAAAATATTCGACAAATGTAGGAAATACTAGGTATTTGTAAACCTAAAGAAGTGTGTATTCATGGTCAACAAGGTAAAATCTTATGTCATATTTTATCATGGAATGGAATATGAACTCCATGAAGATAAAGTGAGATCTATAGAAAAATTATCAAGACCTAGAACTATTAAGGAGGTACAAGCATTTATGGGTCATTATGGGTACTACTGACATTTTATCCGCATGTATGCAATCATATCTAAACCCTTGTAAAACAACCCCACCAAACCTTTGATATTGGGCCAAGATTGCATCTACAATCATGTAGCTGACTTAAGCCTTAGGAGATTTCTTCTTCAGGTTTGGGTTAATTAGGAATGTCTAATGGTAGAGTTCGAAACTCTTTAGACCTCTAGCTCTCAATTTACAATAGAGCTAAAGACTTTTGGGTCTTCTTGTTCTCTATCCACCGTACAATTGAGGTCTCTTGATTTTTTGTGAGCTAGATCTATAGTAGAGTTGAAGAATCTTGAGCTTTCTAGCTCTCAAACTATCGTAAAGTTGGAGGCTATTGTGTTCTCTAGTCATAAATCCACTCACTATGGATGTACTCCTAATAGTGTTCTCTAGAATGCCATCCTTTCTTATGGATAGGTCATGCAAGTGATGGAGCCCCATTCGTTTCCAAAGACTAGATTGTTAAAGATGAATCAACTATAGCAGTGTAAGAAACAACTATAGAAAGAACATAAAAAGTGATGATTATCTATAGCCCTGTTGCCTAACCAATGCAAAAAACAATTGATTCGAGGCATGAAGTACTTGTGGGTGAAAAAGGATGAACAAACAACTGCTCCACCTAAGCCAAATTCAACACATAAGAAGTAGAAGCCAACCCAATAGCAGAGATCAAAGATGAGGGAAGGAAATGTTTAGCAATTAATTCGACAAATTTGGATACCTAAGCGGTCAATCATGGCACGCTCTAATAGTCCATGCATTTGGGTGCTAAAGACTTGCTTATAGGACTAGATCTCTCCCTTCATATCATCTACCTCTACGAATTTTAAGTCTTCTCGCCTTTAATATCTATCTAGAAGGCAAGCCATTGTAAATGACAAACCTTGTAAACAAGGTTCTAGTACTCTTTGGAAATGGGTGCCTAAAAAGCCCCATGACCAACCACTTCCATTATCACATAACAAAATTTATAAATTAGTCACCTCACCATGTTATCCCATAAGGGAACCCCTATCTCATAATCAAGCTTGTACAAATTCCATATCTCACAAACCTTGGAATATACATCGAAATCACCAACGACACGTTGAGCTCATGCATTCTCCAAAGTATGCATATAAGCAATCTAGCACCATCCATTCGGCACTAGTACAAAAAGTGCACCACCACAAAAAGGTCTACAAAAAATGCATGACAATATTGAAAAGGGCCTAACGACTTTCCATTACAGTGAAAAAATATACATACATTTTGGGTCATCATTGTGTTGCACCATCTTTTTCAACAATGGTGAACTTGAAGAGGCTATTTCTCTCCTGTGAGCTTCTCCAACTTATCTGAGTGGTATCAGAGCTAGATCAAGATGGGTGATGGATTTCTCTCAATGATTGAGAAGATTGATAAACACAACTATGCTGCTTGGAAAATCATAATGGAGGCCTATTTCCAAGGTAGAAATATTTATGGACTTTTAGTAGGTGATGAAGCTATGCTTACAGAGAGATGAGAAGCACAAAGGCAAGAAGACGGAAGATGATCAAGAAGAGACTTCCCAAGCCAACTATGCAAGCAAGAGCAAGTGGAAAGGGCAAACAAAAGGAGCAAAGCATGAAAAATCAAAAGATCAAAATGTTCAACCTTGTGCCATCAGTGAGAAGACCAACACACCATTCAAAATTGCAGGTTCAATGGAAGGACTCAGAAAGGAGGTGGAAGAGATGGATTTGGAAACACTAGAGGCATAGGTGGACACACCTTCAACAAGAAAAATAGAAGTCACAATAGAAAGGACTTCAAAAGTTATTCAAAAGATCAATCACAAGAAGACTCATTGCTTCTAACAAATCAAAGCCACAAAGAAGGTAAAGAAGATGACCATTTGTTCTACATAGATTCACGACATTCAAACCATGTTGGAGGCAACATTGTTCTTCTATTTGACTTGGAAAGTCCAAATGCTAGACATGAAGTACAAACAGGGGATGACACTAAGCACAATGTGGAGAAGATTGGTAATGTCAGAGCTTTCAATGGCAGGAAAAACATTCTGAGTAAGGTTCTCTATGTACCCACTAGCTTTTGTGGAAGACCCATGTCAATGCTTCAAGGAGATAGCGAGAGGTGATCAGCATGATAGGCTCTTTACTTTGAAGTAGGAGAAACTAGGAACATAGCTCTATTCAAATTTGGATCTCAAACCCTAAGTGAGCTTGAAGTGTGGCATAAGAGACCAATAGGACAACCAACCCTCCCAAATTTGGAAGATAGATGGATCTGGTTCCTACCGAATGGACACTACCTCTCACAACACTACCTGGAACAACCATTACAACAAGGGTCTGTCAAGGACGACAGACTCGAGAGGGGGGAAGTGTTTAGGCTGAAGGTCAAGGACAAAGCACAGGAGCACATCAAAGAGGTGGACACACAAGAAGAAGGAGCAAATAGGGAGCTCCAAGAAGTACATGTCAACTTTTCATAAGAATCCCCTACAAAAACAATGATTTTCATCACTAAAAACCATTGTAAATACCATTTTCTATTTTTGTAACTCCATTTTGTTCAAGCCGATGAGTCCTCGAGCTTGAGGAGTTTTAGAAGTATCAGCCTACCAATTTTCATAATTTTTAGACTTTGTTTGAGCCCTCAAATACGCCCTAGAACCTAATTTTTAACTAGGTCGGACACTAGGTCTGGACAAGGCCAAAAGTACTCAAAAAACTATAAAAAGAGCTAGAGAGCTCATTTTTTAGGTTAGCTTGTTAGAGAATAGAGCTTTTGTAAGAGAAATCTTTTGCAATTGAAGCTTTCCATTGTTCCTCTCTTTGGTCTTACCTTGTGCGTGTGTGTGTGTGTGCGTGTTTATGTGCTTTCACTCACGCACTTGTGCCTTCAGTTGCTCGTGGTCTTCATATCGGTCCTCACGTCTCCGTGGATTGACAAGTAAAGGAGGTGGTGCTTACGCTTGAGCTACACCAATAACCTAGGGGAGGAATTAGAGCTTTCAAAAATCTACAAAGATTCAGATAGTTCTACTAGCCTCACTTCCACACAATCCACATCTATTAAGGAGCTTACAAAGAAGGTAGCTCAGAAATTACGAGTATCGAGCAAACAAATACCAAGGTTTGCCCCATTGAAAAGATGGTATACTTGTGGAGGTGACCATATGGCAAACGCATGTCCCATTATGGCTCAACCCCAAGTGAATCCTAGTAGCCAATACTACACCATAGAATGGAGATACACTAATCACACCGCACAAGATTGCCCATACAATAAGCAAGTAATTAGGCAAGCATACCCACAACCATATATCCACAACAAGGAAGATACCAGAACCAGTACCCACCACAACAATATGGCAAACCTAGCAACCTTATCAGCAACCCTACCAAAACCAACAAAGGCCTTAGCTTGTGTTAGCTCAACAACCTCCAACCCCATCCAACGTGATTCCAATAAAGTATGTAGCTGTAGAAGAGAACCTGAATAGAGCCATAGTGCCAGTGACACCACTACTTTCGGAAAGTGACCCAAGTGATCATAGTTTTGACTCTACTCACATGGATATTTCATAGGCTTACTACATGCCATCACCTGAGCATAATAAGTCATATTATTCTGAAGATCCGAGTGAACCTAGTTGGGAGCCAGAGTATGCAAATATCATGTACGCAAACCCCAACTCTAGACCCCAACCTAGAGAGGTGAGACCCCCATTTCCTAGAGGACCATGCTATCGATGTGAGGGAGATCACTTCATTCGTTATTGCCCTATGCCTGCACCTACAAAGCCCTAATCTGTGACCATTCAAGGCTTTTGTCCCAATTGTGGGAAAGAGCATCTCTTGTGAGGATGCCCTAAGAATCCCAACAATATGCCAAAAATCACTCCTATCAACATGATTGGATTGGTGGTAGACTCTACAAGAAGTGTAACCTCCACTGCGCTAGTGCAAGTGGTCACCAGAGCTCAGGCTTTGCAGCAGAACCAAGGTTTAAGCCAAGAAAAGAGTTTTGAGGTTAGTGAATTTGAGAGCGTGGCCAAGAAATGAACGAGAGCCTGGAAAGATAGCCAAGAAAGGATGAAAAGACAATGGTCTAAGAAGATGAGTGAATTAGAGGAAAGCATAAGAGAAACAAAAGCCAAAATTTTTGAGCTCACCTCTCAACCAAACTCTCACATGCCACCATCACCTCCATCCCTATCACCTTCTCCATCATCCTCCATCCCACCTCATCCAATTCCACCACCGCCTAGAGTAGGATCAGTATTAGCTGACCCCACTCCAAAGGACATAGACATGATGCTTAAAGGATATCAGGCCAGAATCCAAGAAGGGCCAAATGTTACAGATCATGATAGATGCTACCCTAGAGCTAATCTAGAGATAGAGAGAACCAAGCTTTGTGCTAAAATGGTAGCGTTGGCTCATACCATGTTTGAAGCTAGTCGCTTATTCAACTACTCTTGATCAGCGAAGGCACAGTTGCATTTTGATGGACTATTAGAAAAGTTAGAGAGCATAATTGCAAGACCTGCCAAGGAAGGAAATTCCCAAGGGAAAGATGAGGCAAGTAAAAGAATAAACATTCCTCCCCAGGAAGCTTATTGGCCTAATTCCACTGAACTAGAAACCTCTTCTTCTATGAATCAGTATTCACCAGAATTTCTACGAGAGATTCAAGAAGAGAAATGGGCTAAAGAAAGTGTTCCTCCTCCCATTGAACTTGTGGATGATGCACATGATCAATTATCACAAGACATTCCTTCCATCTATGGAGAGCAGGAGAGCACCCAATCCCAGGAGAAATTAGACTTCGATTCTAATTCCTTACAGGAACTACCCCATTTCACAGGCCCATGGGAAGCTAAGTCTACTTGCATGAGAGCACCCATGGTCATGGTAAGAAACGAAGACTCAGTCATACCTAGGAATACGGAGGTAGTAAAGAATACTAAAGTGCAGTGCAATCTCACTTTAGAAGAGCTACTCAAGGTTAGGCCAGAACTATGGAAACATGTAGCCAATCAAGTGCCAGAAGTAGCAAGACCTCGTTCCCAGGTAGGTTCTCATAGAACAGTGCCAGAAATACCTTTGGACAAGATAGGAGACATGAGCAAAGGAGAAGAAGGAAACATGTATCTTCCCATTACCCATCAGGGGTACACTACCAAAGCAATTTTGGACTCGGGTGCAAAAGTTGTAATTGCTACCACTTCCCTATGGAAGCGATGGGGCAAGCCCGCACTCAGGCCAACGATAATGAAATTGTAGATGGCTGATGGTCACATTGAGAGACCCTTAGGACTGCTAGAAGGAATAAATCTCACTACATGTTGTGTCGAGTTTGAGCATACTTTTGCTATATGTGACTTTAGCAAAAATCAAGCCAATGAGATGATTCTGGGAAGACCATTCATGCGGCCGTTGCAAGTGGTACAGGATTGGGTAACCAATTCCTTCTACTTGCAACACTTAGGTGTTACAACCAAAGTCAATCTCAAGGATTACTCTCATAGGGATGTACCCCCCATCCAATGGAATCCCATCCATAGAGCCAAAGATGATACTAAGTCAATGCATTCCATAGGATCAGGATCCTCATGGATGCATGAAGACACCCACTTATGGATGTGTAAAGGAGCAATAGAAGAAGAGAAGAGAGAAAAAGCCAGAGAGATAGGTGCGAATGAAAACCATAGATTAGTTCAAGACCCAGCCTATGCACTTGTAGTATTTCCTGATGAAGAGTTTGAACCTCATGGTTGGGCAGAAATTTTAGCAACAATGGATGTAGCCATCAATGAAGAACAATGGACACCCCACTGTGACGAGGATGGCTATGACATTTCAGTCTTCTCCATAGAGCCAATCATGTGTGATTCCGTTTTAGAAGAATGCGAACCTAGTACTGATGCATTCGAGGATACAAGTGACTCTGATCTAGAGTCAATCATTGTGGACTCACCTTTTGCATCAGATGAGGAGTATTTCTATGAAGTAGAAGCTCATCCTCAGAGGTATGAAGAACTTAAAAATGATGTAAGATTAGCCACACAGGTAACCAATAAGGATGAAGGCAAGAAGAGTAAGAAGAGAGAAGTCATACCCGAGGTGGAAGAATCTTTGTTTGAGGTCCCGAAAAACTTTAAGAAGTATGAAATAGATGATAGGAGAGTCATGATAAGAATGCCTAAACGCGATGCCCAAGCAAGAGAGGCCTATGATAACAATTAAAACACCAAGAAAATAGTTGTAGCCATAGAAGAAGGAGAAGAAAGATGCACCTACATAGGACATGACCTCACTAAGGGAGAGGAGTATGAGTTGATAGCCTTGCTAAGAGAATACAGAGATGTATTTTCTTGGACTTACAAGGACTTGAAAGGTGGAGACCCTGACATATGCTCACACATGATTCCCATGACCTCAGATGCCAAACCCTCTAAGCAAAAGCCATACACATATAATGATAATTATGTTGCCAAGATCAAAGAAAAGATAGATCGCTTAGTTGAAGCTAGATTCATCTATGAAATTGAGCACACTGAGTGGGTATCTCCCATTGTAGTGGTGCCTAAGAAAAATGGAAAGTTACGTGTGTGCATTAACTTGAAGAAGGTTAATGCAGGGTAATATGGATCTTCCAATTGCCTATGCGATTTGACAGTTGAATGTAGCTGAACGGAACTATACGACCACTAAATGAGAAGGATTAGGCATGGTATATGCGGTTAAAAAGTTTAAACATTATTTGCTTGCAAATAAGTTTAAATTTTTTACTGATCATCAAGCACTGCTGTACTTGGTAAACAAGCCATGCAATACATGTAGATTAGTACGATGGTTTCTCTTACTAATGGAATATGACTTTGAGGTAGTGGTGAGGAAAAGCAAGACTCACTTGAGAGCAGACCATCTCTGTAGGCTCACATCCGGAGAGGCCCCAGAAGGAGTATCAGATGATCTTCCTGATGCTTACTTGTTTAATTTGGAAGTTGTACCTCAATGGGCTAAAACATTAGTGCTAGTATTGACATACGGGCCTAAACATCCAGTGCTGAACACTCAAGATAGGGAGATAGTAAAAGCCCAAAAGTACCATATCATGGCAGGGAGTATGTACAAGCATACGGATCACGGAATATTAGCTTGTTGTGTGGAAGAGGATGAGTATGAAAAATGGTTGCAATTAGCACATGTGGGTGCATTAGAGCAACACTACTCAAGGCAACGAACCCTACAGACACTAAGGAGACTCGGAGTGCATTGGCAGACTATGGAAGTAGATGTCCATAAGTTGTGTAAAGAATTCCCAGTCTGTTCTATTAGACCACCTATAGAGCATGCTACACTGTACCAAGTGTCTCTAATACCAGATTGGAGTGAACCATTAGCAGCCTTCTTGAGGATGAAAACATTCCCTCAAGATATGACCCTGGCTAGACAGAGAAGCTTAGAACAAGAAGCTTTAGACTACTCACTCATTGGAGATAACTTATACAAGCATGGTAAAGATGGTTATCTCATATTATGTGTCCACGAGAGTGAATATCTTAAGATCTTGGAAACTGCTTACCAAGGTGTAGCAGGAGGACATTTTGGACTAGATCGGGTGATCAAGGCAATACTATTTGTAGGTCTTTGGTGGCCAACCCTTCACATGGATGCACATACCTATGTGAAGAGGTGTGATGTTTGTCAGCGAACTCAGTATCCTATATGCAAAGATGAGATGCCACTGAGACCATGATGGATGGACGTGCATTCTCTAAGTGGGGAATAGACTTTGTAGGTCCCGTTAACCCCCCGCCAAGGGTTTAGATGCTCAATATATGATTGTGGCCACATACTATCTAACCAAGTGGGTAGAAGTGAAAGCCACAACGAAGAACGATGCTCAAATGACAGCTAAGTTCTTATTTGAGAATGTGTTCACAAGATACGGCCTACCAATAGAGCTAGTAAGTGATAGAGGCACTCACTTCTTGAACGAGGTCATTGAAAATCTTCTCCAAGAATTCTTGGTAGTGCATAAAAAGTCTGCCCCCTATCATCCACAAGCTGATGGGCAAGCCAAAAGCACAAATAAGATTCTATGCAATGTGCTGACTAAATTGGTGAATAATAAACACTGTGATTGGGACAAATAGCTACACCATGCTGTTTGGGCATACAGAGTTGCCTATAAAACAGTACTCCAAGCCACCCCCTTTCAGATGGTATTTGGCCAAAATGCACTGCTACCATTGGACTTCTTGATACCTACATTGAGAGTAGCACAGGAGAATGACTGGATAGGTCATGAGCTCTCCTCTAGAATCTTTGACCTTGAACGATTAGGTGAAACAAGATTAAGAGCGGCAGCAGGAATTTATGTAGCCAAGAAGAGACAAAAAGCATATTTTGACGCACACGTGAAGGATAAGGGCTTGAAAGCAGGAGACCTAGTTTTAGTCTATACTTTAAAGCAACATGCATGAAAATTAGAGAAGAGAGGCTATGGAGCTATGATCATAAATAGGATCTCCACGAGTGGAGCAATTCAATTAGCTACACTAGAGGGTGATGTTCTTCCTAGTTACATTAGCGGATGCAAAGTCAAACTATATCAAGAACCCCTCACGGAGGAGATGTTAAATCGACTCAATATTGCAAAGAAACGTAAAGAAGAGGAAAATCAAATTCGAGAAGAGGCACAGGCAGAAGCATTGGAACACATCCGAAGAATGAGATTGAGAAGATAGGGTAGAGATCAGCCTAGAACAAATGACTATGCAGACCCAAGATATCATATGGCTATATGTGAAGTCTCAGCCATAAGTTCCACTAGAATAACTGATCGATGTCCTTTTGTAACCTTAGAGATAGGACAAGGAAATAGTGCAAGGATTGTGCGGGCTTTGATTGACTGAGGTGCAACTACTATTGCTGCTAAACTTTCTTACTGTCGAGAATTATCAATCCTGTAGAAGCGTATGTCATAGGATTGGGAGGTGTGGAAACCCCTTGCATGGGCGAGGTGGAATTTACCCTCTACATTCAAGATGTTCTCCTAACAGTCAAAGTGCTATTGTGTCAAGACGAGGACCTTATTGAGCCTCTTGTCTTGGGTCAAGACTGGATCTATGATCATGCAGTCATCCTAAACCTAAGAAGTGGACTTCTTCAGGTCTGGGTAAATCAGAACCGCATTACACTTGAGTTAGAAAATGAAGCACTCAAGAAACTAGGAAAGGCACACACTCCTGGTCCTTCCAGGAGTACACATGAAAATGACGATGCTATTCTTGTCCATAACTATGTGATGCAGAGGGATGATTGTCTCAACAAAGAATTCAAGGATACGATGGAACTCCCTTCTTTTCCAAAGGCCATAGGGATACCGCAACCAAAGGTGGATCATATGCAGAAGAAGCAGATGACCTATGATCAAAGCCAAAAGAAAGTATGAAGCATGGTGTCTCAGCCACCAAAACAAGTGTGGGTGCGGATAGGCGACCAACCTATTGCGGTCCAGTCACAACCACTGGCTCAACTTCATATTAGTGATCAACGACAAGACACTAATAAGAAGTCTTCCAAAAATTCTTCTACTAAAGTGAAGTTTATCTGGGTACCCAAGAAGTCGATGAAGGTTGACCCACAATCAAGACAAATTTGGGTGCCTAAGGCTTGCTTGCGGGCTCAACTAGCTGCACAAAAACCACACCATGTACGACATAATTCACTCACGTGAATAGCTGATTCTGCCACTCATTCGACACACACAAACACCTATTCTTCCAAGAGCACAGGTAGAATCACTTGTAAATGGGTCCCTAAAAAGCCCCATTTTCAAGTAGTCACTTTTGTAAAGTCTCCCTAGCCCACCGACGATCCCATAGTAAAACCATGCATTCCATTTGGCGACCAAAAACTTGTAATAAACCCCCTGACCCCAAATTTGTAAATTCATCTCCATGTACTAACTGCATCATCCTCACACCACATCATTCCACTTAGCTCATAGAACTATTCATCACTAACTACACACACACCATCATCGAGCACCAACTGACGCATTGACTTGTCACAATGCTTCATGTTAATGTTGTAATGGGGACAAACTGGCATCTCTTGTCCACTACAATGTTAACATGTGTCTCTATATCCGCATAGAATCGACAGGCAGTAACATGGCAGAAGCAGGAGGTACCAATTCCTAGGCGGGGTCCAGCGCCCAAATTGTGGACATTGAAACTCTCCTCCTCAAACCACAACTCACCGAGAGGCGTAAGGAGTTTAGAGCAGTACATGTGCTTCCCATTCAGAACCCTCTGCAAGGGCACACATCACAAGTTGGCAAACATGCACACTGGTTTAGTGATCTCGCAGGTCCATTGGGTAAGGGCACCTACTTTTGGGAAGCAAAAATTGAATTCAATGGCAAATGGGGAAGATACCATTTCTTCACCCGTGAATTCAAGAAATATCAGGATACAGAAGTAATGAGATCTGTATGGACGAAGGCAGGCTTGGATAGCTATTTTTGAGCGCTCTTACCTAAGCCTCATTTTTTGCGCTGCTCCTTCCTGATCAGCATGATCACCCCTAGTAGAGCCAGACGAGGAGATAGTACATTTGTTCTCCCCTCTCTAACACTAGGCCATGAATTGAAAAGATTTAAACTTACACTCAATTTAGTACGGGAGGCCTTAGACATGAATGGCATGCACATTCCCACAGAGAAAGAAATATTGATCCCTGGAAGAATGAAACACAAAGATCTTAACAAATTAAAGGATATGGTCGCCATGACACCTACCATCGCACTCCACCTACACACAATCATGCAACACTTTGCCTTTCCAGCCCAAGAGCGCTTCACCATGCCACCCAAAAGAATTTGGTTTAGCTTGTACTTGGCCGAGACAGAAAACCTCACAGTCAATCTACCCCACTAGATCATAGATCAATTCCACCTAGCACATCAGCGCTGGAATAAGAAACATAAGAATGTGCTTCATGGATGTTGTGCGCTAATAAGGATCATTTACAGGTGCTTAGCTTATGATGTGCCTATTCAAAGAGCACTAGTGTGGTCCCGAGCCCAGGAATTCCAGCGACGGCTATCCACAACAGGGCCACCTTTGAAGAAGATGAGGGGTGCAATTCAAATACCCTGTGCATAAGCAAGGGGTGCCACCCTCACACCAGAGGTGACAGCACCTCAGACTAGACATGTCCGTCCATTTACCATTCGCTTACCCAGACAGAGTGCAAAAGGACCCAATTTGGTTTTCCCTCCATTTCCCTCTGACTTGGAGTTCCCACAAGGCTACATTCTGGATGATTTGACAGATGAAGAAATCGCCCGAATGATTAATGAGGCCAACCTGGAGACGGAGGAAGAACAAACCCGGGGACCGCAACCAACCACAGGAATTTCCACTCCTACCCAACTTGAAGTAGTGGAAGTAGACGAAGATGAAGAAGAGACTGAAGATGAAGCAGAGGAGGAACACGACCAGGAGCAAGAAGAAACCTCAGCACTAGTTGGTGCCCCAACTTATACTGCGCAAATCAAAAGATTGTATGAAACTATGAAAAGAGTCCAAGAGCACCACAAGTTGTCACTGGAAATAGGGAAGATGTTAATAAGTCAGATGTTGGGAGAAGAAGGGATTGATGACCAATTTATTGAGTCTTTGAAGCTTCACGTAGACGAGCTTGGTCTGGATGAAGCCATTCATTCAGATCTAGCCTACATTCATCGCTTTGAGAAACGAGTGCCTACCCGTCCCCTTCGCTCCGGAAAGAAAATTCACATAGATGTGTAGGCACCAGGAGATACCACACATACAAAAGAACATCAGGTAGCACCACCATCACCACACTCCTCACCTCTCACTACACAATTCACTTTGCCCCATGACACAACCACCCCAACTTCCATGATCACCACATATGTTATGGGAATTCCTCTCTCTCCAGGCATCCAACTGGGAGGGGTTACTATGCCCACATTCACAAAACTATTCATGAACATCACATCCACTCTCGCCTTCCGTTCCCATTTACATAGTCATACACACTTTTGACACAATGGAGACCTCACGAGCCACAACACCACTCCCTCCCCACACACAGCCACAATCTCCCATACCCCCTCCACCCACATCACCACTTGAGTCCACTTCATTCACGATTCCCTTTCCCTTCCCCATCCCCCCTGCATCCTCTCCTTTCCTAGCATTCTTAAATGTAAATAATGTGTTTTCTACATTACATCAATTCGTATATCAACTGCAGAGCGAATATCAGGCTCTAGAAGATCGCCATCATCAAATAACTACGGATCACCAGCAACTACAGAGGAGGCTTGCGACTATAGAAGAAGAGAATGCGGAACTGAATCAATGCTATACTACGCTTGCACACGCCCACCAGACCTTATTGGAAGCTCCCCAGCAACTCGAATCTTCCGAAGTTAAAAAATTAACAGCCTTACTTGAACTCTATCAATTAGAGAATGTCAAAGTCTGGTGTAACCTGAAGTTATTACGAAAACACATGGCCATAGCCCTAGAAGAAAATAAATGGCTTCAAAAGCAGAACGAAGAAAACCTCGAGGCTGCGATGGAAGGTTCCCCTCATGAGATCGACCCAAAACACTTTAAAGCAGTTCCTTCAGAGACAATGAAAACAATCCTAGAAATCTATGCCAATCTGCTAGAAGCACATGATGATATGGAGAAAGAACGAGATGCACTATGCCGTCAGCTCCGAGAGAAAGAAGAATAACCCAAGATCATAGAGTCGGCATCGACTTCAGAGGAGGTAAAGGCGCTAAAAGAGCAGGTTGAAGAATTGCAAAGGAAGCTACTTAAGTATGAAAGACAACCCTCTCCAGTTGTCAAACCAGAGCCAGATGAATTGGTGCCCATCGAAGTGGATGAGTCATATGAGGAACCCTATGTTCCTATGCCTATGCCAGGCAGCCAACATACATCGAAAGGAATGGACACCCTGGAAGTCGAAGCACCCGAATGGCTTCAGAAACTCAAAAAGACAGCCAAAACCCATGAAGATCGTGTTGCAGTCCAAATCCAATTTATGGCTAAATTGGAGGACACTATCATAAACTCCAAGTACTTCAGGCACATGTCACATCACCACTGGATAGGAACAAATGATGCTCAATATGTGCCTTACTGTGTACTCTTAGCAGATTACAACGCGGAGATTCAACAAAGGTGTGGCAAAACCCTGACTTTTGCCTCTCAATTTGGTCCTGAAGATTTACCTGAACGTGTGAAACAAGGATCAACCTTCCAACCCACCTGGCCGATTCGTCTCCTTGAAACATATCCACAAATGGTCCGCACATGGAACAACATGCCACTATTTATCAAGTATAATCCATGTTATGTTCCAGTCCTACGAAGATACACCTGGCCCAAGTTTGCCATTGTTGTAAAGAACGTCAAAGACTGTGAAAAATGGTTGAATTATGTCTATCTAGCACCTCCACAAGGACAGGCCTCAGTTGCATATATGATTTCCACCATCCGTCACTGGAATCTCAGACTATGCAACACCCCTTATGTGATGGCACAAATGTGTATGAAGATATTTGAATTAATGCTGATCACGTTCAGAACATTCAAAAACATTGAAGATCCACATTTCTCAAGAGTTGGCTTCACTGCAGGCAACCTAGACTTGGTGTATGACATGAGCACAATCCCCTCAATCAATGTAATATATGCCTGGCACGCAAGAATAAAGTACCTCCCAACTTGCTACAAACAAACTTTCGAAGAGATGTTCGTCACAGGGTTCTGGGAATACCACTCTGAAATATTCGTACCCAGATCCTCACATCTCCTCCAATTGTTCACTATGGAGAGGACCTTACACTCAGATCAATTGCGGCTACCGCATCCGAACATTCCAGGGCTAGAAGATTGGGATGCTTTGTTAACAGACCTAGCACGGGGGCTACGGTTGGAAGAACATCACCTCACTTCAGATGTGGTGGAATACTATGTCAAACGCTTAGCCAAACAAGGGTCTGTTAGAGACGACAGATGCGAGAGAGGGGGGGTGTTGGCCGCAGTCAAGGCACCTAGGGATCCATAAGACAAGGAAGCCAAAGAAGGGAGTCGGAGCAAGGATCTAGCAGGCAAAGTAGTCAACGCAGATCTGGCAAATAAGCCCTTAAATTTTTCTAAATATTTCCCAAATAGTGATTTTAGTCACTCCACACCATTGTAAATACCATTCCACCTTTTTGTAGCTCCATTTTGTGCAAGCCAAGGAGTCCTTGAGATGGAGGAGCATTAGAAGTACCTACCTATTAATTTTCATAATTTTCTGAGCTCGTTTGAGTCTCCAAATTAGCAAAGGAACCTAATTTTTAACTAGGCCAGACACTAGGTCTGGATAGGGCCAAAGCTAGTCAAAAAGTATAAAAAGAGCTAGAGAGATCATTTTTGAGGTTAGCTTGTTGTAAATTTCAACTTGTATGAGACTTTTTGAGTAATCTAAAGGACTCCATTGTCTCTCTCTTTGTCCTTGCCTTGTGTGCGCATGTGTATGGGTGTGCATGTTAGTGTACTTCTGACTCACACACTTGTGCCATCACTTGTTCGAGGTCTTCATACCATCCTCACGTCTTCTTGGATTGACATTAAAGGAGGTGCTACTCATCACTGAGCTACAGCTATGAAGAAGAGTAATATCTCTTGGAGTTTATTGACCTCCAAAATATAGCAAGAAGTAGGTGGAACCCCCTAGGAACAAGTTGACCTTCTCACAAACTTCATCACAGAAAACCAGTCATGCTTGCAGAGCTTACTATTCTCTATTGGATTAGAATTTTCTAAAACTGTTTTAAGCACATATACTAGAGCCTAAGAGCTTTCCAATGAGCCAAAGAACACTCAATTTGGATAAATACACAAGGAGATATGACCTCTTCAAGTTTGAGGTTTAATGCTTCAGCAGGGGTGAAACCAGAGAACACACACTACTTGCAGAGAGTACTGCTCTCAACTCACAAATCCAATGATTATGAAAATTTAGAGGAAGAAAGTAGACAGTAAGAGCTTTCAACTGAGCTATCAAACATGTAATTTGGATACATAAAGATGGAGATACAAGCTCTGCAATCTCTGCATAAAAAACTACAGCAACATAGAGATACACATATGCCTCTCTTGGACTTCCCAAAGGTATTTACATAATTTGAAACTTGTACCCTACATAAAACAAATGTTCCCAACATTCTCCCCCTCAAGTTTCAAAGGGTATTTCCTTCATGCCAAGAATATAGTTGAATCTTTGAAGCTTTGGTCCATCCAAGGATTTGGTGAAGATATCTGCAACTTGATCCTTTGTTCCCACAAAAGAAACTTGTACTTCATTGTTTATGGCCTTCTCCCAAACATAATGATAGTGAACCTCTATATGCTTTGTTCTAGCATGAAAAATAGGATTTGAGGTCATATGAATGCTGCTCAAGTTATCCCCATAGATCAGTGGTACATCAACCTGCACATTCAAGTCATGAAACAACTTTTTAAACCACATAACCTCAGTAGTAGCCAATGCTAAACCTCTATACTCAGCCTCTGTAGAAGATAAAGCAACTGTAGGTTGTTTCTTTGAACTCCATGTTAATGTCTTGTTTCTTGCTATTATCACATATCCACTTGTGGATCTTCTGTCATCTTTGCTTCCAGCCCAATCTGCATCACTAAAGACTTTAAGGGTTAGATCAGCATCATGACTATAAAATAATCCTTTGTTCATGGTACCTTTCAAATACCTAAGCACTCTTTTCGCTGCATGCATATGAGGTACTCTAGGTTCATGCATAAACTGTGACAATACTCCCACTACATAGCATATATCAGGTCTAGTTTTTGTTGCATAAATCAAAGATCCTACCATGGATCTATACACATTCATATCATGCAACTCATCACCTTCCTTTGCACTCAACTTTAAATTACATTCCATTGGAGTAGAAACAAATTTACATTCCTGCATACCAAACCTTTTCAACATATCACATATATACTTTCTCTGTATCAACCACATACCTTCATCGCCATACACAATTTCAATCCCAAGAAGTATCTAAGCAAACCAAGATCTAAAATTTTAAATTCCTTTCCCAAATTACCTTTTATCTCATCAATTGCTTTTGCATCATTCCCTGTAATCAACAAGTCATCCACATAAATGCATACATAGACACACATGTCATCTACATGTTTTACATAAAGTGAAGGATCAACATGACTCGCTGTGTATCCTTGCAGCATAAGATACTTTACCAACCTTGCATTCCATGCCCTTGGTTTCTGCTTAAGACCATACAATGCCTTCTTTAACCTGCATACATGATTAGGACATTTTGCATCCACATAACCATCTTGTTGTGACATATACACTTCTTCATTTAACTCACCATTAAGAAAGGCATTCTTTATATCGAGTTGATATATATTTTACCTTTTACTTGTGGCTAAAGCCAACAAAGTTCTCACCGTTGCCATATTTGCTACTCGACTAAATGTTTCCTCATAGTCCAATCCTTGACTTTGATTATATCCTTTTGCTACAAGTCTAGCCTTATATCTTGACACACTACCATCACTATTTCTTTTAATCTTAAAAACCCACTTGAAACCAATTACCAAACTAAAGTCCAAGTCTTGTTATCCTGTAGTGCTTCCATTTCTTCGCTCATTGCTTTCTCCCACTTTTCATCTCCTTTTGCCTCATCATAACATGTGGGTTCATTTTCCTGCTCAACTTTTGTCATAAAAGCATAATGAGTATTCATGAAAGATTCATACGTATACCTTTGAGGTTGCTTACTCACCCTTGAAGGTCTTCTTACCTCCAATGTAGATGCTCTTCCTTTCTTATTAGGAACCTTTGATGATTTTCCATACTCACATACATCACTAATTTCCTCTCCTTCATCATTAACTTCAATAAGTTTGAGTTTACCTTTACTTTTAACACTTGGAGGTGACTCTTGCCTTAATCTTCCATTGAAAGGTAGCTCTCTTTCTTCATCCAAACCACTTTTCTCATCACTTAAACTTCCTTGTGGGAACAAAGGATCAAGTTTCTTTTGTGGGAACAAAGGATCAAGTTGCAGATATCTTCACCAAATCCTTGGATGGACCAAAGCTTCAAAGATTCAACTATATTCTTGGCATGAAGGAAATACCCTTTGAAACTTGAGGGGGAGAATGTTGTGAACATTTGTGTTATGCAGGGTACAAGTTTCAAATTATGTAAATACCTTTGGAAAGTCTTCAAATACTTCAAGAAGGCTCATATTATTCATAAAATATAGCCAATATACCATGTGATTTCTAGAACATGGTGAGTCAAATTAGTGAGTCACAAGGGAGCTGCAGTGGTGTCCTAGTGGAAGGTCGATGTGGCTAGTTCTCAAAGTCCATCAATACTTTGCTTATTTGAGCACTTGAGTCATGTAATACCTCCACCCAAGTGTCTACCACAAATTTAGATGTATAAGGAAGGTTTTAGATTAGTTTCCCATGCTATAAAAAGAGGAGAAAAGTCGTGATCTTGTGGGAAGTCCAAGAGAGGCATATGTGTATCTCTATGTTGCTGTAGTTTTTTATGCAGCAATTGCAGAGCTTGTATCTCCCTCATTATATATTCAAATTACATGTTTGATAGCTCATTTGAAAGCTCTTACCGTCTATTTTCTTCCTGTAAATTTTCTGTGTTCTTTGGTTTCACCCTTGCTGAAGGTCTCCATTAAACCTCAAACTTGCAGAGGTCATATCTCCTTGTGTATTTATCCCAATTAAGTGTTCTTTGGCTCATTGGAAATCTCTTGGTCTCTAGTATATATGGTTAAAACAGTTTTAAAAAATTCCAAGCTAATAGAGAACAGTAAGCTCTGCAAGCATGACTACTTTTCTGTGATGGAGTTTGCAAGAAGGTCAACTTGTTCCTAGGGGGTTCCACCTACTTCCTGCTATATTTTGGAGGTCAATAAACTCCAAAATTGGTATCACAGCAAGGAATTGAAGCTTGGAGAAGGTTACAATACCTTGATGAAGAATTTGAAGCCGTTGGAGTAGCGGTTCATCATCGACACTACATAAAGGTAGAAGGAGATAGCAAGGAAGCATCTCAAGCAACATCCAAGCAAAGAAAGGTGCATAGACTTTATTACAAAGGTAAATCTCATACTTCTTCTTATCACATATATCCAAAAGGAGGGTTAAAGGAGGAAGTTTAGTATTTTGCACAATTGGCGATCAACATGCACAAATAGAGAAACTTGATAAGAACAACTATCAAGCATGGCGATTTAGAATCACAACATACTTGCAAGGTAGAGGTTTGTATGGTTTGATTGATGGAACGGATATCAAACCTATATTACCAGAGGATCCAAATCAGCAACAATTGAGGGAGTTTAGACTTTGGAATGAAAGAGACAAAAGGGTTATATTCATTTTATCACAAAATATTCAAGATTCAATGGTAGGACACATACAAGATCTAGACACAAGTAGAGATGTTTGGCTTGCATTGGAAAGGTTGTATGCTACAGGTACAAGAGAAAGGAAGATTTAACTCAAAATCTTCAAAGTTCTAGGTCAGATGAGATGCTAGTAGTGCTCATTCTCTCTCATCCAATTGTGTAGTGTATGGTATCAAAATGTCATCAATAGCAATCTCTATACTCTAATGCATCTCAAAAATGTCAGGCAAGTCCTATGATTCGCTAAACATCATACTCAATGTGTAGTTTATCTTTTTTATTGAAATTACTCATGATTGGTAGCTATCTAAGTTAATTAGATACTACCAAAAGGAATCTGGCTAATTGCTTGCAGGATGAGAGCACTTTTCATTATACTAAACATGTGTAGAGACTAAAATAGCAAGTCTATGACCTTTGATCAATTTCCTACTCATCTCTTTCGATCCATTGATTAGTGGATCATGTTCCAAAGCACATAAGTGATTATTTGTGATCATTAGGAAGTTAAAGAGGCCCACTACACTCTCCACCATTTGTTCTTGGCTGGTGTGAAATAGGTTGTTGCATCACCACTTCATCTCTAAAGACTATCCACCATCTCCTCCAACAGTGGTATCAGAGCAACAACAAGCAAGATGGGAGATGTATTTCCATCATTCATTGACAAATTGGATAGAAGCAACTACCTAGCATGGTAACTAAGATTGCAAGTCTACCTCCAAGGAAGAAGTTTATATGGATACATCTCAGGAGATGAAGATTCTTGCTAGGTCTTATCTACTAAACTCAATATCTGATTTCTTATTACCTCACATTAGGGATCACAAGAGCTCCCAAGAGACTTGGGAAGTACTTTCTACATGCTTCTCATCAAATAAAAGAGCTAGGAAGAACAAGTTATGGATGGATTTTACAACCCTAAAAAGCCAACCAAAGCAAAGTGTAGCAGATTATGTGTCCAAGATGAAGGATGTGGTTGATCAGCTTGCAAGCATTAGAGAGCAGATAGAAGAAGAACATATAGTAAGGCAGATCATAAATGGCATCAAAGCTAATGATAATGTTATGTTTACAAACTTGTAAACATCAAAGTACACAATGAAAGTGATGAGACCTCCCAAGATCTTGAAAAGATCAAACAAATATTTCCAAACGTGAGAAATCAGACTTTCCTCCAAACTTTCACAAAAACAGAAATGGGTGACTATAGAAAAATAACCACTTAAAACTCTCCGAGTAGAATTTATCAAAACTAATCATATATGCTGACCGTAGACTTTCATTAGCATGCTTTAGAAACAAAAAAACATAAAAAAATTATGGCGTATAACTCCCAAACAAATAGTTTGAAGTCAAGGTATGCAGAGGCCTGCAACAACAAGGTTGTCTAACTATCTGAATTGAAAACTGATGTACATTAGCAGCAAAACTCAAAGATATATGCAAGATTTTGATACAGATAGCAAATATGAGAGCTAAGGAAACTCCTCCAAGTAAATGGCTGAGATATGAAAGTTTGAAGAGAGGTATGTCTCTGATGAGACATCAAATAGACACAAGAAAGAAGATCTGCAAAAATGCCTACTTGTGCAGAGTTCTTTCATTGTTTTTTTTTGTACAAACACTCATCTATCTATATATAGTACAAGTTGCAAGATTTCCAACACAACAAGAATCACTCAATTTGGCCACCTACACTAAGAGACCCACTCTTTTTCTTGAGAGGTTGTCAACAGAAGTGCCTTCCTTGTCTAAAAATAGACACCTATCCTTTCCTTCTTACTTTTATCTACTTTTACTCTAAATTTGGAGATGTGAGCACCTCCACATGTTATTTATCATAAATAATAAAATCCATAAGCTTAAAAAACAATACTTTAGAGCTTGTTTTTATGTAACATTGCCCCCCTCAAGCTCTAAATCCAAAGCTTTGACTCCAAGTAGAACTTTGATTCGCTTGAGCTTCTGAGCATCCACTGCTTTTGTGAGTATGTTTGCTAATTGATCTTTAGTTCCAACATGTTGAATATCAATATCTTCATTCACCACCTTCTCTTGGATATAGTGATAGTGCACTTCAATGTGTTTTGTTCTTGCATGGTACACTAGATTAAACGCAAGTTGTAATGAACTTACATTATCTCCAAAGAGTAGTGGACATGCTACAGATAGATTCATATCTTCATAAAGCTTCAAATACCACATAATCTCACATGTTGCATTTGTAAGGCTTCTATATTCAGCTTCTGTGCTTGAAAGTGCTACTGTAGGATGTTTTTTAGAACTCCATGAAACCAAATTATTACATGAAAATATCAGATATCCACCTATAATCCTTTTTTCATCCTTATTTCCAGTTATTATCAAGTCATCCACATAAATTGAGATATAAACAATCAATGATCCTTCAACCTTAACATTCAAAGAAGTATCTGCATTTGAGCACCTGTATCCCTGCTTTTAAAGAAATTTTACCAATCTAAAAGTCCAAGCCCTTGGAGCCTGCTTAAGACCATAAAATGCTTTCAAGAGTTTACATACATGTGTAGGCTTCTTGGGATCTTCGTATCCTCGTGGTTGCTCCATGTACACATCTTCTTTTACATCATCATTAAGAAATGCATTTTTTATATCTAATTGATAAAGATTCCATACCTTGCTTGCAACAACACTTATTAATGTCCTTATTGTTGATACCTTGGCAACATGAGAAAATGTCTCCTCATAATCGATGCTATAACTCTGTGCATAACCTTTACAATTAAGCTTTGCTTTATCTCTACTTACGGAACTATCACTTTTTCTCTTTATCTTGTACACCCATTTGTTACCGATTACGTTCATGTTAGGTTGCCTTGGAACTAAAATCCATGTATTGTTCTCATACAAAGCTGTCATTTCTTCATCCATTGCTTTAACCCATTTCTTTACCTTTGATGCTTCTTTAAAAGTTGTTGGTTCCTTCTCCTCAAGAAGTTTTGCCATATACGATTCATGAGAAAATCTTTGCGGTTGCCTTCTTTCTCTTACTAGATACCTTGATTGGCTTCTTGTCCTACCACGCTTTTCTTGCCTATAAGTTTGAGTTCTTCTTGACGTAGAACCTTCACTTTCTTCTTCTTGTGACTCAATTTCCTTTGAAATCAAATCGAGAATTTTCTTCAACTTTTGATTGGGGGAGTTATCTCTTAATGTGTAATTTGACTTTCAAGTGAGCTTGAAGAACTTGCCTCTTCTTCAAGACTTCTTGTAGTTTCTTCTTCATCTACCTGCACTTCATGTTTATACCAAGATTTATCTTCATTGAAAATAACATCTCTCAAAACAATTACCTCTGAGTTCACACATCTATATCCTGGTTGCCCTTCTACCATACCAATGAAAATCATTTTTTGTGACCTTGGATCCAACTTTGACCTTAACTGTTGTGGAACATGAACAAAACATATGCTTCCAAAAAATTTACAATTAGAAATATCTGGGATTGATCCATAAAACAATTCATAAGGTGATTTCTGCACATGACTTTGAGTACATGAATTTGAGTAGGTGGTAACCTGTTCATCACATAAACTGCCATATTGCATGCTTCAGCCCAAAAAGTAAGTGGTAAGTCCTTTTCATTTAACATGCACCTACCCATCTCCAAGATAGACCTGTTTCTTCTTTCGGCCACACCATTTTGTTGAGGTGTGTATCTGTTTGTAGTCTCCTTTTTAATTCCTTCTTCCTCCATAGATGCAAGAAACTTATTACAAAAATATTCATCTCCTCCATCTGATCTCAACCTTCTTATGCTTCAACCTGTTTGCTTTTCAACCAATGATTTAAACTTCTTGAACATATCAAACACTTTGGATTTGTATTTCATAAAATAAATGAATGTAAACTTTCGAAAGTCATCAATAAATGTTACAAAGTACTTGCTACCTGCCATGGAATCTTCTTGAGATGGACCCCATACATCAGTATGAATAAAGTCCAAAATACCTCTTCTTTGAAATCCTGCTTTTGAAAAAGGACTTCGTACCTATTTTCCAAACTAACATGCCTCACAAACAAAATCCAAATCTTGCTTAGGTAGTTGTGGTAAGCCTTCAACCAATGATTTGTTTGCAATATCCTTTAACCTACCAACACTGATGTGTCCTAATCTTTTATGCCATAAATCCACTTGACTTACTTGAGTCCCATTAACCATTGTATAACCTGCATAATGTGGAACTTCAACTTCATAAGTATATAATCTGTTTACCTTTTGTCCTTTTATAAAAAAATTCCCATTCTTTTTCTGATAAGACTGCCACTGATTATTGTCAAAATCGACCTTCACTCCATTATCCTCCATCCGTCCAATTGAAATCAAATTTCTTGTAATAGTAGGAACAAACAAAACATCTTTGAGAGTTACATGTTCACTAAGTGGAAAATCACCAATGTAAACTACTTCATGCTAAGTACTATCTCCTATAGCAACTGTGCCTCTTGAATTTGGCTTCTGTAAGTTCACAAACATATTCATGTTGTGACTCATGTGGTTTGAGCAACCACTATCTACATACCAAGTTTTGTTGTTTACCTTCCTCTTATGTGTCTCTGTATGCATAGTCATAAGAATGTTTTCCTTCTATGTTTGAGCCTCCTCTTGCACTATGTTGTTGTTTTGATGCATGTGATCTTGACCTCTTCCTCTTTGACATCCTCTAAAACCACCTCTTCTATTTGGGTTGGAGAAGCAATCCCTGGCATAATGACCAACTTTACCACAATAATTACAAGCAAAATTACCTTGTTGATTTGATTGAGTTTGTTGACTTTGATGTATTGTTCTTCCTCCTCTAGTAGCATTAAAGCTTCCTCTTGCTCTTGCATTGTTGTTGAATCTTCCTCCTCCTCTCCAATTTCCTCTACCTCTTGCTCTATTTGACGAAGTATAAAGAGCTTGTCCTTAACTACCTCTTTGCGAATGATAAGAGTTCCTACCTTCTATGTTGATTTCTTCACTCATCATGAGCATTTGTAAATCTTCAAAGGATGGTAGATTCTCTCAAGTCATGATAAGTATAATGAAAGAATTCCATCTTTCATCTTCTCTCAAGCCATTTAACATGCTATTAAACTCTATATCCTCACTAGGAGATGCATCAATAGAGGCTAATTCTTCAATAAGAGATTTTACCTCAAGAACATAATCATTAACTGATTGTCGTGGCTTCTTTTTTACTCTTGTCAACTCACCAATAAGTTGTGTTTGCCTTGCTCTGTTGGTAGTTGCAAATAACCTTTCTAGAGACTCCGAGGCTTCTCTGCTATTATTAAAACCTATTATATGTCCAAGCATAGTATTTGAAACTGTTTGTGATATAATAAATAGAACTCTTCTGTCTCTTTCAATCCATTTCTTGTTCTCTTGCTCGGTCTGCTTGTGTAGGAGCTTCTCGTAATATTGACTTCACTTTTGTACTTGTTATCAATCCCCAAAGACCTTTAGACATGAGATAAGATTCCATTCTAAATTGCCACATGGGATAATTTCTCCCATATGATAACTTCTCAATTGATGCACTCAAGTCTCCCATGTTGAATTGTTGTAAACAAAGAAGATAATTCAGTAAGATTGATGAAGGATCTGATAAAAAACAAATTGCTCTGATACCACAATGTTATGTTTACAAACTTGTACACATCAAAGTACACAACTAAAGTGATGAGACCCCCCAAGATATTCAAAAGGTCAAACAAATATTTACAAACGTCAAAAATCAAACTTTCCTCCAAACTTTCACGAAAACAGAAATAGGTGACTGTAGCAAAATAACCACCAGAAACTCTCTGAGTAGGATTCATCAAAACTAATCATATATTCTGAAAGATGACTTTGTGTAGCATGCTTTAGAAACAAAAAACATCAAAAAAGTAGAGTATAGCTCCCAAATGAATAGTTTTAAGTCAAGGTATGTGGAGGCCTACAATAGCAAGGTATGACTAACTGCCAGAATTGAAAACTCATGTACAACAAAAAAAACAACTCAAAGATATATGAGAGATTTTGATACACATAGCAAGCATGAGAGCTAACAAAACTCCTCCAAGTGAAATCACTCAAAAAGACCTCATAACAACTGAGATATGAAAGTTTGAAGAGAGGTATGTCCCTGATGAGACATCGGATAGACACAAGAAAGAAGATCTGCAAAAATGCCTACTTGCGTGGAGTTTTTTCATTGTCTTCTTGTAACAAAAACTCATTTACTTGTATAGTAAAAATTGTAAGCTTTCCAAAGCAACAAGAATCACTCAATTTGGCCACCTACACTAAGAGAACCACTCTTTTTATTGAGAGGCCATCCACAGAAGCGCCTTCCTTGTCTAAAAATAGACACCTCTCCTTTCCTTCTTACTTTTATCTACTTTTACTCTAAATTTGGAGATGTGAGCACCTCCACATGTTATTTATAATAAATAATAAAAATCCATAAGCCTAAAAAACAATACTTTAGAGCTTGTTCTTATGTAACAGATAAGTGGGAGTCCTTCACCACAACAATGGATCTTTATATGGATATGTAGATACTTGACCTCAAGACCTTGATGGGGCAACTCTTCACCAATGAGACAAAGCTCAACAAGAATGGTGACAACTCTAGAGGTAACCAATTTTTTGCCCTTTATATAGATAGAAATAAAAGTAAGGATAAAGTTAAAAGCAAAAATAGGAAGAGCTACTAGAGGAAGGGGTAGAGGGCAAAAGCAAGGCAGGGGGAGATCCTACAACACTCCACCTTGCAACATTTATGGCCTAACCCACCACACCATAGAATAATGCTTCAAGAACACAAGGAATCAAAGGGGAAGAGGCTTCCATAAAGGGAGCTATGGACAATCTAGAGGTAGGTTCAACAATGGAGGAAGCTTACAATCACAACTACAACCAAGGCTACAACAACAACAATTATCAAGGAGGTTTCAGAGGAAGAAGAGATTATAACAACTACACAGAAGACGAAGAGGATTCTCTACTCATCATGAACATGACATCCAAGCAAGGTAAAGATGATGAGCATCATTTCTATATTGATTCTGATTGTTCCAATCATGTGGCTGGAAATGTAGCATTGCTATCTAATCTTGAAGAACCTAAAGAAAAGCGTGAAGTGCAAACACGTGATGACACTAGACACTCTATTAAGAAAATTGGAAATATCAAGGCTTCAAATGGTAACATGAACCTCTTATGTAAGGTTTTATGTATGCCAACCATAACAAAAAACCTAATTAGTGTTGGACTGATTGTTGAGAAAGATTCACAAGCCGTGGAGCATATGTGGAAGAATCTCAACAAGGCTTCAAGAGGATTGCAAAAGGTGAGAAATCTCGTATTTACATTTGAGATTGAAGACACCAGAAACATTGCACTCTTCAATTACAAAGATCAAACCCTATCTGAACTAGAGATATGGCATAAAATGCTAGGTCATATAGGACAAAGAACACTAAAGCAAATATGCATGGATCAGAGTGTGCTTGGCATTCCAAATGTGTCCAAGCCACACATGGTATACAAATATGGAGCATGCCAATTTGGCAAAGCTCACAGGCAACCATTCAACAAAAAGGGGTACATGTATGAAGATTACTTGGAGCTTGTGCAAACTAATGTGTGGGGTCCTAGCAAAGAGCCATCTATCTTAGGTTCAAGGTAATATGTTTCATTTATAGATGATTATAGTAGATGTACAATTCTTTACTTCATGAAGCATAAGGACGAATTATTCACATGTTTCAAAAAGTATTTGGCATTAGTTGAGAACCAAACATGTAGAAGCTTGAAAAGGATGAGATCTGATGGAGGTGGTGAGTATTTTTTACATGAATTTGATTCATTCTTACAAGACAGAGGTGTAAAGAGAGAGGTCACAACAAGATATACCCCTAAACTAAATGGAGTGGCAAATAGGAGGAAAAAATTGATAGTAGAGGCTACAAGATCAATTTTGAATGAGAAGAAAATACCCAATTACCTATGCATAGAGGTTGTTTCCATATCCGTGTACTGGTTAACAAGATCCCATCCAAATCCTTGCTACCCTCATTGGACCAATGTAAAATCTTTGGGTGCATTGCTTATGCACATATTCCTTCAGAGATTAGAGGGAAGCTTGATCCAAAAGCTGAAAAGTGTATTTTGATTGGCTATGGCCAAAAGGAGAAGGGACATAGGTTATACAATCCCACTAACAAAGGGTTTATAGTTAGTAGGGATGTAGTTTTTGATGAAAATAATTCATGGTTTGAAGATGATTGCAGGAAGATCAAGTTACCTTATGACTTGGAAAGTGATTTTCCAACTCTCACTCAAGAAGATCAACAATTACTAGAAGATGTAAACTTAGAGGATGAACAGTAAATCGACTTCAAGGCTTGGAAGTCAAAAGGCAAGAACAAGCTCAAGCAATTGGAAGACATTCCATAGTCCTCCAATCAAGAACTCAAGAGATCTCAAAGGGAGAGTAAAAAGCCCATAAGGTATGGCTATGACACATCATTAGTCATCAAGCATTCTGTGTACATCACCAAAGACTCTATGACAAAAGAACCTTCTTCATTTGAAGAAGTCAATGAGAAGAAGGAATGGAGAGAAGTCATGCAGGAAGAAGTTAAAGCACTTCAGGAAAACAATACTTGGGATTTGGTTCCCAAGAAGCTAAGTATGAAGGTAATAGGATCCATGTGGATATATAAAATCAAGAAGAAACCATATGGTTCTATAAAGGGGTATGAAGCAAGGCTATTGGTAAAGGGCTTTTCTCAAATCCATGGACTGGATTAGGAAGAAACCTTTTCGCATGTAGCAAAGATGCCAACAATTAGGGTTTTGGTAAGTGTTGCGACTTCTAAGAATTGGAAACTATGTCAGTTAGACGTTAAGAATGCATTCCTAATTGGATGGATATCAGAAGTGTACATGGCTCAACCAGTAGGGTATGAAGATAAGGGCACACCAGGTTATGTACAAGATCAAGGATTTGTTGCTAACAAAGCAGATTCTTCTTTATTCATAAAGAAGACCAACTCAGAAGTTATCTACTTATGTGTCTATGTGGATGACATTATCATTACAAGGAATGATGCTAATGGCTTCAAGCATATTAAAGCTCAAATGATGGAAGAGTTCAAAATTAGTGATCTTGGTTTGTTAACATACGTTCTTGGCTTCAAACTTGTGTATATAGATTCTCATGTGTATATTACTCACAGGAATTATATTCATGATATGCTGAGAAAATTCAAGATGGAAAACACTGAAATCGTAGGTATACCCATGGAACTCAATCATAAACTTAGCTCTGATGAAGAAGAACCTCTTGAAGATATTACAAGTTACCAAAAAAATTTTGGGAATCTCAATTATGCAACCCTAACAAGAGTGGACATTGCTTATGGAGTAAGTACATTAAGCCAATTTATGCATGCACCAAGAAAGCCTCACATGCAAGCTGCCAATAGGATCATAAAGTATCTAAAGCGTACCATAAATGAAGGGTTGTTTTTCCCATTCACCTCTGATTAAGACATAAAGTTGTATTATGATGCAGATTGGGTTGGCTCCAAGGATGATAGGAGGAGCACATCAGGTTACTTGTCCTTTGCAAGTTCAAAGCTAATATCATGGTCATCAAAGAAGCAAGCAATTGTGGAATTTTCATATACAAGGCAAAATATAGAGGCTTAGCAAATGCAACACAAGAGGCTATGAGGCTCAAGCAACTCTACACAAATTTGGGGTTACATTCCTACACTCCAATGATTTTTGAAGACAACACTAGTTCACTTCATTTGGCTGCTAATTCTGTATATCATGCAAGGACTAAGCAGATTGAAGTGCACTATCATTATGTAAGGGAGAAATTGCTTACTAAGGACATTTAATTGTCCTATGTATCAACTCATTTGCAATACAAATATCCTCACAAAGTCTTTAGATGGAACTAAGATGAATAGGTTCAAATTGATGATTGGTTTGCACCAAATCAAGAAGGAATGAAGACCAAGCATGTTAGGCTTGAGGGGAAGTTGTTGGTGCAAGAGAATCCAAGCCCACATACTTGGATAATTAGCATATATCTCATATAGTCATATATGATCAATCCCTTGTAAAATCAATTGCCTTTTACCTTTGTAAAAGTGCCTTACTTCTAGGTGGAGTTAGGAAGCATCAAATCTTGAGTGATTTGGTACATGATTTATGAGAGAATATATCCTAGAGTTTAGGACTCACTTTTTGGTGAGAATTTGAATTTTGAATTCAAAGCTTGGGTCCAAACTCAACTATAAAAGTAGTTCAAAAGACTCGCATAAATAGGCCCATATTTCGGAGAGCAATATAGAGGGACCCAATGTGATTCAAGAGTGCACTCCATAGCTCAATCACTACCCTCACGTTGTGCAATAGAATATTTCCAATGACATTGTACTTCTATGTGATCTAATACATACATTTTGATTATATATCTACTGCACTTCTTTGCTATGACGACTTCAGAATAGTGATCTTCTCAGAGCTTGTTCTGAGTGCATGGTTGATCATTTGATGTGATTTAAAGCATGATAGATTCAGTATCTATCTAGTTTATAGCTACAAAATTTCATTATCATTGGTTCCCTAAATCGTGAGATATCATCATATCTTCACTCTCTGGTCTGTACTATAATGCATCCCCAAAATGTCGGGCAAGTCCTATGATTTTCTAAACATCATACTCAGTGTGTAGTTTATCTTTTTTATTGAAATTACTCATAATTGGTAGATATCTAAGTTAATTAGATACCACCAAAAGGAATTTGGGTAATTGCTAGCAGGCTGAGAGCACTGTTCATTATTATATTGAACATGTGCAGAGACTAAAAGAGCAAGTCTATGACCTTGGATCGATTTCCTACTCATCTGCTTTGATCCATTGATTAGTGGATCATGTTCCAAAGCACATAGCTAATTATGTGTGATCATTAGGAAGCTAAAGAGGCCCACTACACTCTCCACCACTTGTTCTTGGCTGGTGTGAAGCAGGCTGTTGCATCACCACTTCATCTTTGAAGACTATCCACCATCTCCTCCAACAAACCTCCTTGCACAAGACGTACCAAAAACTACCCAAACAGTTAGCTTAGACCTATGTGTACCCCTTCAGACATATATATTGGCAAATATCTAGAGATAAAACAAAGATCTTTCATGCTCAATATAAACAAGGATAAGGAATGTTTGAGACTAAGATTATAGTCAAAAGAAAGGTTACAAAAACAACTACAAGATGAGCCATCTTACTCATGAAACAAAAAGACGATGAGATATAGATGTTAATAAGTCTCATCATAAAGAAAACAATTTAGCTAGCAGGGTCTAGCTTGGCTTGGGGAATCCAAATGAGAGCCTAAAAGTGCACAAATGAAGCTTGAAGATGGCCTTGGCTTTCTTCCAAGCTCTTGGTTATATAATGCTCCAAATGTTGGTGTAGAATTTGAATTCAAATCATGCGTTCAAAATCCTTAATTTTTCTCCATCAATTTTGATGGAATCTTGTGTTGAAAAACTCGTGGAAAAGTAATTGTAAAATTTACCTAAAAGTGAAGTGATGTGGCACTTTACTTTAGACCTGTTTCACACATACACTTGAGCTTGTAAATTTCTAACACTCCTCCTCAAGCTCAAGTGCTAGTCTACATTGATGTCCTTCAAGTTGAGGTTGATCTTGAACTTCTCCAACTTGCTTGCATCCATGAAATTGGTCATGATATCTTCTAGTTGCTCCTTTGTGTTGATGTACTTGATGTACACTCCTTTGCTAGTATTTTCCCTCTGCTGAAGTGATAATGGATCTCTATGTTCTTGCTTCTTGCATTGAACATAGGGTTGCTTTCTGGATGAATGCTTGATATGTTATCTCCAAATAGAGTAAACGTTTTGATATCCACATCCAAGTCTTTGAAGAGATTCTTGAGCCACATTATCTCACATGTAGTGGGTGCTAAGTCTCTATACTCAGCCTTAGGAGATGATAATGCAATTGTAGGTTGCTTCTTGGACATCCATGAGATGACTCTTTGACCTAGCATGAAGACATAGATAGATGTGCTCCTTCTATCCTCCTTTCAACCTGACCAATTGTAAAAACCTTTACTGTTTAAAGTAATGCAACTCTGGGTTCTTGGGATGGTTAGGGATCTGTAAAACAGAGGCCTTGTTTGTATTTTCCCCAATCTATAGGTTCATTATATCCAACTTCACAGACTTTCACGCATTAACCCAAAACTACTATCTATATGAAATTTCGGCAAACCCGTGCTCCACTGCAGGCTCTCGCCGAGACAAACCGTCCGGCGACACGATGCCTACTTCTTCACGTGACTCTTCTTTCATTAAGTTTGTCAAGAGTTACAACTTTTGTGCTACGCCTTATGCGTGCGACTTTTTAGGGTATATTACAAAATTAAGGAGTTCCTTTCTGACGGCTTACACTGGCACGCATGGTGGACTCGAACCCAAAATGGTAATTACACAGTCAAGGTTCATCTACGATGCCCTGTACATACATAGAGTGAGCTAATTTGAAGGTACGCGTAATCTTTTGCTTTAGGGAATCAAACATATCCTTCAAAATTGCAGGTTCAATCAGATGTGCATCAGTTCTGACTGAACTCGCAGCTATGACCTGACTTACTAGTGATTCCGTCTCCATCAATGCATGAGAGCCTGTCCACCTAAACTCCCAATTGCTTCTCTCTTCTCTCAAGTTCTTGAGCTTGAAACTGCATTGTTTTGTAGAAGTCTTCTCTCTCCTTTTGCACACCTGCAAGTTCCTTCTTTAACTGGATCGTCACGGCAATTTCAGCAGACAATTCATTATCTTTCTGGAACAGCTGCTCAGTGACCTTATGCAATTCAGCTTCAGCTTTAAGTACATTAGTAGCAAGCGACTCGGAAGCTTCTTCTAAAATGGTGAGTGCATCCCGCATAGTATGGAGCTCATTGCCTAATGCTGTCATAGCATCTGTCTTATCTACAACTTCTTTATTCAAGCCTGTGTTTTCTGTGTCCTATTGAGCAATGATGCTAGCTTTTGCAGCTAATTGTTCTTGTAGTTGCTGAATTTGATTATGCAGAGAGTGAATTTTGGCTTTGGCTTCAAGGACTTCTTCTTAGAGGGGGCAATGTCCACTTTTAGAAGATCAAGCTTGCTCTACAGCTCCTATCGAATATTCTGAGTGGCCATCTTCATCTGCAGAGGCAACTGCTAGGAGAATTGAATGAGTAGTTGGCCCATGGATGCCAATTCAGTGAACATTACTGCTGGAGGAAGAGAAGGAGGAGGCTGTGATGATGAGGCAAAGAGCAGGTGAGGTGATGATGGTGGAGAGTAGTCGGGAGAGGATAGGAGATTGGTCGATGCCTCACGAATGGCAGTTGAAGGTGTAGCGGGAGGAACTTCAACATCAACAAGAATGGTGGTTGGAGGAGGAAGGGGGATAAGAGAGGTCGGAACTAAGACTATTCCGGTCTCATTCTGGGGTACCGACAAAACGACTGCAGTGACCGTCTCTTCTTCACAGGTCGATTGCTTGGCCATGTCTGCTTGAGCGTCGGCAGTTAATGGAGAAAGAGGATGACATATACTAACAGTGGTATCTTCCACGGTCTCTATCAGAGGCTCAACATCCAATTGCTTTAGTTCATCTTGTGGTTGGGCTTCAATGTCATCTTCCCTAATCACATCTGGCTCCTGCTATTGGCTACGAGAAGATTGTGCCGATGTGCCCTCTAAAGTCGTGGCTGTATCATGGAAGACTTCAACCTCGTGAACTATGGTTGACTCCTGCACCTAGCTTTGCGATGGGCTAAGACGTCTCCATTTTCACTGGAAGAAATGTAGCAGGTCTTCATCATATCATCCTCGACGAAACCATTTATCCGTCTACTGCATCAGTACACTACCAATGGCAATGTCGGAAGCATCCACAAAGACATGAAATGGCAAGTCCCAATTCGACGCTTGGAGAATAGGTGCCTGCGTTAACAACGATTTCAAGCGGTCAAAAGACAACTGACAGGCTTCGGTCCATTCAAATTGGCGAGGAGTACTAGTGATCAGTCGATTGAGGGGTGTGGCCAAATGAGCAAGCCACCGCAAGTGTCGTCCATGCCACCGGATTTGTCCCAAGAAACGCATCACTTCTTTGGGTGTCTTCGGAGCAGGTGCCTCTAGTACGGCCTTCACCTTATCTGGATCAACTTGAATCCCTTGTTTTGAAATAATGTGTACTAGTAACTTGCCATAGGATACAGAGAATATAGAATTATTTGGATTCAAACACAAACGGTATTCTCGACACTTCAAAAAACAGCACCGTAAATGGTACAGATGTGCCGAAGTATCACCGGATAAAGAGAAATCATCCAAATACACTCTCATAAAGGTGGTGAGATAAGGAGAGACAATTTCCTGCATACAACATTGAAACGTACTTGGAGCATTCCGCAGACCAAACCACATCACTTTACATGCATAAACACCCCAGTTTGTAATAAATGCGGTCTTTGGAATGTCCTGCTCTGCCATTCGGACTTGATTATAGCCACTGTAACCATCCAGAAAGGAATACATCTCACGGTCGGCCACATCATCTAACATTGTATCTAGGAACGGAAGCAGAAATGGATCAGGTACGGTTATGGCATTTAATTTTTGATAGTCCACACATATCCGTAATTGCTTATTCTTCTTCGAGACTATAACAATGGGAGAAATCCACTCTACATGCTCGATAGGCACAATAAACCCCACCTTCAACAATCGATCAAGTTCTGCTTTGACATGTGCCTCATAATGAGGATTCATTCTGTAACTAGGTTGTTTGATAGGCTACGCATCTG
This sequence comes from Ceratopteris richardii, assembly GCA_020310875.1. Taxonomy (NCBI): domain Eukaryota; kingdom Viridiplantae; phylum Streptophyta; class Polypodiopsida; order Polypodiales; family Pteridaceae; genus Ceratopteris; species Ceratopteris richardii. The sequence continues at coordinate 31,588,523 of CM035412.1, forward strand.
GTTTCAGCACTACCCTGTGTTGATAAATTCGCAGGTCCAACCCCTTCATATCCCGGTAATCCCATGCAAACACATTAGAGAACTCTCGTAACAACTGCAACACGTTATCCTGGAAGGTCTCGGATAGTCCCGCCTTAATTTTTACTGGTCGTGGGTTGGTGTGATCACCTAAATTGCAGCAACCAATTGATCTTCCAGTACGTAGAACTACCGGTGCATCTCCAAATCGTCTCTTGACTGAAGTAATTGTTGGAGCATCGTATCATCCAAGATCTGTTCTGTACTTGACTCGTGCTCACCGGTCAGTGGGACCACCGTACAGGCTGTCGAACTCGAGTTATCAGACACCGTTTGTAAATCTACAGTGCCAAGTTCCATCAGATCCTTGTTGGTTGTAAGAAAAGCTTCCTCTTCATCATCGGAGAGACCATGCAACATGTGTACAGGCTCCGCTAGATATGGTCGTGCATGTGAGTCACAAGGTTTCATATCATCCAGTGGAACAACATATTTTCGGTGGTTATTTTTAAAAACTAATTCATGTGCTGACCAGTCTTGCACCACCTTAGCTTGTTTTAGCCAAGGACATCCAAAAAGCAGATTGTAGTCCAGGCTAGATTTTGGAAAGTCCAGCACAACGAAGGTCATTTTGAAGATAGCCCCTCGTAGAGTAATCAGAATATCGTGCACCAAGCCCATCGGATGGACTCGAGATTGATCAGCCATGCGTACAAAGAATTGAACAAGTTCAATTTGCATCCACCCCAGTCGTTTGCAAAGTGCTGTTGTTGCTATGTTTACCCCAGATTCGCCATCAATTAATACTTGTGTGATTTTATGGTTTTTGTACCATACCATAATCAGGGGTACCGTATGGTCCACCATTGGGTCTAATTCCGGTTGGATTGTGGCTATTGCGACAGCACTCGAGGATCCTGGACCGACCTGCTGTTGGAACTATTGATGCACTCCAGGGACCAAAGCCAATAGTTGACCCAAGGGCAATGTAATTGATGCCTTAGATAGAACATCCCACACCGAATCTGTTTTGGCTGTTACCAGTACGGTCTCCGGTATGGACTCCGGTACTGTGTGAGTCAGGTTTTGCCCTTCTGGTCCTTGTGGCGGTATGCTTTGTTGCATCATCGGAATTGGGTCAGGGAACATGGTTTGCTCCAGCATCGCCCACTTGCTTGCTTTTGTAAACACCTTTTGTTGTTCACGAATTCCTGGTTCAAAAATCTCTACAGCTGGCTGTAATTGTTTTCCGGAACGTGTTTGGACCACTACTGCTTGCGTGTCTACTTCCAAAATATACACCATTGGATGTTGTTGTTCCTTTTTCTTTTTGTCGTACTCGGCTGCATCTTTACAAAACCTTTGGATATGCCCAAATTCACCACAAAAATGACATTTAGGGGATGGAGGAGATGTGCCTTCTCCTGATGGACCTGCATTCCATTGGGCTTGTCCAAAATTATTTGACCGTCCTCCTCGATAATTCCTATATCCCTGGTACAAGGTATTCCTCATCTGTGGTGGTACATAATGGCTGACCGGTTGCCCTTGTTCCTGAATGATGGCATTAGCAGATGCTTTGTTCTGTACTTTTGCATTATACGGACAAGTCTCTATGGTGTGGTCTATTGTATGGCAAATGACACAATACATTTGATTCAGTGCACATGTTGAGTTGCTGTGCCCTGGATTTTTGTGAGATTCGTAGAAAATCTATGGTTGGCACTCAGAGTGGAGATGCATATAATGTTCGTGATTCTTACCAAGGAAAGAATCAACAACGTGGCAGGAGCAAGAACAAGGAAAAGAATGGTCAACGGAATAAGAGCAGAAGTAAATCAAGGAAGAGGGATATTGAATGCCATTATTGTCATAAGAAAGGACACATGAAGAAAGACTGTTATGCATTAAAGAATGCTAAAGGTAAAGGACAGAATGTTGATGGGCATGTTAAACAGTTACCTGCACCATCTACTTCGACTGTGAAGATTGAAGAAATTAATGCTATTTCTGATGATGCTGATGTGTTGACACTTGATAGTACTGTGCCATCTGAGGCACTTATGGCTGATTCTCTTTCCCACACCTGGCTGCTAGATTCTGGTGCTTCTTTCCATGTGACACCACATAGAGAATGGTTCTCCAATTATGCAGCAAATTCTCTTGGTACCGTGAGACTTGGTGACTCTTACCAGTGTGATGTTGTGGGGATTGGAGATATGGTTGTGCAGTTCATTGACGGTTCAAAATTTACTATGCATAATGTACGCCATGTACCTCAGTTATCACGTAGTTTGATGTCAGTTGGTCAACTTGATGACCTTGGTTACAAGGTGGTCCTTTCGTATATCAAAGGGCAATATGGTTATTGCAAAAGGAAGGAAAGTTGGCTCACTTTACCCTTTATTTGTATCACAGAAAGAACACTTGTTAGCTGTTACTGAACAGCCTATGGCTTGTATTTGGCATGGTCGTTTGGGCCATATATCTCGTAGTGGAATGGAAAATCTTTCTCGTTCTGGCTACTTACCTGTGTTATCTTTCTCTGATTTTTCATTTTGTGAGCATTGTCAATATGGAAAGCAAACTAGAAATGTGCATAAAACGCACATTGACTCTTCAATTCAGCCTTTAGATCTTGTTCATACAGATGTGTGTGGTCCTATGCCCACTAGGTCCTTAGGTGGTTCTCTTTACTTTGTCACTTTCATAGATGATGCTACTAGAAAAGTCTGGGTATATCCTATCAAATCGAAGGATGATGTATTCCCTACTTTCAGAAAATGGCTTGCTTCAGTTGAGACTGAAAAAGGAACTAAGCTTAAGGCTTTACGTTCAGATAATGGGGGTGAGTATACCTCACATGAATTCAGCCTTTTCTGTCAGTGTAGAGGGATTCGTAGAGAGTTTACAGCTCCTTATACCCCAGTACAGAATGGTGTAGCTGAGAGGATGAATAGAACTATTCAAGATAGAGTAGTCTCTATGTTGCATCATGCAAACCTCTCACAAGGTTTTTGGGCAGAAGCAATATTGACTGCAGTTCATGTGATTAACCTTTCACCTAGTACTGCCAAAGGTCTGAAAGTGGCACAAGAGTTATGGACAGGGAAACCATCATATTATGATCATCTTCGAGTTTTTGGGTGTGAAGCATATGTTCATATACCCAAGAATCTTAGACAGAAGTTGGACCATAAGTCAAAGAAATGCATTTTTCTTGGATATGGTCGAGAAGGACAATTTGGATATCGCTTATGGGATCCTGAAACACGATCAGTGATCAGAAGTAGTGATGTCATTTTTAATGAGTCTAAGATGCATAAACAGCCGATTAAGGAGGTTGAAGTGAGAAGAGTGGTGTTTGAGGATACTAGTCCTCCGGTTAGCATGCATAAAAATGCTGCACATAGGGATGTTCAAGAGAATGTCCATTCAGATCAGTCTGCACATGTTCCTGTTCAGCAACCATTGAGACGTTCTGCACGTGTCTCATATCCACCTGATAGATATGTTCCAGGTTTAGATTTTGTTATGCTAACAGATGCCGGTGAGCCCTCTTGCTACAAAGAGGCTATGCAGATAGAGGATCATGTCAAGTGGGAGCGTGCCATGAAGAGTGAGTTGGATTCTATTCACAAGAATGGTACTTGGGACTTAGTACCTTTGCCAAAGGGCAGGAAAGCTTTACCATGTAAATGGGTATATAAGATGAAATTCACATCAGATAGTGCTTCTCCAAAATATAAAGCACGACTTGTTGCAAAGGGTTTTAAGCAACAACATGGTGTTGATTTTGAGGAAATCTTCTCTCCAGTGGTCAAGATGACTACTTTGCGCATGTTGCTTGGATTCGTTGCAATGGAGGACTTAGAGCTAGTCCAAATGGATGTGAAAACAGCTTTCTTGCATGGAGATCTTACAGATGAGATCTATATGGAACAACGAGAGGGTTATGTAGTTCCTGGCAAGGAAAGTCTAGTTTGTAAGCTCAAGAAGAGCTTGTATGGACTTAAACAGTCTCCTAGACAATGGTACCATAAGTTTGATGCTTTTATGAAGTCCCAAGGCTATTCTCGGAGCAATGAGGATCATTGTCTCTACACAAAGAGATGTTCTGATGGCAACTTGATATGCTTGATACTTTACGTCGATGATATGTTGATTGCTGGGAAGTCCTCTTATGATTTGTCAATTCTCAAAAAGAAGTTGAGTCAGACATTTGATATGAAGGATTTGGGGGATGCCAAACATATTCTTGGCATGCGCATTACTCGTGATAGGAGTAAAAGATGCATATACTTGTCTCAAAGTGAGTACATATCCAAAGTACTTCACCGATTCAATATGCAGGGTGGAAAGGCATTGAGTACACCTTTACCCACATATGTGAAATTGAGCAAGGATGACTGCCCCAAATCAGATGAGGAAAAGGAATTCATGACCAAAATTCCCTATCAGTCTGCTGTTGGTAGTCTCATGTATGCTATGGTAGCTACGAGACCAGACATTGCATTTGCAGTGGGAGTTGTGAGCAGATATATGTCTAATCTTGGCAAGAAACATTGGGAAGCGGTCAAAATGATTTTGAGATATCTGAGTGGCACTAAGGACAAGTGTCTATGCTTAGGTAGAGGGAAAGCATCCATTATTGGTTACACAGATTCTGACTATGCTGGTTGTGTAGACAATCGTAAGTCTACATCAGGGTACATTTTTCATTTTGCTGGAGGTGCTATCTCTTGGAGATCTCGTCTTCAAGAATGTACAGCTGTTTCCACCACAGAAGCACAGTATGTTGCAGCAAGTGAGGCATGTAAGGAAGCATTGTGGCTTTCTCGTCTTGCTTGTGATATGGGTTTGCCTCAGCATGTACCTCACTTGCTCAGTGATAGTCAGAGTGCCATTGCTTTGGCTAAGAATCCGGTCTATCATGCAAAGACCAAGCACATTGAGGTGAGGTATCACTTCATTAGAGATTGCTTAGCCACTGAGAGCATTATTCTTGAGAAGGTTCACACTCGAGATAATGCTGCAGATGCTTTGACTAAAGCTCTACCACAGGATAGCTTTCGACACTGTTGTCACTTGATGGGGGTTACTTGATTCTTGATCTTACGCAGTCACTTGTATACTGTCTAACATGCCCATCAGGTGGGAGGTATAGTTTGTATACTTACACTCAGGTATTCTTTATCATTCTTTCTTTTTTCTCCCATAGTTACTCTGGCCATATTGGCCTTTAGTGGGAAATTGTTACCGTTATTGTCCATGTGAAAGGCCAAATGGCCACCGGACACTTCTTTGTATATGTTCTTTAATAAAACATATAGTGGCCTGGTCAGTCACGGACTGTAAGTTCGATCGCATTTGTAAGACCTAAGAAGTCTGTCTTCACGCTCCCTGTGTACTGTGTTTTCTGCGTATTCTACAGCCTTTGTGCGGAGTACTTTGTGCGACGTCAGGAACTCGGTTTTCTACTCCGAGCATATCGTCGTGGAGCTCTCGAGAAGGAGAGTGCAGTGCGGTGCATTTGGTACAGTATTTCTGTTTCAAAGGATCCTTGTTGGATTGCCTAGATGCTTTCAGCCACTCTAGATCTTCGGTGAATCCACCCACTTTGTTTTCTAATTGTAATGCCATAGCGATGATGGCATCCAAAGTCATTCCACCCACACACCATATGATCATGATCTGTTTCAGTTGGGGCTTTAATCCGTTGATGAACCACTAAGTGATAACATCGTCCGGTAAATTTGCATGTGCTGGTGGTAGCTATCGTAAATGAGTCCGAAATAGCGTGGCATAATCCTGTACATTTTGGTGTGGCTTCTGCCTATTATTCTGTAGGTAATCAAAGATTTCGGCTGGGTTTTTCTTTAGCCGGAATCGTTGTAGAAAGGCATCCTTCACATCATCATACTGTCGGAAGCGGTTCAAATCATATTTGGTTAGCCATCGTGCAGCTTCATTAACAAGAGTCGACTGGAACATAATAGCTTTATACGCAGGGTCTGTTGGGTAATTGAGAATTGCATAATTAATCTCAAAAGTTTGCACATGCGCATCGGGATCATCCCCCGAAAACCTCCAAATTTTGTATACGTGACTCGATCTGGCACCGGATGCGGTGGAACAATTTGTTGCTGCTGTTGTTGCTATTGTTGTTGCTGTTGTGAGCCACTCATGGTACTGTTGTTGTTGTTACCTAAATTTTGGGGAGGTATCTCTAGGAGTTCCTTTCCGGCGGCTTACACAATCAACATCACTAAAGCCTTGTGTTTGTAATCCATTCCTATAAGGGTAGTAAATCACTTGGTTGTTAGTGTGCTTGATGTACGTAAGCATTCTCTTGGCTACCTTCATATGAACATCAGTTGGGGAATTCAAGAATTGAGAAAGAACTCCTGCAACACAACACAATTTAGTTCATGTGATAATAGCATAATTAAGGCTTCCAATTATGCTTCTATATGCTGAGACATCTTTAAGATGATGCCCTTCACCTTCACTTAACTTAGTGTTTGGATTTATAGGTTGTGTGAGTGGCTTAGATCCACTCATACCATACTTATAAAGTACATCTAGAAAGTTTTTCCTTTGAGCTAGGTAAACACCATTTTCTACATAAATAACTTCAATTTCAAGAAACTATTTGAGCACTCCATGACTTGAAATCTAGAAATCATTCCAAAGCTTGGAATTGATCCATTTGATACTTGCATCATCACTTGTTGTTATGATCAAGTCATCCAAATATATGCATATGTAGAGAACTAGTCCTCCTTCCCTCTTGAGGTAAAAGGAGGGACTTGCATAACTTGTCTTGTATCCACACCTACAAAAATACTCCACAAGCCTTGGATTCCATGCCCAAGGAGCTTTCTTTACATCATACAATGCTTTTCTAAGTTTACAAAAAAAATCTAAATATTTAGGATTTTTCAAGCCCCAATGGTTGATTCATGAAGACTGTCTCCTGAACATCACCATTAAAAAAAGCATTCTTTACATCCAATTGATATATTGGCCGCATCCTAGATGTGGCAACCCCAATGACTACCCTAATTATGGTCATCTTTGCAACTAGGTTGAATGTTTCTTCATAGTCACTCCTATAAGATTGAACACATCCCTTTGCCACAAGGCTTGCTTTGTACCTATAAAGGGAACCATCAAAATTTTGCTTCACCTTATAGACGCACTTTTTGCCAATCACCATTATCTTTCCTTGTCTTGGAACTAGAATCCATGTGTTTTTGTCTTCAAAGGCCTTGTACTCTTCTTCCATAGCTTCTTGCCACTCCTTTGTGTCCTTGGTCTCTTCATAGGTAGAAGTTTCATGGTCTTTGATAACCCTAGACATGAACGCATAATGCCTAGCAATATAACTATCATAAATAGACCTTGAGATTGGATGTTTTACCCTTGTTGACCTACTTTGTTCTCCCTTTGGCGGGATAGGATTATTTGAGTTATTGCCTTGATCTTTGCTTTTGATGTAGCTCCCCCTTCTAACACAGGTTCTTTAAAGTCTTCAACTTCATGTCTATCTTAATCAAGCTCTACCAATCTTTCTTTAACTTCTTTGTATGCCTGGACCACTAATTTCGCAGTGACCTTGAAACCTAGCTTCATATCTCTTCTCTGCCTCTTCAATATCTTCATCCTTTAATGGAAATTTGGAAGCATACCATGGTTTGAGTTCATTTAACACTACATCTCTAGATACCTTAACTCCTTTGTATTAGGTTCGCAGCACCTATAACGTTTTTGCTCCATAGAATAACCAATAAGCATACATCATTCAACACTTGCATTCATCGTAACTCTCAGCTCTTGTGGTACATGTGTGTAGCATACACACCTGAAGATTCTAATGTGTGAAAGATCTGGTTTCCTTCCACTTCATGCCTCCTTGGGTGTCATGTCTTGTACCTCTAATATGAGACACCTATTCATCAAGTAAAGAGTAGTAGATACAACATCCGCCCAATATGTTAAAAACACATTCATTTCATTTAACATACTCATAAAGATTGTAACAATATACTTATTCTTCCTCTTTGCCACACCATTTTGTTGGGGAGTATACGTGCAAGTGATTTGCCTCTTTATTCCTTCATCTTGCAAGAAATCACCAAAGGCATGGGAGAAGCATTTGCCGCCTTCCATCTAACCTTCGGGTTTTGATGTAGTACATGTCTGCTTCTCAACCTGTGCCTTGAATCTTTTGAACACATCAAACACATCTGATTTTTATTTTATACAAGACAACCATATTTCTCTTGAGTAGTCATTAATGAAGGTTACAAAGTACCTATTACCTGCAAGAGAGGGGTCTTTGGTTGGCCCCCACACATCTATGTGCATAAGGTCTAATACACCATGTTCTACATATCCACTCCTCTTGAAGGGCTGCTTATTCCTAGTTGACAATCTTCACACGTCTTATGCAACATTTGTGATGCAAAATGTGGTAAACCTCTTACCTATTTCCTCTTATCCATGTCTTTCAACATTTGAATGTTGATGTGACCACCCCTTTTGTGCCACAAATCCAAGTTGTTAATCTTATTGTCTTCATAGGTGATGAACATTGCCTTATTGCATTGCCCTTTTCTAATGTCAAGAGTAAACATCCTTCCTTCCTTCGTTCCTTTGGCTATCATCTCATAGAAATTCCTTGGTAAGCATCCGTTGTTGTGAAAATTTACTTGGTATCCCCTTTCAACCATCTATCCAACATAGATTAATTTCTTTTTAGTTGTAGGAACATGCAATACCTATGATAGTCCTTGGGCTTTGTGGTTGCCTTCAAGCTTCACATCTCCCATTTGTTGTATCTCATGCTCTTTGTCGTCTCTTGCCTCCACAAAGCCTCATTTCTTGGTTGATTGAAGATTTGTGAAGCACTCCTCTCTACTTGACATGTGATTACTACAATCACTATCTATATACCATGGCTCATCATGTGGTTGACCTTCACTACTATGCTTCATAGCTAACATATGTTCATTTTCTGAATTGGTTGAGGAATTAGCATAGTTACCTTTCCCTTTGTTATTGTTCCCACCTTGCTTTTGCCAGCTATTATTGGCATAGTGTCCATGCTTGCAACAATTGAAGCATCCATTTAAGTTGGAGTAGCCTTAGCATCCATATCTTCCTCCTCTACCTCTTCTTCTCCCTCTTTCTCTTGATGATTGAACTTCATCTTGGCTTGATTGAATCCCTTGATAGCTTTGGTTGCCTTGTTGGTAGTTGCTTCTACCTCTTTCTCTTGAACCATCTCTGTTTCCTTTGCCTCTTCCCCCTTTGCCTGCATAGAAGAGGTGGTCTTGGCTCCCCTTTGACTTGTTGCCTCCATATTGATCTCCTTATCCACCATAAGAGAATTACGTTTCTCCAAATAAGGTAATGAGTCCCTTACATACACAATGGTTGTGAATTTACAAGGTGGATTTTCACCACAGTGGTACTCCCATTGTGCTAAAGCGACAAAAACAAAGCAAAAAACTGCATTAAGGAATAGGCTCAATCAAGGGCTTTAAGAGCATATCCCATGGAGTGTTTTATTGAACCACAAGCTATACCTATGGCTATGTGCCAAGTTCAATACAATGGGAAGTTGATTATAGGATAGATGACCATGCATAGTTGTTGAGTTGGGGCACTCATCTAGCCATATTGTCAAATCTCTGAAAAATAGAGGTGTTGTTGCTAATTTCATATGGGTAACTTTTGTTTACTATTCACACTAGTTAGTACTTATCTTATTACAATCACTGGTGAAGATGAAAACAAAATGATTATTGGTACTATTTGAAAGAACTTGGAGAAGCTTGTGGGAGGTAGAAGAAGATGATGCAGAAGAATGAAGGAGCAAGACAATGATGGCCAGAAGTGTATATATATTGCTTCCATGTAATGTACAAGTGTTTTGAAGTCCTTATATAGACTCTTGAAGTGCTCCACAAATTTGACAAGTGGATTCTGAATTCAAATGAAGGTAGGATAAGTTTTTGGAGAGAATCAATTCACTTTCCTACAATTTAGGAAAATTGAAGATCAAGTTTGATCTACTTTTAGGTGATTGGTTGATTGATTGACTGCAACTCAACCACCACAAATTCATGGAAGATTATCTCTCTTTTTCTACGTTTACATGTGTAAACCTCTTGGTTTTTACAATGTTAAAAGATCCATGAAAAATGTTTAAAGAAATACAATAAATGGGTGTAGGTAAAAGAACACTTCAATGGATATTCTCTTGATGTAATCCACGTGATAGATTTTGATGTAGATCAAATCAACCTCAAGAATAGTGTAATCTTGATGTTCCAATAGCTCCTCCTCAAGCTAAAGTGATGTTTGAGTCTTCATTCTCTAATACATTGAATGCCTACCATAGCTTTGAGTCTACAAAGCTTTATTCCATCAAGTGCCTTCGTCATTATATCTGCTACTTGCTTTTCATTTGGAACAAAAGAAATGTCAATCTCCTTTTCCTTGAACTTCTCCTTGATAAAGTGGTTATGAACCTCTATGTGTTTTGTTCTTGCATGGAAAATAGGGTTTTCTGCTATATGCATGGAACTTACATTATCTCCAATATGTGAGGTTTGGAACTCACAAGTCCCAAATCTATATACGATGCTTTTAACCATATTGCCTCTTGAGTTGCTATCGTCAAACCTTTGCACTCTGGTTCAGTTTAGGATAAAGCAACTGTTCTCTGCTTCTTGGAGCTCCATGACACTAGCTTTGAACTTGCAAATGCTAAGTAACCAGAGGTACTTCTTCTATCATCCTTATCTCTTGCCCAATCTGCATCTGAATAGATTTTGATATCCAAATATGAAGAGTAAGGATAGAATATACCTTCATTAAGTGTTCCTTTGATATACTTAAGTAACCTCTTAGCTACATCCATGTGTGATTTTGAACTCCTCTTGCATGTGTCTTTTGATTCTTTGAATGCCATTCAGATCATCCCGTATCACAATAATATCATCTACATATACACATAGATAGATGACCTCATTGTGATCCCTTTTGATGAATAGAGAAGGATCTGAGTTGCTAGGTTTGAACCCTTGATCTTGAAGGTATGTAACCAACTTGTAATAATTCCAAGCTCTAGGAGCTTGTTTCAATCCATACAATGCTTTCTTAAGTTTGCAAACATAAGATGCATGATTAGGGTTTTCAAAACCTAGAGGTTGTTACATGTATATATCTTCACTTATCCAACCATTTAGAAATGTTTTTTTTACATCAAGTTGGAGGAGTCTTCAATTTCTTGTAGCAGTGACACTTATCAACGTTTTGATTGTAGTCATCTTTGCAACTGGTGAGAATATTTCCTCATAGTCTATAGCATATGTTTGTCAACATCCTTTGGCAACTAATCTTGCCTTGTACCTGAAAACTGATGCATATGAGTTTCTTTTAACTTTATATAGCCATTTGCAACCAATTGCCTTTGGATTGGATGATAGTGTAACCAAATCCCAAGTTTCCATCTCCTTCAATGCATCTTTTTCTTCTTTCATGTCTTTTCCCAATTAGGGTTTCCCTTTGCCTCTTCATAGGTTGACTGTTCCTGTGAAATCAAGTCTTTTACCAAGTAGATTGAATGCTTTCTAACAAATGTGGAATCATATCCATACCTTTCTGGTTGTTTCTTATCTCTTATTGATCTTCTTGGAGCTTGCTTACAACATTCTCCACACTCTTGCATCTTTGCTTTTCCTCTTGACTTCCATAGTTTGTAATCCTTTTCCCTTTCATCTTGGTCATCATCTGTATCACTTCTTGGATCCTGGACCTTTGTATCGTGCTTGCTTCTTAATTGATGATAATCAGAATCAAGATCATATGGTAGAGTTACCTTTTGTTTGTCTTCATCATACTAAGGGCTGTGTTCTTCAAACACAACATCTCTATTTGTAGTGAATTGCTTGGTTGAAGGGTTATAGAACCTGTAACCCATCTGAGTTGAGTCATAGCCAATAAAAATACTGTTTTGATTTATAACATAATTTTTTTCTATTTTTAAGGTTTTCCTCATGGATTTTAGGGTCCATAAAGCTATTGAGCAAGAAATCGACGATATTGCAAGATTCAAAGAAAACTAGCAAGGCTTGGGAGACTTCTTGGGCTATTCGAAGCATATGAAGCCCGTGAATCAAGGTTAAAAATTCACAAGACTTCCTTTGTCAACTCTACCCTCAAGACACCTAAGAAACTCAAGCAGAAGAGCTAAGTATTCTTGATGATTGCACATCAAGACAAGAAATAAGAAAGAAAAATAAATCAATAAATAAATTGATAATTGAACCCATAATAACAAGGGAATTTTCAAAAGGGTAAAGAAAGAAAATTGAGCTTTTTCATGAACCTTAGATTAGGCAAGTACCTAGCAAGGTGGATCTACAAAGATTAAGAACTTTTGAAACTAGTGTCAACCACACAACCAAGTCTTGGTGTAAGCAGATAGGTGATCCCCAGTCAAGTGATAGCCAAGTCACCATAGATAGCTCTTACAATATGGAGAGTTCAACTCATAGCAATAGGGCTACCCACTTAGAGACACAAGAGACTTTATAAGACTCATTTGGAGTGCATTCAAACGAACCAAATAGGTGCTCACATCTATGAGAATGGTTTGAGAAGGTTAGTAGTACAATTGAGGAGCCTAGAGCACCCCTATGGTGTAGATCACCCAATCTTCAAGTTTGAGAATGGATCATATATAGATAAGCCGAGAATTTTGTTTGTGGGTACTAATCACCCTAAGTGGATAGACAACTTTGGGAACATTCTTCCGAAGTCTGAAGTTTGAGTATAGATTCCCTCCACTACTAGGAAGAAATGGTGCCTGGTAGAATTATAACTACCATGAAGATACCCTACGACAACACTTCCATAGAATTGTATGTTAACATGAAGTTCAAATCATACTAAGAATGAGTTCTTAGTCTATGAGTTCAAGGACTCAAATGTTCAAGCGAAACAAACTTATATGAGTCCTACCTATGAGCATATGTACTTAGTATCTGACGATCGTAAGTAGACACATTCTTGGCAATTTCAAAATGTTTTCCTGTACAAAAGCCATTGGCAAGTGCAAGATATGCTTTAGGAGACCAATAGAGAGAAAATGAAGGAAACCCCTAAGATAAGCTTTGTACATGACCTAGAGAGAGGCACGTCAAAGCAAGGCACAAAAGGATGAGAAAGAGAAAGGAATAGAGGACATAGAACACATAGAGATGAGGATGGTTTCCATCTACCCAAGAAAAGAGAACACATGAGGACATTGAGAACCTCGCCGTTAGTTAAGGCCATGAAGAATTATTTTGATGGCATGGGAGATACCTATGATCACATAGCCAAATTCAAGCAAGTGTTAAGAGCGGAACAAATTGAAGATTTGTTCACTCAATATGAGGCTTTTAGTCTAGCCTTGGAAAACACAACCCTTTCTTAGTTTCAACCCTTGCAACGAGACCATGTTAGAGATATCATGCAGCTGTTTAGATGCTTTCATTGTAGAATTTTCTAAGAGTGGGATTAGACGAAACACCTTGTCTTTGATCCATAGTTTCAAACAAATGACCCAAGAGATAGTAAGGCTAGTAGGATGTATATTTAGGGAATGCATAGAGAGATGTCTAGTCTGAGAGCTACCTATGCAAGCCAAGCTAGTATCATTATTCTTAAATGGCCACTTGAGTGGAAAATAGGAATCTTATGTGCCTAAAAGAGCCCAATACCTTAGAACAATGTGTGGCAATGTGCATTGACAAAGAAGACAACTTAGGAGAGGAGTTCGATTTATCTAATCTTTACAAATGATCAGATTTCTCGGCTAGTATCAAATTCAAACCTTTTTCCTTAGTAGAGGAAGTAGTTGACTTAGTCGCACAAAAGCTAGGAGGAAACTTCTAGAATAGGCAACATCAATAGGTCACTACCATAAAAGTTGGCTATGCTTTTCATGATCATTACATTGCTAATGCTTTCCCAATGCAAAAGTATAATGCCATAGCTCAAAGCTCATACTACTGCACCATAGAGAGAAAATACATGAACCACATGACACAAGATTGTCCATATAACAAGCAAGCAGTTAGACAAAACTACCAATCGTCATATACGTATCATAATCAATATCAACAATAACCCTACTATAATTCACAATAGAATTACAATCCATAGTATCAGGCACAACCTAGACCATAATCATTGCTAGGACAACAATCACCACCACCTATGAATGTGATATCAGTCAACTATGCAATGAAAAAAGAGAATATTGATAGGGTCTTAGTACCACTTTCTCCATTAATCACTAAGAATATCTTAACACCAGTAGCTTTGACTCATGTCATGGCAAGAACCTTCCTATCTACTACTAGAGTCATTAGAATGTATAGATACTTACCACGATGAAACCGCAACATAGGAATACAAGTGGGAGCCTAAATAATCCAATTTGATGTACAAAATGCCAAACCTAAGCCCTAAATTATGAGACAAATGAGACCATAAGCGATCAGAGGACCATGCTATAGATGCTAGGGAGATCATTTCATACATGAATGCGCACATCCCCCACCAGCTAGTAAGCCACTCTAGCTTACCATTCAAGGACACTTTTTATAGTGTGGCAAAGAACATATTATACGAGAGTGCCCCAAGAATCTTGTGAATGCCTGGAAGATAACTCCAATTAATGTGATAGGCATTGTGCAAGGTTCAAATGGTTCTCCACCCACCTTAGTGGCCATCAAAGCACTCACTAGAGCCTAGGCCTTACAACAAGCTCAACAAGGGAACGAAGAGAAAGACTCAGAGTTGAATGGTTTGACTTATATGAGGATGAAGGCATGCTAGGCAAGGATCACACCTTGTGGGTGGTAAATTTGAAAGATAATTCAATGCTTCTAAAACATCGACTCCATGTGTGAGAAGATCGATTGTTTCAATAAAGGGTGCATCAAAGCCATTGTTGTCAAGATCTTACTGTAATACTGCATGGCTTTGCTCTTTGGTTAGCCTGTGGTAGTTGGGAATTGCTTGCATGGTAGGGTATAGATGTTGCAATGTTAAAGTGTATGCACATTTTTTCTAATGCATGGTCATCTTTTGTATCCCTTCCTTCATTGTGTTGATCCTGTGTCTATTGGTTGCTTTGCTCAAATTTTAGTTTTGCCTTCCAAAAGAGTGGGTTGGGGATGTGAATGCTTAGAGGTAAAATCAAAGGGTGGGACCCAGAGGATATGGTTGCAAATATGGTTAAGGTGAGAGTGATGTCTTGATTGGTTGAAGGCATGGAATAGTGCCTCACATTCTCTTGGTTGGCTAGGAGGTCAATGCTCTGCTATTCTTGAATGCTCGTAGTTGACCACATGTAAGTGCCCTCTAAATAGGAATGCCATAGGCTAAGCACATGTATACAATCGTGGTAATGGTGCAACAAACATTAAGCACTTGATTGCTTATCCATCTATTATTAGTTGCATATAGATGATTAATGATCTAATGTGGTAGATCAATATAGAGGGACATGTCTTGTGCCAAGTAAAAAATAAACCATATTTTCTTATGAGGCTCTATAAATTTTTGTTGTACAAATGTAAAATGCTTCATGCACATGTGTAAGGCTATAGATAGATCAAGAGTTATCATGGACATTTGAGAGATCTTGAGGATATTTTTGCGAACATTTGTTTTATGTAGGGTACAAGTTTCAAATTATGTAAATACCTTTGGGAAGTCCAAGAGAGGTATATGTGTATCTCTATGTTGCTGTAGTTTTTAATGCAGAGATTGCAGAGATTGTATCTCCCTCCTTATATATCCAAATTACGTGTTTGATAGCTCATTTGAAAGCCCTTACTGTCTAGTGTCTTCCTGTAAATTTTCATAATCATTGGATTTGTGAGCTGAGAGCAGTACTCTCTGCAAGTAGTGTGTGTTCTCTGGTTTCACCCCTGCTGAAGGTCTCCATTAAACCTCAAACTTGCAGAGGTCATATCTCCTTGTGTCTTTATCCAAATTGAGTGTTCTTTGGCTCATTGGAAAGCTCTTGGACTCTAGTATATGTGGTTAAAAACAGTTTTAGAAAATTCTAATCCAATAGAGAATAGTAAGCTCTGCAAGCATGATTGGTTTTCTATGATGAAGTTTGTGAGAAGGTTAACTTGTTCCTAGGGGGTTCCACCTACTTCTTGCTATATTTTGGAGGTCAATAAACTCCAACATTGGTATCAGAGCAAGGAATTGAGGCTTGGAGAAGGTTATAATACCTTGATGAAGAATTTGAAGCTATTGGAGTAGCGGTTCATCATCACCACTACACAAAGGTAGAAGGAGATAGCAAGGAAGCATCTCAAGCAACATCCAAGCAAAGAAAGGTGCATAGACTTTATTACAAAGGTAAATCTCATACTTCTTCTTATCACATATATCCAAAAGGAGGGTTAAAGGAGGAAGTTTAGTATTTTGCACAATGGGCGATCAACATGCACAAATAAAGAAGCTTGATAAGAACAACTATCAACATGGGGAGACACAAGTAGAGATATTTGGCTTGCATTGGAAAGGTTGTATGCTACAGGTACAAGAGCAAGGAAGATTCAACTAAAAAATGAGTTGAATAACATAAAGAAAGATACAAGGACATCCGTCAATGATTACTTGTTGAAGGTTAAAGAGATTGCAGATCAACTAGGATCAATTCAAGCTCATGTGGAGGACGACGATTTGGTTGCACATACTCTCAACGGACTCAAGGATGATGAGAGATGGAAACCATTCATTACTTCAGTTTATGTTAGAGGAGAATTACCAGACTTTGATCAGCTTGTTGCTCTTATGGTCACGGAGGAGATGAATCTAAATGGTTCTACTTCAAATCAAAAAGGATCTCAAGCACAAGCTCTTTATGCACGATCATCAAGAGGTGGAAACAGAGGTAGAAGAGGTTCAAATAGAGGTCGAGGAAGAAGGAGCGATGATCAAGGGACTTCAAGTGGCTTCTTCAACACAAGAGGAAGAGGAAGATCAAGTGCTAGAGGTACGAGAGGCTACTACAACTACAATCAAAGAGAAAGGAGTGAAGATAACAACAATTGCTATATATGTGGAAGGTATGGACACTATGCCAAAGATTGCTATCAAAATGAAAATAATCAAGGTGGTAATCAAAGAGGAGGCTATTCAAGAAGAGGTAAACAACAAGGAAATTATGCAGTTGAAGGTAAAAGTGATGATTATGATTCTCTTCTTATGATGAATGTAGAAACTAAGATGAATTGCAATAGTGATGTATGGTATGTAGATAGTGGTTGCTCTAACCATATGTCACATGATGCTTCATGGTTTTCAAATTTGCATAATCCTTCATGTAAAGGTCATGTTGAAACAGGAGATGATACAACACATAAGATTATGCAAGTTGGAGATGTTGTTATGCAGGATAAGAGCAAGACAAATTGCTTGAAGGATGTACTTTATGTGCCAACGATCACTAAGAATTTGATGTCAGTTGGTCAAATGGTAGAAAAAGGTTTGCAAATAAGATTTAATCATGCAGGTTGCTTCATTGAGGATCCAAAGCAAAGGAGGTTATTTGCTAGAGGTCAAAAACAAGGTAGATTGTTTACATTCAAGGTAAACCCAAATCATACAAACTATTTCTCTTATGGTATGCATCGAATAGCAGAGCTTGATCTATGGCACAAAAGGATTGGACACATGAATGTACACAGGTTAAAGGAGCTATCAAAGAAGAGGATTGTTGAAGGATTACCTAATCTTACTAAGCAACATATGGTGCATCTTTGTGAAGCATGTCAAATGGGTAAGCAGAGTAGATATCCTTTCAAGAATTCAAGCTATGTAAGCAGTGGATTGCTAGACCTTATACACACAGACGTATGGGGTCCTACTAAAGAGGCATCCTTGGCTGGTAATAAGTACTATGTATCATTCATTGATGATCATAGTAGAATGACATTTGTGTATTTCATTAAACATAAGAGTGAAGTCTTTGATTGTTTCAAAAATTTTAAATCATTTGTCGAGAAGCAAACAGGAAGATATGTTAAGAAGCTAAGATCCGATGGAGGGGGAGAGTATTTCTCTCAAGCTTTTACTGATTTTTTTGTATGATGAAGGTATCAAAAGAGAAGTTACATGCAGGTATACTCCACAACAAAATGGAGTCGCAGAGAGACGAAACAGAATCATAGCAGAAGTATCTAGAAGCATGCTAAATGTTATGTGTTTGCCTAATTCTTTTTGGGCTGAAGCTGTTAGCACAAGTGTGTACATTATGAATAGAGTACCTACTGCCGGAGTTCATCATTTGACACCATATGAGGTATGGCATGGAAGGAAACCAAGTGTAAGTCATTATGAAAGTATTTGGTTGTGTATGTTATGTACATGTTCCTAGTGAAGTGAGATCAAAACTTGATGTGAAATCAAAAAAGTGTATATTTATTGGTTATGCAGATACTCAAAGAGGATATAGATGTTATAATCCTCATACCAATAAGGTGGTTGTTTCAAGAGATGTAAACTTTGATGAATCACTTTCATGGTATGTAGATAAGAAAAGTTTGCAGGTCATAAATGGAGATGAAGAAGATATAGGTGAAGGAGATGAGTGCTCACCTCAGCTCCTTCACCTGTATCTTCTTCATCTCCATTTATGACCTGCAAACTTTTCTTATATACATACCATGAAAGTGATTCATCAAAGTTTACATCTCTTGAAACAACCACCTTATTGGTATGAGGATTATAACATCTATATCCTCTTTGAGTATCTGCATAACCAATAAATATACACTTTTCTGATTTCACATCAAGTTTTGATCTCACTTCACTAGGAACATGTACATAACATACACAACCAAATACTTTCATAATGACTTACACTTGGTTTCCTTCCATGCTTTTGTTGGAGTTTATTGACCTCCAAAATATAGCTGGAAGTAGGTGGAACCCCCTAGGAACAAGTTGACCTTCTCGCAAACTCCATCACAAAAAACTAGTCATGCTTGTAGAGCTTACTATTCTCTATTAACTTCGAATTTTTAAACACTATTTTAACCACATATACTAGAGACCAAGAGCTTTCCAATGAGCCAAATAACACTCAATTTGGATAAATACACAAGGAGATATGACCTCTGCAAGTTTGAGGTTTAATGGAGACCTTCAGCAGGGGTGAAACCAAAGAACACACACTACTTGCAGAGAGTACTGCTCTCAGCTCACAAATCCAATGATTATGAAAATTTAGAGGAAGAAAGTAGACAGTAAGAGCTTTCACATGAGCTATTTTTTAAACATGTAAGCTGGATATAGAATGAGGGAGATACAAGCTCTGCAATCTCTGCATAAGAAACTACAGCAGCATAGAGATACACATATGCCTCTCTTGGACTTCCCACAAGATCACGACTTTTCTCCTCTTTTTATAGCATGGGAAACTAATCTAAAACCTTCCTAATACATCTAAATTCGTGTTAGACACTTGGGTGGAGGTATTACATGACTCAAGTGCTCAAATAATCAAAGTATTGATGGACTTTGAGAACTAGCCACATCGACCTTCCACTAGGACACCACTACAGCTCCCTTGTGACTCACTAAGTTGACTCACCATGTTCTAGAAATCACGTGGTATTTTGGCTATATTTTATTGAATAATATGAGCCTTCTTGAAGTATTTGAAGACTTCTCAAAGGTATTTACATAATTTGAAACTTGTACCCTACATAAAACAAATGTTCGCAACATTCTCCCCCTCAAGTTTCAAAGGGTATTTCCTTCATGCCAAGAATATAGTTGAATCTTTGAAGCTTTGGTCCATCCAAGGATTTGGTGAAGATATCTGCAACTTGATCCTTTGTTCCCACAAAAGAAACTTGTACTTCATTGTTTATGGCCTTCTCTCGAACATAATGATAGTGAACCTCTATATGCTTTGTTCTAGCATGAAAAATAGGATTTGAGGTCATATGAATGCTGCTCAAGTTATCCCCATAGATCAGTGGTACATCAACCTGCACATTCAAGTCATGAAACAACTTTTTAAACCACATAACCTTAGTAGTAGCCAATGCTAAACCTCTATACTCAGCCTCTGTAGAAGATAAAGCAACTGTAGGCTGTTTCTTTGAACTCCATGTTAATGTCTTGTTTCCTGCTATTACCACATATCCACTTGTGGATCTTCTGTCATCTTTGCTTCCAGCCCAATCTGCATCACTAAAGACTTTAAGGGTTAGATGAGCATCATGACTATAAAATAATCCTTCGTTCATGGTACCTTTCAAATACCGAAGCACTCTTTTCGCTGCATGCATATGAGGTACTCTAGGTTCATGCATAAACTGTGACAATACTCCCACCGCATAGCATATATCAGGTCTAGTTTTTGTTGCATAAATCAAAGATCCTACCATGGATCTATATTCATTCATATCATGCAACTCATCACCTTCCTTTGCACTCAGCTTTACATTACATTCCATTGGAGTAGAAACAAATTTACATTCCTGCATACCAAACCTTTTCAGCATATCACATATATACTTTCTCTGTATCAACCACATACCTTCATTGCTATACACAATTTAAATCCCAAGAAAGTATCTAAGTAAACCAAGATCTGAAATTTTAAATTCCTTTCCCAAATTACCTTTTATCTCATCAATTTCTTTTGCATCATTCCCTGTAATCAACAACTCATCCACATAAATGCATACATAGACACACATGTCATCTACATGTTTTACATAAAGTGAAGGATCAGCATGACTCGCTGTGTATCCTTGCATCATAAGATACTTTACCAACCTTGCATTCCATGCCCTTGGTGCCTGCTTAAGACCATACAATGCCTTCTTTAACCTGCATACATGATTAGGACATTTTGCATCCACATAACCATCTGGTTGTGACATATACACTTCTTCATTTAACTCACCATTAAGAAAGGCATTCTTTATATCGAGTTGATATATATTCCACCTTTTACTTGCAGCTAAAGCCAACAAAGTTCTTACCGTCCATGTTTGCTAGTGGACTAAATGTTTCCTCATAGTCCACTCCTTGAGTTTGATTATATCCTTTTGCTACAAGTCTAGCCTTATATCTTGACACACTACCATCACTATTTCTTTTAATCTGAAAAACCCATTTGCATCCAATTACCTTTTGCTTTGGTGTCTTTGGAACTAAATTCCAAGTCTTTTTATCCTGTAGTGCGTCCATTTCTTCTCTCATTGCTTTCTCCCACTTTTCATCTCCTTTTGCCTCATCATAACATGTGGGTTCATTTTCCTGCTCAAATTTTGTCATAAAAGCATAATGAGTATTCATGAAAGATTCATAAGTATACCTTTGAGGTTGCTTACTCACTCTTGAAGTTCTTCTTACCTCCAATGTAGATGCTCTTCCTTTCTTATTAGGAACCTTTGATGATTCTCCATACTCACATACATCACTAATTTCCTCTCCTTCATCATTAACTTCAACAAGTTTGAGTTTACCTTTACTTTTAACACTTGGAGGTGACTCTTGCCTTAATCTTCCATTGAAAGGTAGCTCTCTTTCTTCATCCAAACCACTTTTCTCATCACTTAAACTTCTTGTGGGCTGAGGTAAGCACTCATCTCCTTCACCTGTATCTTCTTCATCTCCATTTATGACCTGCAAACTTTTCTTATCTACATACCATGAAAGTGATTCATCAAAATTTACATCTCTTGAAACAACCACCTTATTGGTATGAGGATTATAACATCTATATCCTCTTTGAGTATTTGCATAACCAATAAATATACACTTTTCTGATTTCACATCAAGTTTTGATCTCACTTCACTAGGTACATGTACATAACATACACAACCAAATACTTTCAAATGACTTACACTTGGTTTCCTTCCATGCCATACCTCATATGGTGTCAAATGATGAACTCCAACAGTAGGTACTCTATTCATAATGTACATACTTGTGCTAACAGGTTCAGCCCAAAAAGAATTAGGCAAACACATATCATTAAGCATGCTTCTACATGCTTCTGCTATGATTCTGTTTCTTCTTTCTACGACTCCATTTTGTTGTGGAGTATACCTGCATGTACCTTCTCTTTTGATACCTTCATCATACAAAAAATCAGTAAAATCTTGAGAGAAATACTCTCCCCCTCCATCAGATCTTAGCTTCTTAATATACCTTCCTGTTTGCTTTTCGATATATGATTTGAACTTCTTGAAACAATCAAAGACCTCACTCTTATGTTTAATGAAATACACAAATGTCATTCTACTATGATCATCAATGAATGATACATAGTACTTATTACCAACCAAGGATGCCTCTTTAATAGGTCCCCACACATCTGTGTGTATGAGATCTATCAAACCATCACTTACATAGCTTGAATGCTTGAAAGGTTGTCTACTCTACTTACCCATTTGACATGCTTCTGTGAAAGATGCACCATATGTTGCTTAGTAAGATCAGGTAATCCTTCAACAATCCTCTTCTTTGATAGCTCCTTTAACCTGTGTACATTGATGTGTCCAATCCTTTTGTGCCATAGATCAAGCTCTGCTATTCGATGCATACCATAAGAGCAATAGTTTGTATGATTTGGGTTTACCTTGAATGTAAACAATCTACCTTGTTTTCGACCTCTGGCAATTAACCTCCTTTGCTTTGGATCCTCAATGAAGCAACCTGCATGATTAAATCTTATTTGCAAACCTTTTTCTACCATTTGACCAACGGACATCAAATTCTTAGTAATCGTTGGCACATAAAGTACATCCTTCAAGCAATTTGTCTTGCTCTTATCCTGCATAACAACATCTCCAACCTGCATAATCTTATGTGTTGTATCATCTCCTGTTTCAACATGACCTTTACATGAAGGATTATGCATATTAGAAAACCATGAAGCATCATGTGACATATGGTTAGAACAACCACTATCTACATACCATACATCACTATTGCAATTCATCTTAGTTTCTACATTCATCATAAGAAGAGAATCATAATCTTCACTTTTACCTTCAACTGCATAATTTCCTTGTTGTTTACCTCTTCTTGAATAGCCTCCTTTTCGATTACCACCTTGATTATTTTCATTTTGATAACAATCTTTGGCATAGTGTCCATCCTTCCACATATATAGCAATTGTTGTTATCTTCACTCCTTTGTCTTTGATTATAGTTGTAGTAGCCTCTCGTACCTCTAGCACTTGATCTTCCTCTTCCTCTTGTGTTGAAGAAGCCACTTGAAGTCCCTTGATCATCGCTCCTTCTTCCTCGACCTCTATTTGAACCTCTTCTACCTCTGTTTCCACCTCTTGATGATCCTACATAAAGAGCTTGTCCTTGAGATCCTTTTTTATTTGAAGTAGAACCATTTAGATTCATCTCCTCGGTGACCATGAGAGCAACAAGCTGATCAAAGTCTGGTAATTCTCCTCTAACATAAACTGAAGTAATGAATGGTTTCCATCTCTCATCATCCTTGAGTCCGTTGAGAGTATGTGCAACCAAGTCGTCGTCCTCCACATGAGCTTGAATTGATCCTAGTTGATCTGCAATCTCTTTAACCTTCAACAAGTAATCATTGACCGATGTCCTTGTATATTTCTTTATGTTATTCAACTCATGTTATGAAAGAAGCCAAGATAAAAAGCCAAGTTCAGACTTCCCTTTTTATGAAAAAAAGAATCTAGATAAAATCATAAAGCCATTCAATTTACCATATGGCATTATGAAAGAACAAACTAGAAGATACATCTAAAAGACTACCAAGCAGGATTCACACCAAGATTAGAACTTTAAAGCTAGCACTTTCAATTACACCCTTGAAGAATTTGAAGCGGCCGATCCTATCTGGAGATGGAAATTTTTGGAAAACAATTATACACTGTGGGTGCACTAGCAAGATGCACCGTATTTACTCTAGGTTAAACCTTTTTTTTGCTTGGTGCCACGATGCAAACCATGGTCACATTTTTGGGAAGAGTAGTACAATTGCTCATTAAATAAATAGTGGTTGAATTTTCTAGTAGTACCGATTCCGTTAAAAAATTATTTACCAACCAATGATTATGTGGTAAAAACAATCGAATTTTGGCTATCCACACATGCTTATGCCTTGAATTTAACAATCAAGCTTATGAATAAAATACTTATCATGATACTCAAAGTTTCCAAGCATGCAAAGTATACATTTTTTAACTCCATAGGCATTAACCAAGGCATAGAGACCTTGATTTTTATCTTTTAGTTACTCCAAACTGATTAATTATCATGAGATATTATTCACTACTCATGTTCTTGCCAAGTCCCTACTTAGAATAATTCAAAGAGGCATTTTCTACATACATTTTTTAGGAGCTTTTTTAAATTTGATTCAAAAATGTTTTGGAAGATGTCATCTTATCTCAATGCTAAACTTGTAGCTCATGAATTAAGCTTTTCTCTTGATCATCGCCAAGCTCTACATGATGGAGTCAAATCAGCACAATGGAAGGAGTTCCTGCTCAGAGAGGTTAATCAGATCATTCAAATAGAAAAGCATGTCTACCAAACCTACATATCGAGGATGATAGAGTTTAGGAGGAGGGATTTGTGGAGGGAGAAAGTAGTTGGAAAAGAAGAAGAAGAAAATCAAAGAAAAAGATTATTCATTAAAACACCACTCTCTACATAGAGCCCCTAGCGGCATGAATTTGGTTAAAACAAGACATAGGTAGAAAAAAGGCATCTGGTCCCAAAGGGTGTTAACAAAGCATTACAATAGGACCTTTGAAGCACCACCCTCACTACGAGAGATGCCATGATTACCAAGGAATGTGTGCATGGAAACTATTATTAATGTAGCAACCCTAGTGTATGAATAAAAGGAATATCAAGGATGAGACATAAGCATTAGATGGAGGCTTAGATAAGGTAACAAACTGCCTCTAAGCCTTGAAGGTTTCCTTGACCATTGGTGGCACGGGGTTAAAATAAAAATATAGAGTGCAATTACAACATCATGTTAAAGAGGAACAAGTTGGCAAGAGGGGATTGAGGAAAAAAAGCCTCATTCACCATATGTATCCTAGGTTCTGACACTTGTTGCATGTCAAGTAAACATGCAAAAGTGTGTCAAGGGACAATAGAGAATAAGAGGGGAAGAGTGTTGCAGAGAACTGAAGACAAGAAAGTAGAAGAAAGAAGAAAAGAAAAGCGGGCCCCAAAATTTTTAATAAATGGCCCATTTTCTTTCCCAAAATCCATGTAAAATCTTGAAAAGCCTTGTAATTACTCTAGAGAAGTCCTCTAGATGCATGATCTCTCAAGAAGGTAACATTATCCTTGTAAATTAGTAGGATTAGTGATGTATAGAGGAAGTTCCGATCTCTTATGTGAAAGGATTGAATTTAGGGCGCATATATATAAGTCACTAGTGACTTCCTTGTAAAGACTTTTTCCATTGTGAAGAACTAACTGAGCAGAAATTCGAATTTGCTTCTTCTTGTTTGTGTATCTTCTTCTTCTTGAGCTTGTATGTATGTATGAGGTGTGCAATGTGTACCTAGAGGTGCTTTCTACCCCTTCCCCATCTATTTTCATTGTTTTGTTGTGTGTGTGTGAAGTGTAGGAATCATAGAAGCGAGAGTTGGTGTTTCTTGCCATGGTTTTTTTATCATAGTATCAAGCACAAATATCCGATCGAGTTGAAACTACCATCATTGGATGCGTCTTCTTGAGAGCTTAAAAAGCTCTTGCTATTGACTATATTTGAGTATTAGAGCTGAGAGAAATCATTCGATTAGTGTCTACTCCTACACCAAGTATCAAGATACATGCCAATGTGCAAGAGGTGTCGTGTGAGGTAGATTTAGCCTAATTCGCATGCATTATTTGTCCCTTTCCTACACTAACTATCATGTGAGCACATGTCTTCATACACTTGATGGGATTTAATTCATGAATTGATAATTCAACGAGTGTATCAATTCCACCACTATATGCACTTGCTTGATGATAGAGATTTAGCCTCCTTCATTGCAAGTCCCTAAGACATTGTGAACCTAGGTACACACTCAAGGTTTTAGGCTTCCTCTAATGTGTATGCAATCCATGAACTATGCATCTTCATACCAAATGCTTTGACACCAATGAAGGCTATCCTCCAAGATGCTCAAAGCATAGCTTATCTTTTTGTTCTATGTTGCAAATGCTCTTTGTAATTATCTATATAGACTACAAAAAACATAGAAAATAGAGAAATAAAGAGCATGATTTCATTGTGCCTAGGTTCCACAAATGGGTGGTCTCAATACAATGCATGCATAACCATGCCCCTATATATTCTATTAGAAGTAAGATATACTTGATTATTGACAACCATTTCGACTTTAACGTAGACACTAATGATAACAAATATTAATAGCAAAATGCAAAGAACACCATGGAATTTCATATAAATAGGGAAATCAAACAATCCTTAGAGGAACCACCATCACAAGAAGAATACCTTCAAAAAAATCCAATTTCTTCTCCTCCATGTTCCCTCCCAAATCCTTGAAATAAATCAATTTCACTAACTAGAGATCACTAGCTCAAGGAAATCAACATCCCATGAAGAAAAGCATATATTTCTACATCAAAGGGTAAGAAATATATAAGTAGAAATGCAAGCTCCATTTTATGGCTTGGGATCTTTAGAACCCGTGAAAGGCAGCATATCTCTAGGTTTTTTGGAAACTTCTTGGTTAGAAACAGTATTTGTAGCTTTCAATCATGAAACTAGACTTGGGAAAGGTGCATCAAGTTCATTTCATACAAAGAAGAATCCAACATTTTAAAGTAGTTAGGAACCATGGTCAAGGACTTTAATGAGTCGTTCAAACATATCTATCCAACATGTTCATTATTGCAAAGAGTTTTACGCATGTATGCTTGCATACAAGACATGATGAATATTTTGGAGGCACCAATAGATATAAAACAAGCATGTGGACATTAAATCATCCAAACGACCTAGAGCTAGAGGCTCTTCTTACGTTGTTTCATTGACAGACTTGTTTTTTGGCATAAGATAGATATGCAATGTCACAAAAACGAAATTGACATGCCAAGATGTACCCACCAAGGAACACGAATAAAAAATCATTATTGAAACAAGAAGGTAATGCAACATGGTGCACTCACTAAGATTATTCATGAAGGCTTACAACCAAGTTGTACCTTTGACATGCATTGTAGAATTATGAAATTTAAATCTACAAGAAAGACCCAAAAAGACATATTATTTCCTCAAGAATTGTGCAAAAACATGAGATGGTATGTATTTATTCAAGATTTATTTGGAAGATTTTGGAAATCAAAGAGTCATGTATAATAACATACTCTAGTTGAAAAAGAAGCATAGGAAGAGTAGGAGTATATTATTCATCAAAATAAGTGACACAAAGCCAAAACATTGTTCTTAGGTGTATTTCTTTCATGAGTTATAGAGGAAATGAATTGCCTCAGCACACTAACTCCATAGCATATATCCACTCTAGTTAGAGTTGCATAATTTAAACTTCCAACAAGACAGTGATAACTAGTTACATCTTCAATTAGCTCACCTTCATGAGCACTTAGCTTCAAATTTACCTCGATGGGTGTACCTGCAACCTTTGTATTTTTATTTTCGATCCTCAATTTGGAGAGCATGTCTCTAATGTACTTCCTCTAAGTGAGGAACATACCTTTCTTTGTATATACTACTTCCAAACCTAGGAAGTATGTGGCTAAGCCAAGATCACTGATCTTGAACTCCTCCTTCATTTGAGCTTTAATTTTTATGATTCCATTTGCATCACTTCCTATAATGTTTATATCATCTACATATACACAAAGGTATATGACCTCTGAGTGATTACTCTTAATGAAGAGGAAAGGATCTGCCTTGCTTACAATAAAACCTTTATTCTGCAAGTAAATGGCAGGTCTATGATTCGAAGCTCTAGGAGCTTGCTTTAAGCCATACAAGGCTTTCCTCAATCTACACACATATTTAGGGTATGTTTGATCTTCAAAACTAGGACATTGAGCCATATATACCTCCTCTGAAATCCAACCATTTAAGAAAGAATTTTTAACATCCATTTGATAAATCTTCCAATCCTTGGAAGATGCAACACTTATGAGTACTCTTCTAGTAGGCATTTTCACAATAGGTGAAAAAGTTTCTTCATAATAAGTACCTTGGGTTTGAGAAAATCCTTTGGCTACAAGCCTTGGTTTGTACCTATTAATAGAGCCATCAAAATTCTTCTTTACCTTGTCAACCCACCTTGAGCCAATCATCTTCATAGATGATTTCTTGGGTACCAATTCCCAAGTCTAGTTTTCTTGTAGAGCTTCTATCTCTTCTTCCATAGCATTCCTCCATTCTGGCTTCTTCTGGCTTCTTCATATGTAGATGGTTCTTTAGAGTTTAATTCATGTACTATGTATATTGAATATTTAATAACCAAACAAGTTTCATAGCCATACATTTTTGGCTTCCTCTTTTTTCCAGTAGATCTTCTTATAATTTGTTGATATGATTCTACCAGGTCTCTTAACTTCGGTACTTTGGCTTTACCTTTGGAGTTCCAAGAATTGATTTCCCTTCTTGGATTCTTCTAATCATCATGAGAATCACTTGATGCTTCAAGTGTAGGCTCAGTCTTCTTTGATATTATTGGAAAATCCTCTTCTAGGTTATAGGGAAGTTTGATTTCTCTAAAATTATCTTCAAACCAAGATTTGATTTCATCAAACACAACATCTCTACTTACAATGATATCTTTATTGCTTGGATTATATAGCCAATAACCTTTTTAATTAAGGTCATAGACAATAAAGATGCATTTATCTACATTTGGATCTAATTTTCCTCTAATTTGTGAAGGTATGTGTGCATATGCTATGCAACCAAAAATCTTTCAATGAACAAGGCTAGATCGTCTTCCATTCCATGCTTCATATGGTGTCATCCCATCCAATTCTCTTGATGGGATTCTATTGATCAGGTATGTGGATGTGGATATAGCCTTTGCCCATAAATAGTTAGGTAATTTCTTCTCATTTAGCATTGACCTTGCACCCTCCACAATTGTCCTATTTATTCTCTCTGTCACTCCATTTCGCTCTGGAGTATATGTTGTAGTGATATCTCTTTTGGTTCCTCTTTCTTGGAGATAAGAATCAAAGTCATGGGAGAAATATTCTCCCCCTCCATTCGACCTTAGCCTCTTCAAAGTTTTACTTGTTTGGTTTCCTACAAGTGCTAGATATTCCTTGAAACATAAAAACACTTCATCTTTATGCTTCATAAAGTATAGTATTGTCCATCTTTTATAATCTATAGTATTGTCCCTAGACATCTGTATCGACTAGCTCCAATAGGTCCCAATGAATGTATCTCTTCTTTGTGAATGGTTGTCTATGAGACTTACCAAATTGACAAGCACTACATTTATAGATCATGTGTTGTTTATAGATATTTGGTAGACCAAGTAAACTTTGATACCTATCAATTTGCTTCAGATCTCTTTCACCTATACGAGCTAACCTCTTGTGCCAAATTTCCAACTCTGATAGAGTTTGGCTACCATAATTTAACAATGCAATATTTTTGGTATCTTGGAGTTCAAATGTAAATAATCTACTGGATTTTTCTCCTCTTGATATTCTCTTGAATCCTTGTTCTGGATCTTCAACAAATGCTCCATTCTTTGTGAATATGCCCTGCAATCCTTTCTCAACAATCTGACCTACACTTATGAGATTTTTGGTGATAGTTGGCACATACAATACATTGCTCAATAGGTTCATATTACCATGATCAGATGTCTTCACATTACCTATCTTCTCCACTATATGCCTTATATCATCCCTGTTTTGGACTTCATGTCCATTCCTTAGATCCTCCAAGTCTGAGAGTAGAACTACATTCCCTGCTACATGATTTGAGCAACTTGACTCTATATAGAATACATGTTCATCTTCTTTATGTTGCTTCATGGTCATGTTCATGAGAAGAAGTGAATCTTCTTGTGCTTGATCATCTGCATAATTGTTGTAGTATCTTCTTCCTTTGTACCCTCCTTGGTAGTTGTTGTTATTGAATGAGTTATTGTAACCATTGTTGTTGTTAAATCTACCTCTTGAACTTCCATAGCCTCCTCTATTGTAACCTCTTCCTCTTTGGTTTCTAAGATTCCTGAAACAATTCTAGTAATGTGATTAGTTAGGCCACATATGACACATGTAGATGAGCTTTGAGCTCTCCCCCTACCTTGTCTTCCTCCTCTACCTCTTCCTCTTGCACCTCTACCTCTACTTGCAAAGTTTTCTTGAGAGGTGCTACCTTCATCATCAGATTTTTTACCTTTTCCTTTGCTATCCTTATTCTTGTTCTTATCTATATAGAGAGCAAAGGATTGATTACATTTTTAGTTGTCTCCATTCGTCATAAGCTTTGCTTCATGTGTGAACAATTGTCCCATAAGGGTGTTGAAATCAAGAACTTGCATGTCCATGTAGAGGTCCATGACTATGGTGAAAGGTTCCAATTTGTCATTTGCCTTTATTCCATTGATCACTTGTCTTACTATCTTCTCTTCATCAATGATTTCTCCAATGCTTCCAGGTTGGTCTGCTATGTCCTTGATTTGGTGACAAAATCAATCACACTTTGCTTGGGCATCCTCTTGAGTGTGGTGAATTCCATCTAGAGTTCATTCTTCCTTGCCTTGGTACTTGATAAGAAGAATGCTTCAAGAGCATTCCAAGCCTCCTGTGAAGTCTTGCAACTCTTGATGTATGGAAGTAAAAAATCAGAGATTGAGATAAGAATATATGACCTTGCTAGCGCATCCTTTGAACACCATGTGTTTAACCTCTCTTGTTCTTCTTGAGTTGGTTGACCCTTGCTTCTGAGGATTGGCATCATCTCATCTCTACGTATGTAACATAAAGATTTCTCCCTCAAAGATAAGCTTCCATTCTAAGTGACAAAGTTGATTAGTTACCTCAATCCGATTTGTCTATGGATGAAGAAAATCCATTTCCCATGCTGATTTTTTGTTGCTATGATACCACTATGAGAAGATGGAGAGATAGGTTCGAGAGATGAGTTGGTGCTACATAAAACTTGCTCTACACCTACCAAGTTAACTAGGTGGATGGTTAATGGACTCCTTGAGCTTCACAATAATGCATTTGGAATGACCAAGTCCTTTGGAGCATTATTCCCAAATGTTTGCATCAAAACATATAACTTGCATATGCAAGAAATGCAAAGAAACCTTTTATTTTGGGAATAGAAGTGCTCAATATTATGCTTAGAGCTCACAACCTGGTATGAATTGACTAGAGAGCTTTTGAACACATCTAATTGGAGTGTGTAGCTAACTAAAGCAACTATTTTCATCAATTTTAGTTATACCATACACTGAGAAATAAATCTAACAAGCTAGGGGGGGTCATCTCACTAAACCAAACTTGATAAAACTTGATATGCAAGTAGTATACACTTCAATCTAACTATCCCAAGTTAAAAGTATAGTAAATAATTAAGTACATCTTAGAAAAATTGATTCCATAAAATCACTATAATGATGAAGAAGATGTTGCAAGCAGTAGACAAAGATATACTTAATGATCTGTATCAAAACATAAATACTATTGAACATATGATATAAGGGAAGTGTAGTGGACTACACATGAATGAAGTGAGCTCAATGTATGCTCAGTGATGTAGCTCAAAGTATCTCTGAATAGCTCTCATTTTTTCATGACTACAAGTATGTCTATTTATATAAATGTGAAGAGTTTGAATTTCCCCTCACCTAAAAGTGATCCTACACTTTATGGATGATTTGAATTGATTCTTCCTACCACATGAGTAATGGTTGTAGCTCCCTCGCTTCATGAGATTCCTTATTCTATTGGTTTTTACAATTATCCAAAGTAAATAAAACCAAATTGACAAGCAAGTGTTCATATGTGGTTCTTCATGTGAGGTAATGAAATAATGTGTATTCATGAATAATAAGCCAAGAACTTAGGCTTGCTAATTGCACCAACATGAATATATTCAAATATTGGATCAATGTTTTGCTGAATATATACATGATGCAACATGGATGATGATATGGAAGGTATTCAGAATGATGAAAACTCGTTTAGCTCAATGAGAGCTCATTTTGTAAGGATTTTTGCTCATTCAATGAAGAAGCTCTCTTCAAATCCATTCTCCTCCCTTCTCCTTCATGTTTCTCCATCCTTATGCATATTTCTTGATACTTGTTAAGAGATTTGAGTATTGCCAAGTGTAAGCAGTCTTGAAGAGATCTTCCAATCCATTGAAGATGTGGTGTGCAAACCAAGAGCTCCAAAAGAGATAATCTTTGTTTCCATATGTACAAAAACATGATTTTCTCTATGTAGGAGTGTCCTTTGTGTTGATTTTGGTGGATTGGATACATCCTTTTTTACCGGATCATAATTATCTAAGAGAAAGGAAGGTTTCTCATATAGCATTTTAGAGATATGTGCAACTAGAGTTCATGCATGTTGGGCAACTGGTTAGACATTTTGCCTCTTGAGGCACGGGTAGGGACTGGATCCTTCCTTGTAGTTGGACATCTCTTGGGCCCTATGCTAGTTAAACAAGTTTCATCAAGTCATCTTTGGACAATCGACTTCGTGTATTGCTTCGGGAAAGTTCATTCGTGTTTAGCCCCTGCTTTGTAGGATGGGGGGATCCCATGGGTACAAAGCCGGCCTTCACTTGTACTTTTAATCAACTCAAGCTATTCATGGGAGATTTGGCCTTTGGCCAAACTTCCTAAAAAAAAACACAATTTATCAAGTTTGAGCTCTTTTAGCTTCTTTCTCAAAGTGCGCTTGTAAGGAAATATTTTGGCCGTTTTGTTCAGACTGGTAGGTGCTCAAATTGACATTATGTTTTTGTTCTATCCACCCACTTCACCTCAATGTGCTTTTCTTCTCGTTGTGGAACTACAACATGACAATAAATTTTTGACATAACGAAAGGAAATCTAAATATAAACTTCCCAATATTAATGATTTTCAATGTGTGACATAGAATTTCCAGAGACATTGAAAATAATCCTTGGTGGTACGTTCTTAAAAGAGTAATTTTTACCTCTAACATGTGAGATCAGTGTTTCATCTTTCATACGCAGATAAATATGTTCTAATATAATAGACATAATTGAAAAATATATGATATTCTTTTGTTTGAAGACCACATAGTTTCTTTCACGACATGAGTGTCAGATAAGCAATCAAATAAAGTAATGAAAAAAATCTGCTTTTCATCGAGATATTTTTAATTGAAAAGCTATTCAATAAATTTTCCTCCCAAACACATATTTTAATGTATAATGCAAGTTAGTTCAAAAGTCATAAATTTTCCTCCCAAACACATAGTCTGAATTTATTCCATAAGTGGATATCCAAATCACGATCTTCCTAGAGAACACCACATGGGATGCACATGCACTTGCTTTGTTCTTTAGCAGAAAGGGGTTGGTCCCAGGCGTCCTCCTTTAATAGATGTAGGATGGAATGCTTGCATATGGTTGGTGATGAGGCCTCCTAGCCTATCTCTATGCCATTGGTCCCTTGCTGTAATGGATTCAAGTTGACTTTGATAAAGAAAAGCAGCATAAAACATTATGTCAAGCTAAAAGTACCAAAGACCAAATTTTGGCCTTGTCAAAAAGGACACATCCAATAATAAAAATATGCAACTTGTTTGTCGATCATCATAATGCATCTTCACGTCCTCTTTCCCCACAAATTATCCTTTTCCTCTTCCCTGTTAAGTACGATTAAAGTGCCATAACAGAAAATCTATGAATCTATGAATCTATGGAATTTCTTGAAGAGGGGTGGGGGAATAGTAATAACATCTTAGCATGAAGACCTATCAGTGTCATTATGCTATCTAAAGCCACTAAAGTTATTGTCCTTAAGGTTGAGATGCGTCTGGGAAGTTCATGAGGTCGTTGGGCTGCAAGTACAATGATCTATCATGTCATTATGCTTTCAAATAAGAATATAGCAGCTGTCTTTCAAGCTGGAATGCCCACAAGGGAAACCAATTAGCCATCACTTATAATGGTACATCAGGCCATTTTACATCATGAAGGTTTCTTGCCTTTAGGCAAAACTAATCGGTGACTAATTGTACCCTAATTTGCTTTGCTTTCTGGAATACACAATGTCTAACAGGTGCTACCCCCTTTAGCTTGTATTTGCTTTCCATTTAAGAATCAAGAGCATAAAAAGATTAGGTAAAATAGTACTGAACTTGAGCTAAGGAACTCAATGGAATATTTACCTTCCGTATGGCCATGATGGAAAGCTGATGAGACATATCTGCCTCCTTCACACGTGATGATTGACAAGGAACTCAATGGAAGACTTGCCTTCCGTTTAGTCATGATGGAAAAATGATAACATATATCTATCTATCTCCTTGACACATGATGATTGACAATGCCAGGACAGAACATATACAGAGCAATGGAGTCCTTACAGAACATATACAGAGCAATGGAGTCCTTACGATGGCATGATGGAAGCCTTCATGGGACCTCACATGCGAAGTCATACGAGTGACGATTATCTTTGCTCATCATCTCCATGAGTGGCAAGAATCAAGTCTGCATGGGTCCACAAATGTGACGCCACACAAGTGCTGTCTAGCTTTGTTCACCATCATCACCGCCATAGCTTTGTTCACCAGCATCATCGCCATAGCTTTAAGTACTGCCTACAGAGAACCGCAGCTTTCCGAGTTAAGGCAAAGCGCATTGTTTCTTTTCTCCTCGAAGTGAAGGATTCAACACTGCCACTCCACTTGAACGTCAGACGTCCTCAATCGCCATAGTCTTGGAGCATATACCGCAGAAGCTTGTTGTGGGCACATCGGAAAGAAAAGCTTCAGACGGGAACGAACAACGAATCATTGCTTTTCTTGGCCAGCGGAAGCCGTAGATCAACCTCCACCCACTTGTCACTCACATGGTTTACTACTGCGCTAGGTCAGCTCAAACCATGATTTCTCGAATGCTGGGGAAATTCGTACGACATGAACATAGAATTCTTATGACAAGTTGTGATTCACTCGCCGAGTCGCCAATGCGCCATGTCCTTGCAGAAAAAGCGTCTTCTCAGAAAGGTCTTCCGACGCCATGTCCATGCAGAAAAAGCGTCTTCTCAGAAAGAGTACTGTACGACGCCATGTCCATGTCCGATGGAGAAGAAATGTAAGAAGGAAAGCTGAACACTGAACGAATATGGAATGTTCTTTTGGAAAAGCGCAGTTCTCCGAGAGAAGATATTTCTACTGTAAAGATAAAATCAAGAGATTTAATAATAAAATATTCAATAAAAAATTATTATTTCTCCTTCAACATTGCTTTCCTTCTCTGACTTGTAACATAATTTCCTTTGGCCTTTATCTCTGATAGTCATATTAACAGAGGTCAGAGGTGTATCTCATCATAACCCAAACTATTTTATTAGTAAATTGTGCATTGCTATCGGAGAGAAAAATAATGGTACACTTGCAAAACGCTGATGTTGATTATCTAGCGAGACATCAATTTGATGTTAAGTTTATTCTTGTATCTTTTATACACTACATTAAATATAGGTTTATCTCTGTGAATGGTAAACAATGATCAGTTGTTCTATGTGTAAGAATTGTTGATATATTTAGGTAGTGATGTGTGTGAACACACTATGACCGCCGGGGCACTTTTTTCTCTCTTTCGGAGGTTTTTCCCCCGGCTTGTATATACTCCTATTGCCCTAATGGGCTACGTATCTTTTGTACATTCTCTAGTAATACATTCAGTATTGTGTGTTTGTGCTCTAAGCTTCTTCTTCTTCTTTGTGTTGTTCGCGTGCTTGCGCAGACGTCTAACTCCAACAATTGGTATCAGAGCAGGTCGTTGCTTCATCTAGGGCGCCGTCGACACTCCTCCTTTTGTAGTCTCAGATTCGCACGAAATTTGGTGAGCATACTGAGGGTGTTTCAGAG
The DNA here is from genome assembly GCA_020310875.1 of Ceratopteris richardii. NCBI lineage: Eukaryota > Viridiplantae > Streptophyta > Polypodiopsida > Polypodiales > Pteridaceae > Ceratopteris > Ceratopteris richardii. Next base: position 31,624,726 of record CM035412.1, read on the forward strand.
ATCAAAACAGCTTTGCTATGTGGTGCCGAAATCACGATCTGAGCTCGTTTCGGCCTCCGAACGCACTATCGCAGTGCTTGTGCAGGCTATTTCATCCTTTTGTGCCAAAGGTATATACCTGTTTCTGTTCGCCAGTATAAGCGTCTCGAAGTCTGCTACAGGTTTAGCAGAACTCGTCTAGGCAGTTCCGTTCAACTTTTTGAGATACAGTCAATTTTCTGCATCGAGGTATTTTAGTCACCGGCCATGGCTGAAAGCAGTGATGTATTCTGTATGTTGGCTATTGAGGATAAGTTGGATGGTACCAACTACCCATTATGGGCTTATATAATGCGACATGTATTGGTTGCAAAAGGACTGTGGAACATTGTGCAGGGTGTTGAAAGACGTCCTGGTACACCTATAACAACAGGTACTACGAATACAGGTGATGGAGCTGATGAAGATGGTATCGAAGATGATATTGTGCAAATTCCTGTTCATGCTGTTGTTTCTGCTGCACCTATTGCAGAGCAGATTCGTTGGGATGGCAGAGATGCCCAGACACATGCATTGATAGCTTTGTCTGTCAAACGTGCCATTATTCCTGATATTCGCTCTTGCAGAACAGCTAAGGATGCTTGGGATACACTTACCACATTGTACCAAGCTAGGAATGAGGCTCGTGTTGCTTACCTCCGAAAACAGTTGGAGAGTGAGCACATGAATGAAGGTGATTCTATGGACAGTTTCCTAAAAAAGATCAAAGACTTGAAGGAACAGTTGATTTTTGCTGATGAGGTTATACCAGATAGCTCACTTGTGCAGACCGTTCTGAATGGTCTTCCTGATTCATATCAGAGTTTTGCTTCTACTCTTCAGTTGATGCTGAAAGGCAATCCAAATGCCTTATCATTTGAGGAGTTAGTCTCTGTTCTGCTGTAGGAAGATCAGTCCAGGCAAAACAGGTCCAGTATGCGAGTTGCAGATCAAGCTTTCCTAGCTAGTCAGAAGGGCAAAGGAAAATGGAGCTCTTCAACTAGTAAGCAAAAATCTGCTAATTCTGCATATTCGAAGAAGGAAGATAAAGATGAGAAGAAATCAAAAAAGCAGAAATTGTTTTGTAAGTACTGTAAAGGGAATGATCATATCATAAAGAACTGTCCAAAACTGGCTGCTAAAGAGGCAAAGAAGAAAGAGGATGGAATGGTTGTTGTAGAGGCCTCTACACCAAAAACAGAGTCTGCAAATCTTGTGCAGGAAGAAGAATGGGCGTTTACTACTGTCTGTAGTTTTGACCCATCTTCTCATGAGGAGTGCATGGCTGCAGTAGACTCAGATGTTTGGTATTTTGACAGTGGGGCGACCAAACATATTACCTCGCAGCACAGTTTCTTCTCTTCACTCGAGCCTGCCCCTACAGGGAATACTGTTACATGCGCCAACAACTCCTCTTATCCTGTTATGGGAGTTGGTAAGATCATTTTGACTACTGCTGATGGTAGTTCTTTCACTTTTTCAGATGCTTTATTTGTGTCAGGGATCAAAAAGAACTTGTTATTAGTTTTTGCATTAACCAAAATTGGCTTGGTTGTGAAATTTGTTGATGACAGGTGTACAACTCATGATCTGTCAAATGGCGATGTGATTATTGCTTCTGGCATTTTATGTCGTGGGCTGTATAAGCTCATAGACTATGAAAGATCTGAAAATGATTTGGCATGTGCAGTAAATGATTCTCAGGCTATGTCAGATGCAAAGCTTTGGCATGCACACTTTGATCATCTGAATTTTGCTAGTTTGCTACACCTTCAGAAATCTGAAACGGTGTCCTCTTTGCCCAAGCTTGAGGCACCTGGAAAACATGTATGTGAAGGTTGTATTTTGGGCAAAAGGCAACGTTCCTCCTTTCCAAAAGATGGTTCAGTTCGGGCTACGCAGAAATCGCAGCTTGTACATAGTGATGTCTGTGGTCCTATGCAGACACCTTCTTTTGGAAACTATCTTTACTTCATGACTTTCATTGATGATTTTTCCAGGCATGCATGGGTATATCCATTGAAGGCAAAGTCCAAAGTGTTTTTGTGCTTCAAATAGTTTTTTGTTTTGGCTGAAAATCTGTCAGGATGTAAAATGGGCACCCTCCGTTCTGATCGAGGGGGGGAATATATGTCTTCTGATTTTAATGCATTTCTGGCTGAACGTGGGATAAAACACCAGTGTACAGTGCCTTATACACCTCAACAAAATGGAGCTGCTGAAAGAAAGAACAGGTCACTCATGCAGATGGCGAGGTGCATGGTCAAAAGTCAGGCTTTACCACATAGTTTCTGGCTTGAGGCTGTCATGTGTGCAGCATATGTACTGAACAGGTGTCCCACTAAAGCGCTGCAGTCTATCACTCCATATGAGGCTTGGCATGACCGCAAGCCATCCGTTGCTCATCTGTGTGTTTTTGGTTGTTTGTCATATGCATTAGTGCCTGAACAACATCGCAGAAAATTGGATGATAAAGCAGTAAAATGTATTTTTGTTGGATAGAGTTCTGAAAGTAAAGGCTATCGTCTGTATCATCCACAGAATAAACCCATTCTGGTTAGCCGTGATGTTGTATTTGTGGAAGATGTTATTCAGCCATTGCTTTCATGTACTAAGGAGACATCTGTTAGCTCCAAAAACATGTATGATACTTTGATGCCTCTTTTTACAGGTGGACAGTCTAGTGCTGGTCCTAATGAGGCAACTTCTCAGCCTTTGCAAGTTTCATATGATGATGCAGATCATTCCATTTTTGATGCAGATTTACATGATGCACTTGTTGATGAGAGAGCTGATATTGAGCATGCAAAAACTATGCCAAAATGGCTGGTGCAGACTTTGCGTGACAACAAATTAGATGCACCTTTGTCATATCGTACTCATTCAGGCTCTCATAGTGTCTCCTTTGCATCAGATTGCTATGCTATGGCTGCGTCTAGTCTCTGTGATGAGAATGAGCCTGTTTCTTTTGATGAAGCACATAATTCAAAAAATTGGATGGCTGCTATGTAATCTGAATATGATGCTATAATGAAGAATGGTACATGGTCTTTATGTGACTTGCCTCCTGGCAAGAAGGCTATTGGCACTAAGTGGGTATACAAGCTGAAGCGTAAACCTGATGGTACAGTTGACAGGTATAAGGCTAGGCTTGTTGCAAAGGGTTATGCGCAAGAAAGAGGCATTGATTTTGATGAGACCTTTGCACCTACATGTCGTATGACTACTGTTCGGAGCATTTGTGCACTAGCAGCCCATCATGGTTGGAATGTACATCAGTTGGACATTAAAACAACATTTTTGAATGATGACTTGCATGAAGAAGTGTATGTTTTTCAGCCCCGTGGCTTTGTGCAGAAAGGGCATGAAAACCAGGTGTGCAAGTTAAAGAAGGCATTATATGGTTTAAAGCAAGCACCACGTGCTTGGTATGAGAAGATACATGCCTATCTGGTTGCACATGGTTTTGAGAACAGTCCAACTGAAAGCACCTTATATGTTAAGCGTGCTAATGATGTGCTTCTGATCATTGTTGTCTACGTTGACGACATGCTGCTCACTAGTCCTATTGAGAAGCATATTGCTGATTTCAAAGCTGATTTGCATGCCTCATTTGAGATGTCTGATTTGGGGCATTTGCATCACTATTTGGGCATTCAATTTATGCAAGTTGATGGTGGAATGGCTTTGTGTCAAACGAAATATATTGACACATTATTGCAGCGTTTTGGCCTTGAAGACTGTAAGCCTATTGCCACTCCTATGGAGACAAGTTTACGATTGAGTCTTCATGATGTTGGAGATGCATTTGATGTTGTTCTCTATCAGCAGGCTGTTGGATGCTTGATTTACTTATGCATTACTCGGCCAGATATTCAGTTTGTTGTCTCACAGATGAGCAGATTTATGCATTGCCCAGGAGTCAAGCATTGGCAAGCGGTTAAGCGCATCTTTCGCTACTTGAGTGGTACTCGGCTACTTGGGTTGTTTTATCCCAAGGGGGGATCACTACCGCCAGATTTGCATGCTTTTTCTTACTCTAATTGGGCTGGTTGCTATGACAATCGTGTGTCCACTAGTGGCTTTTGCTTCATGCTTGGTAGCTCATGTATATCTTGGTTGAGCAAGAAGCAGCCTACTGTGGCCACTTCCAGTTGTGAGGCTGAGTATAGGGCAGCTTTCACAGCTACTATTGAGTGTGTGTGGCTCAGCTGCCTTATGGCTGATTTGGGTGTAGGTCAGTCTTCTGCCACCACCATCTTCACTGACAGTCAGAGCGCATTGACAGTTGCGAGGAACCCTGTGTTCCATGCTCGCACTAAGCACATTGAGGTGCATTATCACTATGTCAGGGAGAGGTTCTCTGCTAGGGAGATCAGCTTGGCATATGTGCCCATGCAGGAGAACATTGCAGACCTTTTCACGAAGGCTCTATCTAGGGAGAAGTTTGAAGCTTTCCGCAAAGCTTTGGGCTTACTTCCTTTTGTGGAGTGATTTCCACATAGCTTGGCACTTCCTTATACATGAGTGTCAGCTCCTTGTTCACCGCATCACTCCCAGGGGGGATTTGTTGATATATTTAGGTAGTGATGTGTGTGAACACACTAGGACCGCCAAGGCACTTTTTTCCCTCTTTAGGAGGTTTTTTCCCCCGGCTTGTATATATGCATATTGCCCTAATGGGCTACTTATCTTTGTACATTCTCTAGTAATACATTCAGTATTGTGTGTTTGTGCTCCAAGCTTCTTCGTCTTCCTTGTGTTGTTCGCGTGCTTCCGTAGACGTCTAACTCCAACAAGAATATTCAATGCTTTGGTGAGAATGCATAACTTGCCTTGATTTATGTGTGTGTGTGCGTAACATCCGCAATGGCATAGCTCACATGTATAAGAATATCAAGAACTTTATTTACCATAGAGTGGAGCCACCAATTTTCCATTAATGTCTTCCTATTCTTCTATAAATCTTCTTGTACATATTGATTCAATTTAGGAAAAAGTAGCTAGTTTACGATGCCCTTCCTTATTAGCATACTTTGGTACTAATACATATGGAAACATTTGTTGAAAGACCAAGATTCAATGCAAATATCAAAGGTTTATTTTGGACTGATGAGCACCAACACTTTTGGCACCAAATTATCTTGCAAAATCCTCCATCAAATCATTACCAATATATGTAGATGAATTTTTAACCAAATTTTAGTGGATAGTTAATTGGTTTGATAGCTCTAATTATCAAGGAAAATTCTTGACTTCAAATAAAATTATGTAGTTTCGGATGTATTACCAAATCTAGAGGTCGTCTCAACTACATCTAGCAAGATTTCTCCTTAAGAAAGACTCCTTGCTTGCTTAATTTACATCCTAGTGCAAGCTTGTTTCTATCTACAGAGAGAAAGATAGTTGGAATTGTTAGCCTATCATGTCTGGCTTCGTTCTCCATACTCTACTTTCTCTAATTTAAATAGTTTATGGCTTGTTGGAAAACTATTTTAGTAAATATTTATGATGAAAAATATATCTTTCTATCTTTAAGTGAATTGTGAGAAACATGCACAAAAGTGAGATCATCTCAAGCTATGTAGTGATCTTGGGATTGCTACTACCTTGATAGTGTTTAGGGAGTTTTTTCTTCTCCCAAACATGGTATTAGAGCAAGATTACGCATGAACTAGCATCACGAAAGATCCTTGAAGTGGTAGACTAGACGCTCAAAGAGTGAAGGAGCATGATGGACAAAATAATAACAAAAAAAGGGAAATGGGAGCCTATCAAGTAGTCAACTATTAAAGAACAAGAAATGATTGGATATATCACATTCTTAAGGTAATCTTTGTGCTCTCTTTGCTCAAAATCCATCTGATCAATAGGTTAGGATTTTTGAAGCAAGGAGCAAGCTCATTATGTCTCAATTTAGTACTCACAACAAGAAGTTGGATACGAGGAACTACCAACCATGGAGATTTAGGAACTACATTTTCCTCATGGCCTAGGGCATTTGGGGGCTTGTAAATGGAGGAGAGGGGAAGCTCTATTCGGATCCCATATCACCATCTGATAATCAAATAGGATTTGTCAAGGATTTAGAGGAAAAATGTAGGAGAATGAAAACTTAAAATCATAAAAATTAATAATAAAACTTCAGGAAAGAACTTACTCCTTCAACATTGCTTTCCTTCTCTAACTTGTAACATAATTTCCTTTGGAGTTATAATGGTGTATCTCATCATAACCCAAACTATTTTATTAGTAAATTGTGCATTGCTATCGGAGAAAATAATGGTACACTTGCAAAACGCTGATGTTGATGATCTACAAAGCACCAAGACATCAATTTGATGTTATGTTTACTCTCGTATCTTTCATACACTACATTACATATTGGTTTATCTGTGTGAATGGTAAACAATGATCAGTTGCTCTATGTATAAGAATATTCAATGCTTTGGTGGGAATGCATAACTTGCCATGATGTAAATTTATCTTGTATTCCTATCTTCTTCGGTTTTTTACACTTCAACCCCCACATTCACCTAAAGAGCTTCAAATCCATATTCATATATATATATATATATATATATATATATATATATATATATATATATATATATATATATATATATATATATATATATATATATATATATATATATATATATATATATATATAGTATTCCTGTCTTCTTCTTCGGTTTTTTACACTTCAGACCCCACATTCACCTAATGAGCTTCAAATCCATACACACACACACACACACACACACACATATATATATATATATATATATATATATATATATATATATATATATATATATATATATATACATACATACATACATACATACATACATACATACATACATACACACACACACACACATATATATATATATATATATATATATATATATATATATATATATATATATATATATATATATATATATATATATATATATATATATATATATAACCTCCACGATGGCATACCTCACATGTATAAGAATACCACGAACTTTATTTACTATACAGTGGAACTTTATTTACTATACTATACTATACACATGTATAAGAATACCAGGAACTTTATTTATTTCCTATTGCTTCTATAAATCTTCTTGTATATAATTCCATTTAGGAAAAAGGAGCTAGTAAACGATGCCCTTCCTTATTAGCATAGATTGGTACTAAGGCATATGGAGAAATTTGTTGAAAGATCAAGATTCAATGCAGATATCAAAGGTTTATTTTGGATTGATGAGCACCAAATCTTTTGGCACCAAATTATCCTACGAAATCCTCCATCAAATCATTGTCCTATGTAGATGAATTTTTAATCAACTTTTAGGGGATCGCTGATTGGTTTTATAGCTCTAATTATTAAGGAAAATTCGTGACTTTGAATAAAAGCATGTATCAAACTCGTGGATTTCATGTAGGATTTTTGGATGTATTACCAAATCTAGAGGTTGTCTCAACTACATCTACTAAGCTTTCTCCTTAAGCAAGTCTCCTTGCTTGCTTAGTTTAGAGCCTAGTGCAAGCTTGTCTCTATCTACAGAGAGAAAGATAGTTGGAATTGTTAGCCTATCATGTTTGGCTTTGTTCTACATAGTCCACCTTCTCCGATTTAAATAGGTTATAGCTTATTGGAAAACTATTTTGGCTAATATTTATGATGAAAAATCTATTTTTCTATCTTTTAGTGAACTGTGAGAAACATGCACAAAAGTGAGATTATCTCAAGCTATGCATTGAGCTTGGGATTGCTACTACCTTTATAGTGTTTGAGAAGTTTTGTTCTTCTCCCAAACATGGTATTAGAGGACGATTATGCATGAACTAGCATCAAAGAAATATCCTTCAAGTGGTAGACTAGGAGGCTCAAAGAGCCAAGCAGCATGATGGACAAAATAAAAACAATAAAGGGGAAAGGGAAGCCTATCAACTAGTCAACTATTAAAGAACAAGATATGATTGGATATATCACATTCCTAAGGTAATATTTGTGTTGTATTTAGTTGAAACCCATCTTATCAATAGCTTAGGATTTTAGAAGCACAGAGCAAGCTCATTATGTCTCAATTTAGTACTCACATTGAGAAGTTGGATAACAGGAACTACCAACCATGGATATTTAGGAACTAAATTTTTGTCATGGGTTGGGGCCTTTGGGGGCTTGTAAATGGAGTAGATGGGAAGCTCTATTTGGATCACATATCACCATCTAATAATCAAAGGGGTTTTATCAAGTACTTAGAGAAAAAATGTAGGAGAAGGATTTTTATTCTATCTTAAAATATAACCAAATGCCCTGCTTTAGAGTATACAAGTCTTGGACATGTCTAGAAAGGTGTGGGTATTTTTAGAGAGGTCATGATAAACTATGCCCAAAATAAAAAAGATTCAACTCAAGAATGATTTAAATAATATGAGGAAATACCACTAAAAATAGTCTTGGTGAATAAGTATTCAAGATCGTTGAAGTTAAAAATGCACTAGGCTCAATAAGGATCCATGTGAAGGGTGATGATCTAGTATCCATATGGTAAATGGGCTCAAGGATGATGATAGATTGATTACCTTCACAAATTCAATATATGTGAGGGATAACCTACCAAACATCTAGAAATATGTACACTCTAATGGTGACAAAGGAAATGAATTTATATGGTGGAAAAATCAAGTGCTACTAGACCCAAGCTTTTTATGCTGGAAACTCATTGGGAAGAGGAAGAACAGATGGACAAGGAAGATATAGAGTTGGAAATGGAGAAATCCAAAGGCAAGATTCACACAAGGTAGCTCAAATGGATCCTCGTGGTCAACAGAAAGAGGAAAATTCAAAAGAAAGGATGGAAGAGCCTACCAAATGAAAAGCTCAAGTGAAGGTGGGTGCTGCTTATGTGGAAAACTAGGCCACTATACAAGGGACTACTAGAAAGGAAACAATCAAGGAAGCAATCAAAGGAACAACCATAAAACTAAAGGGAAAAGGAATCAATTGATATTTTTGAAGTCGATTTTAGTATTTGGCAAAAATTTGCTATCCATGATGCGAAATAATGAAGGAAAGTACGTGGATATCATACAATATATAGATAGTGGATATATCAATCATATGGGCTAAAAGAAAACTTGTTCTAACAATTTACATGCCCCAACATGAAAGGCACATGTTGAGATAGGAAATGACACACCACATGCTCACACAATACATGTGATGGTGGAAGGCAAACATAAAGCTAAATGATTGAAGGATGATTACATGTGCCCATAATGTCATAGAATGTAGAAATTGTTAGACAAATGGTGGATGGAAGCTACCAAATCAAGTTTATAAAAGGTGAATGCTATGTTCAAGACCCCAAGGATTTCTATAAAGTAGAAGAAAAATAAAGGAAACAAGGCTCTTCATAATGAATGTAAATCCAACCTTAAAACAAAATGTATATTTACATATAGATAATGAAGAAGATGTAGCACAATTAGATCATGTTGAAAGAGAATGGGCCACCCCAACACACAAAGGATGGGGGATATGTAGAGGAAGAATTTGATGGATGGGCTACCAAGCTTTGAATCTCAAATCTTGCAATAGGTATGCGAAACATGCCAATTAGGGAAGCAAACAAGGATTCCTTTTAAAAATAAAGGATTTATAAGTCAAGATCCCTTGGACCTCATACATATAGATTTTTGGGGACCTACAATGAAACCACAACTTGGAGATGATAGATATTTGTGACATTCTTTTATGATGGTACGAGAAAGTTGTGTATCTTTTGTATGAAGAAAAAGTTAGAGGTGTTTTTGTGGTTCAATGAGTTCATGACTCAATTTGGAAAGGAGACAAGAAATAACATGAAAACATTTAGGTATGAGGGAGGGAGAGAGTAAATGTTCCAGGAGTCTTTCAATACCTAATTGATCAAGATATTAAATGAAAATTTACTTGTAGGAAGACACCCTATAGAATGGGCTTATAGAAATAAGGAATAGATATCTGCAAAAGTGTACTAGGGCTATGCTCAATGAGATGTATATGCCCAAATTCTATTGGGGAGATGCCATATCTACCACATCACATCATACATAATGAGTAAAGAATCAACTTTTGCTATACATTCATCAACTCTTTATGGAGCATTTAATGGGTTAAAATCATACATTTCCCATCTCAAAGTGTTTGGATGCATGCATGCGCCTAGTGAGCTTAGGCACAAGTTGGATGTTGGAGGTTCTATGAAGATGCAAGTAGGTACGAAGAGTAGAATGAAGCTATGAAGCAAGAGGTAGAGTACCTTGAAGACAACAAGACACGGAAGGTGGTGCAAAGAACAAAGGAGATGAAAGATCAATGAATCTGCAGAACAATAGAGTCCTTACATTCAATCTGGTCACGATGGCAAGACAGAAGCCTTCATAGGACCACACATGGGATTGGAAGTCATACGAGTGACGATTATCTTTGCTCATCATCACCATGATTGGCAAGAATCAACTCTGCATGGGTCCAGAAATGCGAGATCACGCAAGTGTTCTCTAGACTCTAGCTGTGTTCATCGTCATCATCACCACTGGCTGAGTACTGCCTACAGAGAACCGCAGGTTTCCGAGTTTAAGGAGTACCGCCTACAGAGAACCGCACGTTGCCGAGTTTAAGGAAAAGGGCATTGTTGCTTTTCTGCTCCAAGTGAAGGCTCAATCGTCATACTCTTGGAGCAAATAGTGCAGAAGCTTCTTGTGGGCACATCCGAAGAAAAGCTTCAGACAGGAAGGAACAACACATCATTGGTTTTCTTCTCATGGCGACGCCTCTGATCAACCTCCACAGCCCACCCACTTGCAACTCACGAGATTCATCACTACGCTACGTCATCTCAAGCGATGAGCTGGGTTGATCACTGCGCTTCGTCATCTCAAGCCATGAGTTTACCATGTTATTCAGTCGCCATGTCCTTGCAGAAGGGGAAAAAAACAAATCATCTCCAGAAATGAATTTGTCAAGGTTGAAGTCTAGTGTACGACGAGACAATTCCTTATTATTGAAGAGAAGCTACGACGCCATCTCCATGCAGAAAAAAGCGCAGCACAAGGCTGCTGTGGGCTGCAAATGTGAGAAGAAAACCTGAACACTGAACAAATAAGGAATGTTTAGTAGAAGGCATATTTTTCCAGAGAAGATATTTCTTCTAGAAAGTCAAAAGCAAAAACATTAATAATAAAACTTCTGGAAAAAACTGCCTTCTTCAAGATTACTTTCCGTGTGTGACTTGTAACATAGTTTCCTACCGTCTTTATCTGTTTAAGTCATACTAGCAGACTATTTTATTCATATACAAAAAACGGTACACTTGGAAAACACTGATGTTGATGATTTTAGCTTTATTCCTGTCCCTTGCATACACTACCTCAAACAACTGATTTTGCACGCAATTAATGTTTAAATTGATTCTTGCTCCTTGCATACACTACATCAAATAACTGATTTAGTACAGTGGAGGCATCAATCTTGCATTAATTTCTTCCTATTGCTTGTATAAATCTTCGTGTATATATTGAATCCATTTACTAAGAAGGGGCTTGTATACAATGGGCTTGCTTTTTAGCACACTTTAGTACTAATGCATGTCGATACATTTGTTGAAAGATCAATATTCAAATGCAAATATCAAAGGATTATTTTGGACCAATGAGAATCAAGGCTTTTGGCATGAAATTATCCAACAAAATTCGTTTTCAGCTTAGTACCAAATGTAGATGAAATTTTAACCAACTTTCATATGATAGGTGATTGGTTTGTTAGTTATAAGGAGTGTTCTTGACTTCCAATAAAGGGATGTATTAAAATTATGGAATTCATCCAAGATTTTGATATGCATTATCAAATCTAGAGGTTGTCTTAACTCCATCCAACAAGCTCTCCTTAAGCAAGTCTCCTTGCCTGCTTAGTTTAGCTCCATGGGTAAGCTTTTCTCTATCTACACAAAGATAGGTTATTGGCATTGTTAGCCTATCTTGTGAGGCTTTGTTCTTTGCAATCCACCTTCTCCATTTTAAGTCATCTATAGCTTATTGTAAAACTCTTTTACTATGTATTTATTGTTAAAAATAAAGAAGTAAGATCGTAACATTTTTGCAAAAAGGATTTTCTTCAAATAGAAGAAAAATACAAAAATGAAAAATAGAAGCATTTACTTCAGCAAGTAGTGGAGGCCAAAAGAGAATCAATCAAAAATGAGTCAAATCCAAAAACTGAACTGTAAGAGGAGTGGCTGTCCAAAGTAGTGGAGAAATGATGGAGAAGAGCTCTCAAACTCATCATGAGACTTTTTTGTCACTTGGCTATGAAAGAGGCAAGGGAGGACACTCAAGAACGGAGGAAGAAGGCGTGGAAGTCCCCTTGTAGCTACTTCATTTAGTTTGAGTCATTTCGTTCAGTTCACTCTCATAGAGTATGTCCAGCCGCACACCCATTTCTGGGTAGTCTACGTGTGAGAGTCATATCTCTCAATATATGTATCCAATTATAGTGTTTAAACATTCTTTGAAAGATTTTCTTGAGTACTTTCTCTATCTAGAACAATTTTATCAAATTCTTTATGCTTTGCGAGTTATTCAGGTTTTAGTGAAGTCCAAATTTTAGCCTAACTGAGTGGACAGGTGGCCTGTTTTGAATCAAAGCATTGCCAACCGAAATCTACTCCAAATTGAGTGTTTGATAGCTCATTTGAAAGCTATAGGTGTCTAGTTTGAGTGACCAAAGTTTCAAGTTCATTGCAGTTTTCAATTGATACCATTTTTCATTTGAAGGTTCAGCTATTGGCAAAAGTCTTGATCCTGAGAAGGTCTTCTACACTTTCGGCTGTGAATAAGAGAGGAATTCTCCAACAATTGGTATCAGAGCATTGGAGTTTGAAGAGGCAAAACATTGGAACTTAAGTGAAGCAAAGGAGAAGCTACAAATCAAGGGAGAGCTTCGTAAAGTCAAGGAAGAGCACCACAACATACTTGAGGTAAACTTCAATCTTAGAAGTTTTCAATGGCTGATTTGGGACAACAAGTTGAGAAGTTAGACAAAGACAATTTTCAGTCTTGGAAGTATAGAATGACAAATTACCTTAAAGGTAAAGGCTTATGGAATCTAGTTACTCGAGATGATCCACAACCAGTGGACCTTCAAGATCCCAACATTACTCCGACACAAAGGAGACAATTTGCTGATTGGGAAGAGAGGAATCGAAGGGTGATGTTCCTCATCTCACAAGTTATTTCTAACACTTCAACTCGGAGGACAACAAGGACAACTCAACTGACAACACACATGGAAGAGGTCGAGGAAGAAACAGAGGAAGAGGTCGAGGTTCATACAATCCTCATAAAGGTATAACATGTTATCATTGTGGTAAACTAGGACATTATGCAAATGATTGTTGGCAAAAGAATTGAAGGCTGAATGGAGGCAACCAAAGGAGACAAAATAACTATGCGAGTACATCAAGTGAAGGAGACAAGCAAACCATGCTTGCCATGAAGCATGACTACAACAACTGGAGAAGTGATGATAAAAAATGGTTCATAGATTCAGGTTGCAGCAACCATATGACATGCCAAGGAGATTTATTCACAAAGCTACAAGCTCCAAGTGGAAAAGGATGTGTGGAGACTGGCGATGAAACTCAACATGCAATTGAGCATGTTGGAGATATCAAGCTTGGAGATAAAAAGGTATTGGCTGATGTTCTTCATGTTCCTACTATTGCAAAGAATTTGATTTCAGTAGGACAAATGGTAGAGAAAGGATATCATGTTATCTTCAATGAAAAAGGCTGCTTTATAAAGAATCCAAAAGAAGGATTCAAGATCATTGCTCAAGGAAGGAAAGAAGGTAGGATGTTCACTTTGGACATTCATCAACCACATGGAAAGGTGATGTATATTCAGTTTGGAAACAAGAGGATTGTTGAAATCAATTTGTGGCACAAAAGGTTTGGACATATCAACATTCCCAAGCTCAAGGAAATGAGCAACCATCAAGTGGTAAGAGGTCTTCCAACATTCAATGATGTCGGACTACATGAGTTTTGTGAAGCATGCCAACTAGGAAAGCAAACTCGACAACCATTCAAGAAGAGCAACTACGTGGCAAGGAATGTCCTCAACTTGATACACACGGATGTATGGGGACCATCACAACAACCATCAGTGGCTAGTAATAGATATTTTGTCGTTTTTATTGATGATTACTCAAGAAAAGTATGGATGTTTTGCATAAAACAAAAATCAGATGTGTTCTCCATGTTCAAGAGATTTAAAGCACAGGTAGAAAAGGAAACAGGTGCTACATAAAGACCTTGAGGTCCGATGGAGGAGGAGAATATTTCTCCAAAGAATTTTCATATTTTCTTTATGAAAATGGCATCAAGAGACAATTTACATGTAGGTACACGCCTTAACAAAATGGAATAGCTGAAAGGAAAAATAGATATATCATAGAAGTTGCAAGATGCATGCTCAACGAGATGAAGGTGCCACTAAACTATTGGGCTGAAGCAACTAATACGGCCGTTTATTTGATGAACAAGTGCAGAACGGCTGGAGTGCATAATCTAACTCCCGAGGAGGTTTATTCCGGTAAGAAACCTGACCTTACACATCTCAAAGATTTTGGATGTGTGTGTTATGTTCACATCCCTCAAGAGCTAAGGACAAAGATGGAGGAAAAGTCCGAAAAATGTATTTTCATTGGATATTCATCAAAGCAAAAGGGATACAGGTGCTAAAATCCGGTGACAAAGGAGCTACGAGTCTCACGAGATGTGGTATTTGATGAGCTAAGACCATGGTTTGGAGACAAAGGGAAAGAGTAGATTCTTGAAGAAGATTGCGAAGATGATGGAGGTGCTGTCCAAGAAGAATTTCAGCAAACAAGCATGTCAGGTCCAGAAGCTTCTACATCACTTGGAGAAAGCTCAACATAGAAGGAGAGGTAAGGAGTCATTCCTTATCACCAACATCAGGTTATGGAAGATTTGAAGCTGAAAGTGCTGCCCAAAATAGTGATTCAAATGCAAGTGAAGAAGAGTATGAAGAGGTGATTACACCAAAGGTAAAGTTGAGCCGGTTGAAGAAGCAATATTCAAAAGGAAATGGAAGGAGGTCTTCGAGAGCAAGGTATCCAATTCAAAGGCTGACCTATGATAGTTTTATTGCAAATCATTTTGCATATATGACACAGGTGGTCAAAGACAAAGAACCGGATGCATATGAAGAAGTATGTACACAAAAAGCATGGCAAGAAGCTATGCAAGAAGAGATAAAAGCTCTCAAGGACAATCACACATGCAATTTACAAATATGAATACTCGTAAAAATGTGTTTTTGTTCCTTTACTTCAATATGAGTGAGCACAGATAGAACAATCCATAGACACAATGTATCCGGAATGTTAACTTTATAGTAAAATAGACTGTGAGTTTCAGAATATAAACAACGATTACATTACAGTATCATAGTTATAATCTGGATTCCGAATTCGGACTTGAATCTTCGTCGCTCTGTGTATCTATTTGTTCTGAAATCGTCGCTTCTGAAATCTGATCACATAGAAACTTAACACCGTACTTTGTAAGAAAGGAGTAAGTTTAAGGGCTTTACATTGTTCCGAACCTCCAAAATAGGAAAGATATGGAAATTACAATTTTTGAAAACTCTTGATATCTCCATTATTACATAAGAATGATGATTACAAAAATAGTTCGACCACACCGACTGCTAACAGAAGCCAAGAGGCAAAGGAAAAAAATGCAAGAGTGTGGAGAATGCTCCAAGCAAGCATCGAGAAGATCAACAAGGGAGAAAAGACAACCCAAAAGGTATGGATATGATCCCACATTTGTAACAAAGCATTCAATCTATCTGGAAAATGACTCAATTTTAGAAGAACTCTCAACCTATGAATAGGCAAAGGGAAACCCTAATTGGGAAAGGCTATGAAAGAATAAATAGATGCATTGAAGGAGATGGACACTCTAGATTTGGTTCCAATCTCACCCAATCAAAAGGTAATTCATTGTAGATTGCTATATAAGCTCAAAAAAAACTCACATGGATCAACTTGTAGGTACAAGGCAAGATCACCAAAGGATGCTTAGAACATCATGGTATAGACTAAGAGGAAACATTCTCACTACTTGCAAAGATGACTACGATTAGAACATTGATAAGTGTAGCTACTGCAAGCAATTGGATACTCCTCCAACTTGATGTGAGAAATTCATTTTTAAATGGTTGGAGAAGTGAAGAGGTATACATGTAGCAACCTCCAGGTCTTGAAAACCCTAATCATACATCTTATGTTTGCATATTTAAGAAAGCATTGTATGGATTAAACCAAACTCCTAGAGCTTAGAAGTATAGGTTGGTTATATACCCATAGGATCAAGGTTTTAGACCTAGCAATTGAGATCCTTCTTTATTCATCAAAAGGGATCATGATGAGATTATCTATCTATGTGTATATGTAGATGAAATTATTGTTAAAGGAGATTACTTGAATGGCATACAAAGGATCAAACAACATATGCAAGAGGAATTCAAAATCAATGATTTAGGTGAGCTCACAATCTTCCTAGTTATGCACATCATGTACACAGATGAAGGAATGTATTTGAGTCATAAGAAATACATTCACGATCTACTTCTTAAGTTTAAAATGGAGGACAGTAAACTTGCAGGTACACCATTAGAGATGAATCATAAACTTAGTGTTTATGAGGATGAGAATATTGAAGACATTAACAAGTATCAAATCTTGGTAGGTAGCTTGATGTATGATACTCATAGAAGTGCACATATCTCATATACTGTAGGAGCGCTAAGCCAATTCATGCACTCATCTAGAAGACCACACATGGATGCAGCTAAGCGATCACTTAAGTACCTCAAAGGTACAATCAATGAAGGTATATTCTATCCTTAATCTTCAAATTTGGATATCAAAATCTATTCAGATGGAGACTGGGCATGAGCTACGGATAGAAGAAGAAGTACCTATGGCTACTTAGCATTTGCAGGTTCAAAGCTAGTGTCATGGAGTTCCAAGAAGCAACCAACAATCCATTTATCCTCAACTGAAACAGAGTATAGAGGTTTGATGATAGCAATTGAAGGGGCAATATGGTTAAAAGCATTGTACTTAGATTTGGGACTTGTGAATTCCAAACCTCACATATTTGGAGATAATGTAAGCTCCATGCATCTAGCAGCAAACCCTATTTTCCATGCAAAAACAAAACACATAGAGGTTCCTCACCATTTCATCACAAAGAAGCTCATGGAAAAGGAGATTCTATGAGGTTTTGATCATAGGAATAGTAATCTCCATAACCGTGTTCATAGTTCTAACTTAAATTTTTGCACTCGTCAATGGTGACACAGATACTTTAGCTCTCCCTAGGTTTTCTTTACGTTGTGCATATTTGTTAGGTATGCCATTTTGTGGATGTGGGGACCATTTTCCTAGCACAGATTGAGCTTGGTTATATGTATGATACTCATATGGTCTTGAAATCATGGGTGGTCCTTGAAAAAACTTGGGGAAGCTTGTAGGAGGTAGAAAAGTGAGTTGCAAAGGGATGAAGTTCGGTCTAGCCAACCGGCACAAGACCAACCCTTGAGCTTATGGAGACTAAAATAGACCTTATAATCATGTGATAAGTGCAATAAAATGCATGGTAAACTTTGAAAGCATCAAGGAGAAAGAATCAATACAAATCAGATAGGTTTGGGCATTGGCTAGCTCAAAAACCTTAGTATCTTTGGATGAGACAACCAACTTCAAATGCTCATAGCAACCAACATTATTACAATTGGAAAAAAAATCCTTTTGGAGGAGTGATACACATATGTTGAGTGTATAGAATGCACAAGAGTACAAGAAATAAGAAAAATATGTTTTTGGAATGAACGTGACACCCAATTGTGGTACCTCCTATTTTTTAGGAATGCATAGAGATAGACCCCAAGATAGAAAAATTCAGATTTCTCGCAATCTAAAAAACCAAATTCTTTGAACATGTATATACATAAACTAGACACTACTACCTTTCCAAGGACTTCTCATTCATCTAATTTAGATCTTTGTAGAGAGAGAAACATCCTCTATAAGCCTTACTATTGTTGAAGAAGATGATGTAGAAAAATGGAGCAAGACAATGATGGCCACAGGTGTATGTATATTGCTTCCATGTAATGTAAAAGTGATTTGAAGTCTTAATATAGACTCTTGAAGTTCTCCATGACTTATACAAGTGGATTTTGAATTCAAATGAAGGCCGGATTAGTTGTTGGAGGGAATCAATTCACTTTCTTACAATCAGGGAAAATGAAGATCTAGTTTAATCTACTCTTAGGTGATTGATTGATTCATTGATTGCAACTTAACCACCTCAAATTTGTGAAATTTTAGATCTCTTTTTCTACTTATACATGTGTAAAGCTCTAGGATTTTATAACTCTCCAATGGATATTCTTTTGATGTTATCCAAAGGATAGCTTTTGGCATAGATCAAATCCACCTCAAGCATAGTGTCACCTTGATGTTCCAAAAACTCCCCCTCAAGACAAATTATGCTTGAGTTCTCATTCTCTAATAGGTTGAATACTTGCCCTTGATTTAAATATGCAAAGCTTTATTCCATCAAGTGCCTTCATCACCATATCTGCTACTTGCATTTTACTCAGAATAAAAGAAATGTCAATCTCCTTTGCCATTAGCTTCTCCTTGATGAAGTGGTAATGAACCTCTATGTGTTTGGTTCTTGCATGGAAAATAGGGTTTGTTGCTAGATGCATGGAACTTACACTATCTCCAAATATGTGAGGTTTGGAACTCATAAGTCCCAAATCCGTATACAATGCTTTTAATCATCTTGCCTCTTGAGTTTCTATGGTCAAACATTTGTACTCTGCTTCGGTTGAGGATAAAGCAACTATTGGTCGCTTCTTGGAACTCCATGACACTAGCTTTGAACCTACAAAAGCTAAGTAACCAGAGGTACTTCTTCTATCATCCTTAACTCCTGCCCAATTTGCATCTGAATAGATCTTGATATCCAAATCTTAAGAGTAAGGATAGAATATACCTTCATTGATTGTACCTTTGAGATACTTAAGTACTCTCATTGATGCATCCATGTGTGGTCTTCTAGGTGAGTGCATGAATTGACTAAGCACTCCCACACTATATGAGATGTTTATCCTTGTATGAGTAGCATATATCAAGCTACCTACCAAGCTTTGATATTCTATTATGTCATCAATTTTCTCATCTTCATAAACAATAAGTTTAGGACTCATCTCCAAAGGTGTACGTGCAGGTTTAGTGTTCTCCATTTTGAACTTAAGAAGTAGATCCTGAATGTATCTTCTTTGAGTCAAATACATTACTTCATCTGTGTATATGACCTACATACCTAGGAAATATGTGAGCTCACCTAAGTCACTGATTTTGAGCTCCTCTTGCATGTGTCTCTTGATCCTTTGAATGCCAATTAGATCATTATCTGTCACAATAATATCATCTACATACACATAGATAGAAAACCTCATTGTGCTCCCTTTTGATAAACAAAGAAGGATCTAAGATGCTAGGTTTGAACCCTTGATCTTGAAGGTATGTAGCCAGCCTGTAATTCCAAGCTCTAGGAGCTTGTTTCAATCCATACAATGCTTTCTAAAGATGCATGATTAGGGTTTTCAAAACTTGGAGGTTGTGACATGTATACCTCTTCACTTATCCAACCATTTAGAAATGCATTTTATACATCAAGTTGGAGGAGTCTCTAATTTCTTGTAGTAGATACGTTTATCAATGTTCTCATTGTAGTCATCCTTGCGGCTGGTGACAATGTTTCCTCATAGTCTATACCACATGTCTATGAGTGTCCTTTGGTAACTAATCTTTCCTTGTACATGCAAACTGATCCATCAGAGTTCTTCTTATAATTATATACCCATCTACAACCAATTACCTTTTCATTTGATGACATTGGAACCAAATCCCAAGTGTCCATCGCCTTTGATGCATCTATTTCTTCTTTCATGGCCCTTTCCCAATTGGGGTTTCCCTTTGCCTCTTCATAGCTTGAGGGTTCTTCTGAAATTGAGTCTTTTGCCAAGTAGATTGAATGCTTTGTAAAAAATGTGGAATCATATCCATACCTTTTTGGTTGTCTCTTCTCTCTTGTTGATCTTCTAGTCTAAGAAGCTTGCTTAGAGCATTCTCCACACTCTTGCATCTCTTTTTTTGCCTCTTGACTTCCATAGTTTGTAATTCTTTTCCCTTTCATCTTGGTCATCATCTCTATCACTTCTTGGATCTTATACCTATGTATCATGCTTGTTTCCTAATTGGTGCGAATCTGAATCAAGATCATATGGTAGAGTTACCTTTTGTTTGTCTTCATCATACCAAGACTTGTGTTCTTTAAACACAACATCTCTACTTGTAGTGAATTGCTTGGTTGAAGGACTATAGCACCTATAACCCATCTGAGTTGATTCATACCTAATAAACATTGCCTTTGTTGCCCTTTCATCTAGCTTACCTCTTATTTGTGGTGGTACATGAACATAAGCTAAACAACCAAACAGCTTGCAATGTCTAACACTAAGTTTTCTTCCATGCCATGCTTCATAAGGATCCCTACTTTGAAGTGATTTTCATGGTAGTGTATTGACAAGGTACAAAACAGTTGAAATAGCCTTTGCCCATAGATAAGGTGGCAACCTCTTCTCTCAAGCATTGTTCTAGCTAATCCAACCAATGTGTTATTTCTTCTCTCTACATTTTCATTTAGTTGAGAAGAGTGCATGGTATTCACTTCCCTTTTGATATATTTGTCTTGCAAGAACTCATCAAACTCTTTGGAGAAGTATTCTCCCCCTCCGTCATATCTTAGCTTCCTAAGTGATCTACCTGTATGATTCTCCACATGTGCTAGATACTTTTTGAAGTGATCAAACACTTCATTCTTACTCTTGATTAAGTATAGTATAGTCCATCTACTATGGTCATCAATAATTGAGACATAGTACCTTGATCCTGCCAATGAAGGTTCTTGACTTGGTCCCCATACATTTGTATGTACTAAGTCCAATAGGTTGTTGTGGATGTAGCCTTTGTGGTTGAATGGTTGTCTTTGTGCTTCCCAATCTGACATGCATCATAGGTCTTGATCATGTGTTTCTTTGATATGTTTGGTAGTCCTAAAACACTTTCATCCCTCCATAAATCCTTCAAGGTTCTTTCATTCACATGAGTAAGTCTTTTTTTCCACACTTCAAGCTCACTTAGGGTTTAAGACCCAAAAGTGAATAGAGATATGTTCCTGGGCTCTCCTACTTCAAAAGTAAAGAGCCTACCATTCTTTTCACCTCTCACTATCTTCTTGAAGCCTTAACATGGATCTTCCACAAAAGCTCCATGTTTGGTGAACCTAACTTGCATTCTTTTTCAACTATTTAGCCTACACTTATTAGGTTTTTAGTGATAGTGGCTACATAGAGAACCTTACTCACAATGTTTGTCTTGCCATTGGAAGCTTTGACAATACCAATCTTCTCCACATTGTGCTTTGTTTCATCCTGTGTTTGAACTTCATGTCTATGCTTTGGACTTTCCAAATAAGATAGAAGAGCAATGTTGCTTGCAACATGATTTGAACATCTGGAATCTATGTAGAACAATTGATGTGCTTGATCTTAAAAATAATTTGTGTAGTCCCCTCTATTATGGGCTCTATTGTTATTGTTGAAGTTGTGTCCACCTCTACCTCTATTGCTGCCATATCCATCTCTTCCACTTCCTTTTTCGGTCTTCCCATTGAACCAACAATTTTGAGTGGTGTGGTTGATCTTATCACAGATGGCACAAGCTTGAACATTCTAACCTTTGTCTTTGTCATGCTTTGTTCCTTGCTTCTTCCCTTTCCACTTGATCTTTCTTGTGAAATTGGCTTGGGAAGTCTTCTCTTCATCGTTTTTCTTCTTCTTACCTTTCAACTTCTTATCCTTCTTATTTGCATATAGAGCACTAGTTGAATTACCATGCTATGAGTTACATTCCTTTAAACTATTGTTGGCCTCTTGATTGAAGAGTTTTCCAAGAAAGATATTAAAGTATGGAGATTGCACATCCATGATAAGATCATAAGCCATGGTGAAGGATTGCCATTGGTTATCACTTCAAATCCAATTGAGAATTTGCTCATGGTAGCCTCTTCTTTAATCAAATCTCCAATGGATGCTAATTGATTTGCAAACTCCTTGATCTTGGTAACAAAATCTATGATGATTGCTTTAGGTGTCTTCTTCATTCGGTTGAACTCGTTCCAAAGATTATTCTTTCTTGCTTTTGTACTAGGAAAAAATAAAGTCTCTATGGCATCTCAAGTCTCTTGAGATATCTTGCATTCTCTAATATGTGGTAATAGAAAGGAAGAGATAAAGTTTAGTATGTATGACCTTGCTTGAGCATCCATTGTGCACCAAAGTGTGAGCTTATGTTTCTCCTCTTGTGTAGGTCCTTCTTTAGATCTTGGAATAGGCATAGATTCATCACGTGCTATAATTCCATAAAGGTTTCTACCTTGCAAATAGGGCTCCATTCTTATTTACAAAGCCCCATAGTTTTTTTTATCAAGCTTCTCATCATTGAGGGAAAGCCATCATGCATCTTGATCTAACTCTAATACCACTAAAAAACTTGGAGAGGCTTGTAGGAGGTAGAAAAGTGAGTTGCAAAGCAATGAAGCTCGGTGCAACCAACGGGCAAAAGACCAACCCTTAAGCCTATGGAGACTCAAAATCGACCTTATAGCAAGCTTGAACATTATGACCTTTGGCTTTGTCATGCTTTGTTCCTTTCTTCCTCCCTTTCCACTTGCTCTTGCTTATGAAGTTGGCTTGGGAAGTCTCCTCTTCATCTTCTTCCTTATTCTTGCCTTTCAAGGTCTTGTCCTTCTTATCTACATATAGAGCACTAGTTGATTTATCATGATAGGATTTACCTTCCTTTATGCTATTTTTGGCCTCTTGATTGAAGAGTTGTCCAAGAAAAATGTTGAAGACTGGAGTTTGCACATCCATGATGAGATCATAAGCCATGGTGAATTGAAGGAAATTCATCACCCATCTTGATCTAGCTCTAATACCACTAAAAGAACTTGGAGAAGCTTGTAGGAGGTAGAAAAGTGAGTTGCAAAGCGACGAAGTTCGGTCCAGCCAACCAGCACAAGACCAACCCTTGAGCTTATGGAGACTTAAATAGACCTTATAGGCATGTGATAAGTGAATAAAATGCACTATGTACTTTGGAGCATCAAGGAGAAAGAGTCAATACAAAACATATAGGTTTGCACATTGACTAGCTCAAAAAACTTACTATCTTTGGATGAGATAATCAACTTAAAATGCTCATAGCAGCCAACATGATTAAAATATGAGAAACTATTTTTGAACGAGTGATACACATAGGGTTAAGTGTATATAATGCACAATATTACAAGAAATAAGCAAAATATGCTTTTGGAATGAACCTAACACTCAACAGTGGGGTCTTCCATAAAAGCTCTATTTTGGGTGAACCTAACTTGCAAGCCATTTTCAACTATTTGGCCTAAACTTATTAGATCTTTAGTGATAGCGTTCACATAGAAAAACTTACTGACAATGTTTGTCCTACCATTGGAAGCTTTGACATTACCAATCTTCTCCACATTGTGCTTAGTGGCATCCCCTATTTGTACTTCATGTCTATGATTTGGATTTTTCAAGTTAGATAGAAGAACATTGTTGCCTCCAACATGGTTTGAACATCGTGAATCTATGTAGAATAAATGTTCATCTTCTTTACCTTCTTTGTGGCCTTAATTTGTTAGAAGCAATGAGTCTTTGTGTGATTGATCTTCTGAATAATTGTTGAAGTTCCTTCTATTCTGAGTTCTATTTTTGTTGTTGAAGTTGTGTCCAACTATGCCTTTGGTGTTGCAAAATCCATCTCTTCCACCTCCTTTCTAAGTCCTTCCATTGAACCAACAATTTTGAGTGGTGTGGTTGGTCTTCTCACAGATGGCACAAGTTTGATCATTTTGACCTTTTGATTTTTCATTCTTTGCTCCTTTATTTTTCCCCTTTCACTTGCTCTTGCTTGCATATCTACTTGGGAAGTCTCTTCTTGATCATCTTCCTTCTTCTTGCCTTTGTGCTTCTCATCTCTCTTATCTACATAAAGAGAACTTGTAGTATTACCTTGATAAGAGTTACCTTCCTTCAAATTGTTTGTCTTTTGGTTGAAGAGTTGTCCAAGGAATATGTTGAAATCTGGGGTATGTACATCCATTATGAGATAATAAGCTATGATGAAGGATTTCCATTGCATTTTATTTCTAATTCGGTTCAGAATCTTCCTCATGATGGAATCTTCTTCGATCAACTCTCCAATGGATGCTTATTGATATACAACTTCCTTCACCTTGGTAACAAACTTTGGAATAGTTTGTTTTGGAGTCTTCTTCTTTTGGTTGAACTCATTCCAAAGAGGGATTTTTCTAGCCTCGATACTAGCTGAGAAAAAGCTCTCAAGTGCATTCCAAGTCTCTTGAGATGTCTTGCATCCTCTAATATATGTTAATAGGAAATTAGAGATAGATTTTAGTATGTATGAAATTTCTTGAGCATCCCTTGCACACATAAGTGCGAGTTTCTCTATCTCGTCTTGTGTAGGTCCTCCTTTGGATCTTGGAGTAGGCATAGCTTCATCACCTACTACAAGTCCATAAAGATTTCTACCTTGGAAATAGGGCTCCATTATGATTATCCAAGCAGCATAGTTGTGTGTATCAATCTTCTCAATCATTGATGGAAAGCCATCACCCATCTTGATCTAGCTCTGATACCACTGAGAGAAGTTGCAGAAGCTTACAGAAAGTAGAAACGTGAGTTCCCAAGTGATGAGGTTTGTTGTAACCAACTAGCATAGGACCAGACCTTGAGCTTTTGTAGAGTCAAATAGAACTTATACCCATGTTTTTAGTGCAATAAAATCCACTATGTACTTTGGAGCATCAAAGAGAAAGAGTTTGTAGAAAACAAATAAGTTTGCAGTTTGACTAGCTCAAAAAACTTTCTATCTTTCAATGAAACAATCAACTTCATAATGATCAGAGAAGCTTGCATGATTAAAATTGGAAAATCCCCTTTTTGAGGAATGTTATAAATAGGGGTGAGTTTCTGAAAGGGAAAAGAGTACAAGTAATAAGCAAGATATGCTTCTAGAATGAACTTAACACTCAACAAAGGTACCCCAAATTTTTATGGCTATATAGAGATACACCGCGAGTGAGTAAAATTATGATTACTCAAACTCTACTAAATCAAATGCACTAAAACATTGTAAACATAAAGCAGGCACTAGTAGCTTTCCATTGAATGCTCATTCATCCGAGTTTTAGCTCTCTAGAGAGAGCAACAGCCTCGTCAAGTTTACCATTGTTGAAAAAGATGGTGCAATGAAATGGAGCAACAGAATGATGACCCAAAATTCATGTAGATTTCTTCAATGTAATGCAAAAGTGATTTAAAGTCTTTATATAGACTCTTGAAGTGCTCCACAACTTCTACAAGTGGATTTTGAATTCGAATCAAGGTTGGATAGGTTGTTGAAGAGAATCAATTTACTTTCCTACAACCTAGTAAAAGTGACAATCTAATCTGATCTACTTTTTGGTGATTGATTGATTGTCAAGTTCAACCACCTCGAATTTGTGGAACTTGAGCTCTCCTTTTCTCCTTTTACAAGTGTAAAGCTCTAGGTTTTTACATTGGTAAATGATCCATTAAAAACCCTTATGGAAAAATACCAAAAAAATAAATATTGATGAAGAACCTCTTCAAGAAATATCTTTGGAACATTCCTCATGATGATTTGATGAAGTAGAACAAATCCACCTCAAACATATTACAAGCTTGATGTTCCAATAGTAAGGATCACTTAAATTTTTTGCAATTGATGTTCTTGTCAATCAAGTTATGTTCTTTCCCACTTATGTTATCCTCAATTTAGCTTAAATTAGTCTTGGACTCAAAAATTTAAAGGTTCTTTATTTCATTCATGCAGATCCTAGTCCTAAGTTAATCCAATTTGCTAGTTGGGCTTTGCCTAAGCTTAGAATTTGATTGAGGGAGTTTAGTGGACTTCCAACCTGAAGACCAGTACTTTTATTGATGCTCCAAGGCCCTGGATGCATGCACCAAAGCATGCCATGTATGAGGAGTTTTCCTTTAGCCTTGATAAGAAGTTGCAAATGCCTACAAAAATCACTAAAAATTAGCCCAAAATAGGTTCAACTTTGAAAACCATAAAAATTACCAATTTTTCCTATATATCACGATGGAAAGGTTTGTGGTGACAGACGTGTCTGGTGTGATAGATTGTATGTCTCTCACGATGGACTACTTATTTATTGTGATGGACTGCCTGTCTGTTGCAATGGATTGTCTGTCTATGATGATGATAGAATCTATTCTATTTTTTATATATCATGAATTCTATATATCATGATAGACTCGATTTTCGTGAGTATCTACCTATTGTAGGTTGTCTATCGCAATGGATAGCATGTCCATCATGATGGATAGCCATATCCATCATGGGTCATTTTTCATTTGTCGACCACAAATAATAGAAGCAGCTTATCATCAATTGTGTATGTTGTGATACATAAAAAGAACCCCTATTTTCCAAAAAAAAGTTTGTAATTTGTTATTGTATATGTAATCTACTCTACTTTGGTGAGCTTCGTTTCACCAAATACTCCAATTTTCTATTTTTCACGCTAGATAGAGAGCTTCATCTTGGGGTGCATGCATATAGATGTCATACCTACTGTAGCTTCTCCTATTGCTATTGATGCCAGTATCTTCCAAAAAGCTCAAGAAAACACCAAAAATAGAACGCACACAAGAATTCTCTCTCTCTCTCTCTCTCTTGCTCTCTCAAGTGAAATGAGGGGAATGCAATGGAGGTGGGAATATGACCAAGAAGGTGATTTTTTTTGCAAAGAGGAGATGGGGGTAGGGGGTGAGTAGGGATGGTAGGGATGATGATGAAGGAGGTAAAAGGGAGAAAACAAGAAAAATAATTATGATTCCAATGTCAAATCTCTACATCTTACGATCATACATTTGTCCTCAAAGCTCACTCCCTAGCAATGGTGCCAAAAGTGGTGTCACTCTAGCACAATGGTGATTACCAGCATGAGGAGATCCACCTTATAAGTATCAATCTACAAAGGCAAGAGGGTGGTATGATGACCATGAACAATCGAATACACTAAGTGCATGAGTGAGAAGCACTCTAACATGCACACACCTTCCGGGTACTTCCCTCTAGTGCATAGTTCCATAATGTCTTCCTACCATCCTTTCATGCTCACAAAGAATAATTATGGATCTATAAAGTCATGATGTATCCACTTGCATCTTTCCCAAAGATCACTCTAGATAGAATATTAACCATAACACTTTCTTTGTCTGACCTATAAACAATGGCAAAACCAAACTCTCCTATTACATCCCATTTATTCAATAAGTACTTGAGGGTTTTGCAATTGGTGGTGGTCATGAATTCGATCCCAAATAAGTAGTGGCTAATGTTTTGGACTATGAATAAGATATCTAGTGCTTCTCTCTTGGTGATGTTGTAATCCCTTTTGGACTTTTTAAGTATTTGTCTTGCATATTGGATTGTCTATCCAATTTATACTCTGCACGATGTTGATTAAGTATTGTCCCAACTAGATAGGCACTTTCATTCATGCGCACATGAAAATATTAAGACCAATAAGGAGTAACTACAATTTCTCGTCCTCCCACTTGATGGGAACATCGTTTCCCATAAGCTTGGCAAGAGGTCGACTGGCGTCAACATACATTCTAATGAGCCTCCTATGGTAGCTAATGTGCCCCAAAAAACTCGAGACCTCCTTTAATATCCTTTGCCTAAGAATACTTAATATGGCTACAATTTTATTAAGACCAAGGTCCATACTTTTATCTGATACTACATGTTCTAGCAAGGTGTCCTTTGTCACCAATAAATGAAACTTTTTTGGATTTACCTTCAATCTAGTTTTTATACTTCTATTGAGAAACTATTGTAGCTACACAAAATGCTCATCTAGTCAATTCTTGTGTGGGCTAGTGCATGTACACAAGAAGGTAGGAAACTCATCCAAGAATATTCCCAAAGATTCTAATAACAAAAGGCTCAAAGATAAGAATTACCATCCTATTAAATGTTCCTAGATTATTCTGTAACATGAATGGCATCTTCACATAAAAGTAGGTGCAGTAAGTTGTAATAAAGCGTCTTATAATGATATCCTCAAGATGGATTTGGTTGTATCCATTGAATGCATCCATAAAGCTATACAAGGTGTGACCAACAACTTCTTCAATTACATGCTCTACAAAAGGCATCGGGGGACCATCATGGATTGTCACCTTATTCAATGCTCTAAAATCCATGCATATTTTTATTTCAATGGTTTTTTTCTTGGGCACAATGACCATGGATGAAACCCTCTCAAACTCATCCACAAGAATGATGATCCTAGCTTCTTCCATATTTTGAATCTCTTGAAAAGCCCTTTGCATGTCTTGGATTCAATATGTAATTCTTATCTCTCACAAGTTCAATTCATGTGATCTCTGGAATTCAATGTTGACCAAACTTAGTAGGGATCCCTTCCAATTCCTTGTAGTTCTAGGAAAATAAATCAACATAATTTTTCATAAATGAGATTAGTTTTAACAATAGGTTTGGATGGTTCCATAACCATGGCCAGCAAGATGGGATGAGGGTTTTTGTCACCCAAGTTGACCTCCTTGACTTGCTTCTTCTCCATTAGTGTATCTGGCAGTTCCTCCATTCCTTCATCCTTCATCTCTTCCAATACCTTGCTCCACATAGTTGTAGTATCATATATAGGATCACAACGGATATAAATCCTTTGCTCTTTTCTTGCACCAAATTTTAAGTAATTTCATGGACAGGAAAAATATCCTCTACAATGTCTTTCTTGGAATTCTTGTTGCTTGACTTATTTTTTCATCTTCAACAGCCTCACTTTGGATGCACTTCAGGTGTTGTTCCTTTCCTTCATGGTAACAAACTATAGGCTCACCCAAACCCACATTGTGGATGGTTCCTTGATCTTTCTCCTACATCTCTGTATTGAATACATCCACAGAAATTCCATAACATGGAAAATAATTACCTTACTTGAGCTATGCAAGAATTTCTTCCTCCTCATCCTCATCTGTATTGGGATCCTTCATAATATCTTTCTCCATGCTTATGCCAAGTATTTGATTCAACTTTGTATGTACATAATAATCAAGACCATCTTCAAGACGAATTTGATTAAGCTCTTTACCTTCATGTTTTAACCACAATTTATCTTTTCACTAGCCATTTAGAACCCTTGTATGTCTCAAGCAAGGTCTTCCAATCAATAGTAGAAACACTCAAACTATGTATGGGAGGCTTATAACATATAGGGTCAAAATGTTACATTGGACCAAGAACTTTACTCTAAGCACAACTCCTAGGGGCTTCAATATTTTCTAACAAAAAAAAGCAAGATTAAAGTTAGTAGCAGTTAAAGAATAGACTTCAAGCTTCCATAGGAAAAATTCACTAAAAATGCCATGTGGCAAACTCTTCTAAAGATATGCTTCCACCATGAAGTAATATGACATTTCCTTCCCCTTAAAAACACTTTTATGCTCAAAAATGTAGATGAAATGCCCATAGTGGTAAAAGAAAGTGCTCAAGCTCTCATGAACCTTGAGTACTAAAAGTACATGGTCATCTTTGTGTGTTGTTTTCTCACACCCCTCCCTTTGGAAGTCACACATGAGAACAACTAAAAGCTAGGAAACCGTTAATGCCTATTATACCCCATATACACCTAGCTTCTATATTATCACTCCCATCTAGTGGCACTACTACAAACTCTAATATTTTCTCTTCCCCTTATTTTTCCATATGAGTAAAAAGCATTACTTCTTATGATTTAGATAATCCATAAGTAAACAAACATTCTTATAAGTGGTGCTCAATCATCATCCTCATCACATAACATCACAAAATTATCCCTATCTCTATGGGGCCCCAAATAGAAATGTTATCAAGAAATGCCTAGTCACTCTAATGCCAACAAGTCAAACTCCCCATCTAGTTGAAGACCATGAGTAGGACTTATAACCTCTCTCCTAAAGTCATCTCTTGGGGATAAATCTAACCACTATTAATATCGAATTTCCTCATTGCCTATAATAGGATAGTGCCATTTCTATGCATGCAATCTAAAGAGTGTAAAAACTCTCTCTTTCTCTCTATCTCATCTAATGAAGAGGGCTCAAAAAGTGGAATCTATTCTAATTTCTCTTTCCCTTAAAAAGGAACTCGGATCAATCCATTTGTGCTACTCCCCCATACATTAGAAGATAGACACAAGTTCTCCATGCCTTTCCCTTGAAAAAAAATGGAGTTTCAAACTCCCATATGAAGGAAACTCTATAAGGAAAAGTAGGGTATATGAGTTCCTATGTAGATTGATAGCTTTACTCATGAGATCTACACTAAGAGATGTTCTTAAAACACCTCTTCTTTGCCTATCTAAAACATATTTAATGGATAATGAGTTTTATTTACCTCCATTAAAGATAAGTCCTACTCTTCTCTTATGTTCATAGAGTAATACATATACTACTTATAAGATGATCTACTTGAGTATCTCTAGGAGTATAACATACTCAACTACCATCCCTAAAGTAATAATTTCCTTTCCTTTATCTCGTTCAAGTAAGCACATCTAATGTTTGATCTCTCCCCACTTGCCTTTTTCCTTGAAAAAGATATTGATGAGTCATTTGCTCCTTCTTTCCATGAATACAAAATATCCAAGATCTCTCAATGTATCATTCCATAAAAGTGGAGAAAAAATCTCCCATAAACAATATGGTTTGGTAAAGCTTTGGCCTCTTGAGGTGGAGGTTCAGCGTTCAACCCCCAGGCTAGACATGTAATGGTTTTGGCTAGTTAAAACTAGTTGAAACATATCCCACCAAATGTAACCCAGTCTAACCCCTACTTTATGGGATAGAGGGGGTCCTGTAGGTACTATGCCCATTCACCTATACAATTGTACTTTCAAATTTAAATATGGGAGAAGTAGGTGCCTACCGAACCTCCTTAAAAAAGAAAACAAGTCAAGATTGTCTAGTGAAGAGTGGATAAAATATGTTCCTAGGGAAAAAGCCCTCGTCTAAAATGGTCATTATATGATGTGAAAAGATACCATAATATACAAAATATAAATCCATAGTAATGAAACTTTCTTAAAAATATAAATCTATAACATCCATTCAATGTGATGGAATCATCCTTCCTAAAAATTATGTGATATGTCATATATGTGGAGATGAAATGTCTCATCACACACTCTAATGGAAGAAAAAACATCTCTAAACTAGGACGGATAGCCCATCAAATCCTAACGACATGTCTACGAAGAGCTCTCCTCTTATCTAGTGTGACATTACCCATGAATGATGATTCCTTTTTTCCTTGGCCATAGAAGAAGACTGCTCAAAGGGAATTTGTTTCCACTATCTCAAATATATTGTGGACCTTCTTCCAATCCATGGTGTCACATCTATAGTAAAACAAATCTACATTCCATATCTATAATGGAATTACACATATAATATCTAAATGGATTCTAGTGAATCCGATTTCTTCAAAACTATTATAGTTTGGTTCTAATCAATACATGATAGTGAGCATCCCTTCTTGATCCAAACTAACTAGCTCCTAGGTTCCAAGAGTCAGCCTAAATACCTCTCTCTAGATCCCACATATATATTGAGTACCAAATACTCTTAACCTAGGGATCTATGCTCTAAATCATAAAGCTAGTGCAATGAATATGAATTTCCTAGCCATCACTTGAGTCTCATGAGCATTGCATCGATGCTCTCTTATGAAACCCATCTTCATGATCCACTCTAGTTTAGTTCCTTATTAGTTTTCTAATGTCTTGATGGTGAATTTCTACATCCTTCCTCCTAGAAATCCTATATTCTAAATCCAAAAGGATTATTCTTTGAGATCCATCAACTAATGAGGTTTCCTTATTTATGTATTTTTACATACATATGTATTCTCTTTTCACTTCATTTTCTCTCATCAACAAGATCGACTCCACTAAAAATCTTCATACTTGCAACATGCCTAGACACTTTTGATATATATAACGAACATCAGAATGCAAGTGCATGTTACCATTCCATTAAGTTCTAGGTATCAAATAAAACATGAATCCATGGTTTTTTGAGCATGGAATCCTTTTGCTACGTAAATACTATGTGCATATTTAACATCATGAGCATGGAGAAAATTTGGCAGCCTTTCCCCAAGGAAATGAGTCTAAAAAAAATGAAAACATGTTGGCACTCAAGGTCAAAACCAACCTAGGGGGAGTAGACGTAGAAGGATACAAAAATACTTGAGTGTATGGTGATCTCTCTACTCCTTAATCTTTGCACCATAAAGATAGTGTCTCCAAAATTTTAGAGCATATAACACTACATACAACTCCTATTCATGCACTGGCCAATTGCACTATGCACTAGTAAAGTTTTTACTTTCAAAAGTTGTTGGCCTACCATCTTGGCTCAAAACTTCCCCTATGGCTATGCCACTAGCATCTATCTCCAAATCAAATGGTTTATGTGGATCTTCCACATTACAAAAAGGTGCCTCTAAAATGGCTTGTTTCATAGTATCAAAACTATCTTGTTGTTCTTGCTTCTATGAAAAAGATACTTTGCCTGCAATTTAGTCATAGGTATTGCTATCAATGAGTGAGACAAAATGAATTTCCAATAGAAATTGGAAAGTCCTAGAAATAACTTTAGTTTCCCCTCATCTTGAGGAGTAGACCATGCTAAAATAATTGAGACCTTCTTGGGATCCATCTGAACCCCATCGACCGATAGCACATCCCCTAAATACTCTATCTCTAGAGGTTAAATTTGAGTCTTACCTAGATTTACAAACAAGTGATTCTCCTTTAATTTATTTAATGCAAATATTAAGTGACTCTCATGTTCATGTATAGACCTACTATACACCAACAAGTCATGTACAAAATCCACAACAAATATTCCCATGTGAAGCAAGTCTATGATTGGTTTTTTTCCTAGCATGCCATTACTTACTTAGGACTACATCAAAATGGGCTAGTCGTGCTGTCTTGAAATCCAGTCTGTCCTAAAAGGACTCGATCAAGATGGGTAGACCAACTACTAGTTAGTCCCATGTCTCAATGCCCTTCTCGTCAGCAGATTGCACTATGTAGGCATACTTTCCTTGCATAGTGTCTAAGTGTAACCATCTGAGAAGATGAGAATTGATGACATTAAGTGTGGACCTAGTGTCAAGGAGAACCTTTACAAGTTGTCTTGCCATGATTCCTACCATAACAGTGAGATTTGTATCTGGATTTCTATACCACTAGTGAAAGAATAACATCCGTAGTAAATCAATGATCATGGGTCCGTAGCCTCTTTTCTCTAGCTTCCTAGCATGTTGTTTCAAAGTGTAGACGAGCACTAGGTCTCTTGCTTTCAACCCTTTATCCTTAACGTGGGCATCAAAGTAGGCCTTCTGTCGTTTCTTAGCTGCATATATCCCTGCAGCTGCTCTCAGTCTTGTTTCTCCTAATCGTTCAAGGTCAAAAAGTCTAGAGGAGAGTTCATGACCCGTCCATTCATGCTCTTGTGCTACTTTCAATGTAGGTATTAAGAAGTCCAAAGGTAGCACGGCGTTTTGGCCAAATACCATCTGAAAGGGAGTGGCTTGGAGTACCGTTTTGTAGGCAACTCGGTATGCCCAAACAGCATGGTGTAGCTGTTTGTCCCAATCAGAGCGTTTATTGTTCACTAATTTCGTCAATACATTGCATAAGATCTTGTTGGTGCTCTCAGCCTGGCCATTTGCTTGAGGGTGATAGGGGGCAGATTTCTTATGAACTACCAAGAATTCTTGGAGTAGATTTTCAATTACTTCGTTCAAGAAGTGAGTGCCTCTATCACTAACTAGCTCTATAGGTAGTCCGTATCTAGTGAATACATTTTCAAATAAGAACTTAGCTGTTGTTTGAGCATCGTTCTTCGTTGTGGCTTTCACCT
Source organism: Ceratopteris richardii (assembly GCA_020310875.1). Taxonomy (NCBI): domain Eukaryota; kingdom Viridiplantae; phylum Streptophyta; class Polypodiopsida; order Polypodiales; family Pteridaceae; genus Ceratopteris; species Ceratopteris richardii. The sequence continues at coordinate 31,659,079 of CM035412.1, forward strand.
CTACCCACTTTGTTAGATAGTCTGTCGCAACAATGATATATTCTGCATGGGAACCCTTAGCTGGGGGATTAATAGGACCTACGAAGTCTATTCCCCACTTAGAGAATGCACGTCCACCCATCATAGGTTTCAGTGGCATCTCATCTTTATGTATAAGATACTGAGTTCTCTGACAGACATCACATCGTTTCACATAGGTATGTGCATCCATGTGAAGGGTCGGCCACCAGAAGCTCGCAAATAGTATTGCCTTGATCACCCGATCTGGTCCAAAGTGTCCTCCTGCTACACCTTGATGAGCAGTTTCCAAGATCTTGAGATATTCACTTTCATGGACACATAGCCTCAGGTAACCATCTTTACCACGCTTGTAGAGATTATCACCAATGAGTGAGTAATCCTGGGCTTCTCGTTCTAAACTCCTTTTCCTAGCCAGAGTCATGTCTGGAGGGAATGTTTTCGTCCTCAGGAAGGATACTAGTGGTTCACTCCAATCTGGCATTATGGACACTTAATAAAGAGTGGCATGTTCCACAGGTGGTTTAGTGCCACAGATTGGGCATTCCTTGCACAACTTTTGAACATCAGCTTCCATAGTTGGCCAATGTACTCCTAGTCTCCTTAGGGTCTGTAAGGTTCGTTGCTTTGAGTAGTGTTGCTCTAATGCACCTACATGTGCTAAATGCAACCATTTATTGTACTCGTCCTCTTCCACACAACAAGCCAAGATTCCTTGATCTGTGTGCTTGTACATGCTTCCTGCCATGATGTGGTACTTTTGGGCTTTCACAACCTCTCTATTTTGTGTGTTTACTACTGGATGGTTAGGCCCGTATGTCAATACTGGCACCAATGGCTTAGCCCACTGCGGCACCACTTCCAAATTAAACAAGTAAGCATCAGGAAGGTCATCTGATACTCCTTGTGGGGCTTCTCCAGATGTGAGCCTAGAAAGATGATCAGCTCTCAAATGAGTCCTCCGTTTCCTTACCACAACCTCGAAATCATATTCCATTAGTAAGAGAAACCATCTTACTAATCTTCCTGTATTGCATGGCTTGTTCACGAGATATAACAATGCTTGGTGATCAGTAAAAAATTTAAACTTATTTGCAAGCAAATAGTGTCTAAATTTCTTAACTGCATATATCATGCCTAAGCCTTCTCTCTCAGTAGTGGTGTAATTTCGTTCAGCTGCATTCAATTGTCGACTAGCATAGGCAATTGGAAGATCCATATTACCTTCACCAGTAGGTTGTGCAAGCACACATCCAATGGCATAATTGGATGCATCCACATGGACATGGAAAGGCTTATTCCAATCCGGTGTGGTTAAGATTGGTGCTGAACATAATCGCCGTTTAAGCTCATTGAAGGAATTCTCACATTCCTCAGTCCACTCAAAGTTTGTTAGAAGTCCGTACATGGGCTTTGCAATGACAGCATACATGTGAATGAACCGACGGTAGTAACCACAATGTCCCATGAAAGCTTGTACTTCCTTGACATTCCTTGGCCTAGGTAGCTCTGCTATAGCTCTCACTTTCTCTTCCTCAGTAGATATGCCATTCTTTGACACTATTTGTCCTAGAATCTTGCCTTTCCTGATCATAAAAACGCACTTTTCTGGGTTCAGGCAGACTTGATATTCTCTACATTTGTCAAAGATTTGTCTGAGTTCAGGAATATGGGTTTGTCTAATGTTGGAATGAGCACAAAGATCATCAACATAGACTTCTAAATTCTTCCTCAGGAACTCCTTAAATACATGGCACATCAGCCTCTGGAAGGTAGCTGGTGCATTGGTAAGCCCAAATGGCATTACACGAAAGGCAAATATACCCCACTCTGTGGCAAAAGCTGTTTTATGCTGATCTTCTGGAGCTATGGCTACTTGATTGTAGCCCGAAAATCCATCGAGGAAGCTGTACACTTCCTTGCCTGCTACTCTTTCTAAGAGATGTTCTGTGATGGGAAGTGGATAGTTATCTCGAATTGTGGCTGCATTGACCTTCTTCAAGTTAATGCATACACGCAGCTTGCCATTCTTCTTGGGCACCACTACGATGGGGGATACCCACTCAGTGTGCTCAATTTCATAGATAAATCCAGCTTCAACCAGTCTATCTATCTCCTCTTTAATCTTGGCAGCGTAATTATCGTTATATGTATAAGGCTTTTGCTTAGACGGTTTAGCATCTGAAGTCATGGGGATGGTGTGTGAGCATATGTCTGGGTCAACACCCTTCAAATCCTTGTAACTCCAAGCGAATACATCTCTGTATTCTCTTAGCAAGGCTATTAACGCATGCTCTTCTTCCTCTGTTAGGTCATGGCCTATGTACGTGCATCTCTCCTCTCCTTCTTCTAGGGCCACTACTATTTTCTTGGTGGTTTCTTTGTTATCATAGGCCTCTCCTGATTGCGCCTCTCGTTTAGGCATTCTTATCATGACTCTCCTGTCGTCTATCTCGTACTTCTTAAAATTTTCTGGGACCTCAAACAAAGATTCTTCCTCTTCTAGTGAGACTTCTCTCTTCTTTCGTTTCTTTCCTTCTTCCTTCGGGGTCACATGTGTGGCTAATCTTACATCGTTTGTAAGCTCTCCATGCCTCTGGGGTTGAAATTCAACTTCATGGAAGTATTTTTCATCTGATGCAAAAGGTGGGTCCATAATGATTGACTCTAGATCGGAGTCACTTGCATCCTCAAATGCATCAGGGCTAGGTTCGCATTCTTCTAGCACTGCCTCTCCCATGATTGGCTCTATGGAGAAGACTGAAATGTCATAGCCATCCTCATCACAGTGAGGTGTCCATTGTTCTTCATTGATGGCTACATCCATTGTTGCTAGGATTTCTGCCCAGCCATGGGGTTCAAATTCCTCATCAGGAAAGACTACAGGTGCATAGGCTGGGTCTTGAATGGGTCTATGTGTTTCGTTTGCACCTATTTCTCTGGCCTTTTCTCTCTTCTCTTCCTCTACTGCTACTTTGCACATCCATAAGTGAGTGTCTTCATGCATCCATGAGGATCCTGATCCTATGGAATGCACTGATTCCGCATCATCTTTGGTTCTATGGATGGGGTTCCATTGGATGGGAGGGACATCTCTATGAGAGTAATCTTTGAGATTCACTTTGGTCGTAACACCTAAGTGTTGTAGGTACAAGGAGTTGGTTCCCCAGTCCTGTACCACTTGCAACTGTCGCATAAAGGGTCTTCCCAAGATCATCTCATAGGCATGATTTTTGCTGAAGTCACATATAGCAAATGTATGCTCAAACTCGACACCACAGGTGGTGAGAGTTATTCCTTCTAGCAATCCTAAGGGTCTCTCAATATGACCGTCGGCCATCTGCAATTTCATTCTCGTTGGCCTGAGTGCTGGCTTGCCCCAACGCTTCCATAGGGAAGTGGTGGCAATTGCAACTCCTGCACCTGAGTCCAAAATTGCCTTGGTGTTGTACTCCTGGTAGGTAATGGGAAGATAGGTGTTCCCTTCTTCACCTTCACACATATCTCCTATCTTATCAAAGGGTATTTCTGGTACTGTCCTCTGGGATCCTACCTGGGAACGAGGTTTGGCTATTTCTGGTACTTGTTTGGCTACATGTTTCCATAGCTCAGGTCTAACCTTGAGTAGCTCTTCTAACTTGAGATTGCACTGCACTTTAGTGTTTTTCACTACCTCTGTGTTCCTAGGTAAGACTGAGTCCTCATTTCGTACCATGACCGTGGGTGCTTCATACAAGTAGACTTAGTTTCCCATGGGCCTGTGAAGTGGGGTAATTCTTGTAGAGAGTTAGACTCAAAGTCTAATCTTTCCTGAGATTGGGTGCTCTCCTGCTCCCCATAAATGGATGGGATGTCTTGTGGGAATTGGTCATGTGCATCATCCACAAGTTCAATAGGAGGAGGGACTTCATTCTCTTTAGCCCATTTGTCTTCTTGAATCTCTCGTAGGAATTCTGGTGTGAATCGATTCATAGAAGATGATGTGTCTGGCTCCGTAGAGTTAGGCACATAGGCTTCCGGCACATAGGCTTCCTGAGCAGGAATGCTTACTCTTTCACTTGCCTTGTCCTTGTGTTGAGGGGCGGGTTCCTTTTCTGATTGTGCAATCAGCTTCTCTATTCTTTCTAACAGTCCATCAAAGTGCAACTGTGTCTTTGCTGAACTAGAGATGTTAAATAGGCGACTGGCCTCAAACATGGTCTGAGCCAATTCCACCATCTTAGCACAAATTTTGGTTCGTTCTAACTCTAATTCTGCTCTTGGGTAACACTTTTCATGATCAGTTACGTTTGGCCCTTCTTGGATTCTGGCCTGATATGCTTTAAGCATCATATTAAGGTCTTCGGGAGTGGGGTCTGCTAGGACTGATCCTACTCTAGGGGGTGGTGGAATTAGTTTAGGCGGGTCGGAAGGTGGCGGGTCGGATGGAGTTGGGAATGGTGGAGGTGATGGAGGTGGGGCAGTGTGAGAGGGAGTTTGAGCTGTGAGTTCAGTTATCCTGGCCTTTGTTTCTCTCACGCTTTCCTCGAGTTCACTCATCTTTTTTGCCCATTGCCGTTTCATTCTTTCACGGCTATCTCTCCAAGCTCTAGTCCTCTTCTTTGTCATGCTCTCTGTTTCACTAACATCTGGGCTCTTCTTATGGTCTACCCCTTGGTTTTGCTGCAATGCTTGAGCTCTAGTGATCACTTGCACGGGTGTAGTGGAAGTGACACTTCCTGTGGAATCTACCACTAACCCAATAACGTTAATAGGAGTAATTTTTGGCATATTATTAGGATTCTTAGGGCAGTCTCGTAAGAGATGATCCTTTCCACACTCTTGGCAAGGCCCTGAATCGTCACTGACTGGGGTTGTGTAGGTGGAGGTAAGGGACAATCACGAATGAGGTGATCCCCCTGACATCTGTAGCATGGTCCTCTAGGGAATGGGGGTCTTACCTGCCTAGGTTGAGGTCTAGGGTTGGGGTTTTCATACATGACGTTTGTGTAATCTGCCTCCCAATTAGGTTCATTTGGCTCATCACTATAGTAGGACTCACCATGTTCAGGAGACTGCATGTAGTAAGCCTGGGGACTATCAACATGTGTAGAATCGAAGCTATGGTCACTGGGATCACTTTTTGAAAGCACTGGTGTTACAGGGACTATGGCTCTATTCAGGTTTTCTTCTGCAACAGCATACTTTACCGGAATCACATTAGCTGGAGCTAGGGGTTGTTGTGCTAGCACAGGCTGATGCCTTTGTTGGTTTTGGTAGGGTTGGTAGGTTTGTTGAGGCCTCGCATACTGCTGAGGTGGGTACTGGTTCTGGTATCTTCCTTGTTGAGGGTATGGTTGTGGGTACGTCTGCCTAACAGTTTGCTTATTGTAGGGGCAATCTTGCGCGGTGTGATTGGTGTACCTTCGTTCTATGGTGCAGTACTGGCTACTAGGATTAACTTGGGGTTGAGCCATAATGGGACATACATTCGCCATGTGGTCGCCGCCACAAGTATAGCACCTTTTCACAGGGGCAAACCTTGGGATTTGTTTGCTAGTGACACCTAATTTCTGAGCTACTTTCTCTGCAAGTTCCTCAATCGATGTGGATTGCGTGGAAGATAGGCTAGAGGCACTATCTGAATCTTTGTATATCTTGGAAAGCTCTAACTCCTCCCCTAGGTTATCCTCAATGTCAATACACATACGTACACACTCTTCTATGGTCCTAGGGTCCTTCAAGTACACATAAGATCTCAATTTAGTACTTAGCAATCCATCCAGGAATAAAGCCACTTGCTTAGCTGGTGTGGGTAGCTCCGAACCAGGCATCTTTCTAAGTATTGCCTAAATCTTCTTCCTGCAAGTCTCACGGTTTCTTGAGGGGTTTGCTTGAAGCTGTGAATCAGCGAGGAGGTATTATGCCTTATGCCACTCTTAGAGAATTCAATAATGAAAGCCTCTAGGAGTTGGTCTATGCTCCTGAACTGCCTCTCGTTTAGTGGCTGAAACCATGTCAGGGCAGTGTTCCTAAGGGTTAGACCAAAGGCATTGTACTGCGTGAATAGATCCTCCACTTGTTCGGCTCTCAAGACTTGCCTAAACTCAGCCACATGATCGTATGGATCTCCAGTGCCATCGAAGTAGTTCTTCATGGACTTAACTAGCTGAGTCGGTCTCAAGGTCCTTGTGTGCTCTCTAGGTCGTTGTAGAGGGAACTCATCCGCATTTCTTTGATTCCTATGAGCTCTAAGCACCTCAGGCTCTACTCTATTTGTTTCCATCCTCGTTCTTTCTCTGCCCCCTGAGTTGGCAAAGCTCACCTCCGGCCTTTCTCTATGTCTGTCTCTTTGAGTTCCGTGAGCATGGGAGGTTCCAGCTCCTGGGTGACCAAAGGACACGTTCGATCTTGGTTGGGGGAAAACGAATTCACCCTTCCAAGTGTAAGCATGCCTATCATTTTCCGTAACCACAAAGATCCTCTCCGAAGCGTGATCTAAGTAGGTCACTCTGGCTGGGCTATCAGGATCCTTAAACTCATAGATCATGATTGTTCCTATATCAGTTGGCTGATCAGATTTATACCTCCAAAAGGCTTCGTTAGTTTCTCGATTGAGGAGCAAATCTATGCTCTTATTATCCTGGGGAATCCACTCTGGTGTGATAATCCTAGTGAGAACCGATTTGCCTCGAGGGGTTCTAGGTTCTGTACCCATGTTTCCTTGCTCTAGGTCCCCTAAGTCCGCTTCTGAGATCACATTTCCAAATTCGTCCGTCCTATCTGGGTGACTGGTGACTACGTATATGGTTCCTTCTTTGTCCAAGTATGCTCCATTTTCGAACTTGACAGTTGGGCGCTCTAGTCCAATGGATTGATCAGGATTCTTAATCTGTACCACAGATCTTCCTAGGCCGTCCTCATAGATGCTGGCACCTAATCGGTTGGTCCTAAGGTATTCCAACTGTGCTTTGTAAGGGCCTTCTACTCTATGCAAGTATGGCACTCCTGAACTTCCCGTAGGTCTGTCCATGCCTTGAGACATCTCTGATTCACTGGTATCAGAGCTAGGGTAATGCGAGTGGTGACTCAACTGCTGGGCCCAAGACCTCGCAGTATGATTGACACTAGCCTCTGAAGACCTAAGGCTTTGTCTATCTCTTACTAGATGTCGTCCTGATCTAAGGTTCATATGCCTAACTGATTAACCTAATTTATCCCAGGTACAACCACGTTTCTGAGTCCTTTATATCAATTACTTAATTCCCTTTTTATGTTGAATATCGTGTTTATACTCTTGTCTGATATCACGTCGTTAGGAATACTTGAGTTTAATTTTGCACTTTAGTTTGGTCGTTTCACATTAGGTTCTTTTCCTTTAAGGTTGTCGTTCACACACACAGGTTATCTCTTGACTTGAACTTGATTTCTTAGATAGTCTTTGATTTATCTCGTGCCTATCGTTGCCTCGAATTACTTCTAACACTACCCGCACTTAGCCTAAACTAAGAATTGACAGAGGGTGTTGCGGGTTTTCCAACCTTGAGTTCCTTTCCTTGTGTTGTTGCCCTGGTGTGCCCAGGACGCGCGTTCCCAAGCCTGCACTTACTCTTGCTTTGCGTACCCTTCGATGCTCTCAAAGGACCTGTAAAAGGCCCACCGTTAGCTCAAGACTTAAATCCGAAAGACAGAACCAATCACTTTCATTCATGTAACACTTCACCAATTTGCACTATGACTTTTTTGGACACAACTCTAGAGATCCCTGACTTTTCTTCCCCCTGGGTATGGTCAACTTCAAAATACCCAATCTAATATTCCTGATCTTAATTTAACCGTAACCAGTTGATGTTTTTGTTGTACTCCCCGCGAGCTTTCCAACAAAACAAAAATCACGGCAAACAGATTTCGTATGAGAAAGTTATGCCCGTTCAGGGTTTTGGGGCTAAAACAGGATTAAACTAGGTTAACAGGCAAACACGAATTTTTCTCAAAAGCACATGTGTAGGGACCTCACAACTCACTAATTGCTAGACCAATATGCCCAAAAACTATCCCCAAAGCTTAGAATAAAAAACCCTAATTTTTTTGGCCGAAAAGCCTGTCAATCGCGATCGACAGGTCTGTCAATCGCGATTGACAGAGGTGTCCGTCGGGGCCTGTCGGTCGCGATCGACACGTCAGTCGCGATTGACAGTGTCAATCGCGATCGACAGAGTCGGTCGTGAGTTCTGTCAATCGCGATTGATGGTGTCAATCGCGATCGACAGTTTTTCCGGGTTTTTCGCCGTGATTTCAGTCAATCGGGGATGTGTCAGTCGCGATGGACACATGGCTACGCGTAAAAGTCAATCAATCGTTGAATTTCAGTCGGTCACGATCGACGGTGTCAATCGCGACTAACAGAGGTGTCGGTCGTGGCTGTCGATCGCGATCGACGGTGTCAATCGCGATTGACAGGGTCCTATGTGGCAGTCTGTCGGTCGTGAAGTCTGTCGATCGCGATAGACAGGGTCTGTCGGTCGCGATTGACAGGGTCTGTCGGTCGCGATTGACAGGGTCTGTCGCTCGCGATTGACAGAGGCTGTCGGTCGCGATTGACAGAAAGACACGGAATTTTTCTACTGTTTTAGGTGATTTGGGATGTGCTCATCATGCTTGTGCTAGTGGTGAACTTTGTTTTACCAAATGATCGAATTTTCTGTCGATCGCGATCGACAGAGGCTGGCGACTGCGAGACAGATTCGACGAGTTTCGTACCTGCACAGAGTGCTGGGAATGATGATTCAGCAAGAACCTGCAAAATGCTCAAGAAACATGCAAAAACAGTGCAAGCAATATCGCTCTCTCGCTCTCTCTCACAAGTAGAATGAAGGAAATGAGGTGGAGATGGTGATATGATCAAAACTGAAAATTTTCGTGATGATGGAGATGGAGGTGGGAGATGGTGATGATGATGATGGTGATGAAGATGGTGAAGAAAAAACAAGAAAATAGATGAAAGTGAAGAAAATACCTACAACTCCAACGCGTCAACTCTACGTCTTACCATCACACGCTCGTCCTCAAAGCTCGATCCCCGGCAACAGTGCCAAAATTTGGTGTAGCTCAGTGATGAGTAGCACCTCCTTTAATGTCAATCCGGGAAGACGTGAGGATGGTATGAAGACCTCGAACAAGTGGAGGCACAAGTGCGTGAGCGAGAAGCACACAAGCATGCACACACATACACACACAAGCGCACACACGGCAAGACAAAGAGTGAGAAGCAATGGAGTTCTTAGATTACTTTCAAAAATCTCTTACAAGTTCATTTCAATTACAAGCTAACCCCAAAAATGAGATCTCTAGCTCCTTTTATAGTTTTTGACTAGCTTTGGCCCTGTCCAGACATAGTGTCCGGCCTAGTTAAAAATTAGGTTCCACGGCTTATTTGAGGGCTCAAACGAGATCTAAAAAATACAAAAATTGGCAGGTAGATACTTCTAAAGCTCCTCAAGCTCAAGGACTCCTTGGCTTGCACAAAATGGAGCTACAAAAATATGAAATGGTATTTACAATGGTGTTTAGTGATTAAAATCACTATTTGTGTAGGGATTTTCTCTGTTGATTTGTCATACACCTCTTTGAGCTCCCTACTTGCTCTTTCTTCTTGTGTGCTCAACTCCTTGATGTCTGAAAAATTTAGATGGCCTACTTGCCAGATCTTCTTTGACTGCCATGTCTGCTTGTGCTGTCCCTTCGCTCTGACTCTCTTCGTCTTGTGGCTCCTTCGGTTCCCTGACTGCTGCCAACACGGGGCCAAATGAGCAAAGTAGGGCGACTGTAAAATTCTTTCCTCAATCATTGCCATTGCGTGCAACTGCACCTCTACTCGTGCAGAGTGGGTGGTTCCAAGCTCTTCAATTGTCTTCATCCATGCACGAGTAGGAAGTTCGTAAGTCGTTTGGCCTTCAGCCGTGACTCGTCCGCCTGGGATGGGTTGTGGCTCATAGGCTTCTTCAAAGGTTTCCTCCACCGGAATAGTTACATTTTCTTCATCAGCTGGGAGCTCTGGTGGGGAATCTGGCCTTGGTGGTGCTTCATATATAGCTATCCGCGATTCAAGAGTAGATACCTGGGCCCATAATGCGTTGAGTTCCTCTAGGATGTCAGGAGATGGGTCCGCAGGAGCTGGGAGTCCTTGTGTTGCAGGTGCTCTGAGCTGGAGTAGCTTATGATCATCTTTTAGCTTCTGATATTCTTCGTTCATTCGATCGTATTCATCGAGCAATCTGATGTGATCATCGAGCAACATTTTCATTGATTCGGAGGGCACTGCTTTGAACCGGCTAGGACTTAATGGTTGGTCTGGATGATCGAGAGCAGCTTCTAAATTTTCTCTGTTCTGCTCTTGTAGCCGCTGGTTCTCTTCCTTTGCTGCTACTAGATGTCTTCTGAATGAGCCCATGTTCCGTGTAAGCATCGCATTGCGAACTGTCTGGGCCCTTAACAAATTGTCAAGATCAGTAGTGGCCTCTTTGGCTTTCTCTTCACTTTCTACTTCCAGTTTGTGGTATGCTTCGTGTAATTCTTGGTATCGAGTATTCAATGAGGCATTCTCGATTGACAATGAATTAAGCTGCGACTGTAAGTCGTTGGTTGTCCTCTGCAGCTGCTGATAATTATTTCCAAGAGATGTGAACTCATCTCTTACTTGCGTCATACACGTGAAATTCTGTCGAAATGTTGTATCTACAGTGGGTGATAATATTAACGGTGTGCTAAGTGAAGATGCAGTGGGTGTAGATGCAAGGGAACGGGGAATGGGGGTGGGAAAGTGGATGCTGTGGTGATTGTGGAAAACTGTGGTATGCTTAAATATTGTGGTGCCACAAATGAAGTGAGTGGAGGTGCAGTGGGTGGTGATATATCCATATCGCTGGATGTGGTGTCGAGTGCGGTGACTGTGAATAGTGGTGTGATTGTGGGTAAGTGTGTGGGTGTAAATACAGGATTTACAAAGGTTGAGGAGTAATTTACAAAGGGGTTGTCTTGGACGGCTTGGTGGAAAGGGGAAAGAGGAGTTACGGTGGGTCGGGGAGGTGAGACTGGGGAGAATGTTAATGGAGGTGGGAATGGGAAAAGGGGTCTTGGAGGTGTGGGGAAGGATGGAAAAGAGGGTGGGAAAATTGGATTTGATAGAAAGGTGGTTGTGCTAGGGGGTAAACTAGGTTGAGTGGGTGCGGGAATTGTGGGATGAATGGGAGTAAGGACGACTTCTGCTACTCCGTCGGAGAAGGAGGATGTTGTTCTGGGAGAAGGGGGGTGTATGGGAGAGACTGGATGAATGGGAGGTGAAGGAGGAGCAGTTGGGGTGACAGGTACTTCGGTAACTGTGGTAGTATGTACAGCAGTAGTACGGGGTGGGGAGTCGACGATAATGGTGTCCTCTGCCAATGAGCTTTCAGGGACGAGACGTGCTTCCCTGGCCTGTTCTGAAGATTGTCCGCAGGTGGGTACCCAAATATATTCACCAGGTTTGGTTAGTAGACGGATTCTACGCATGTCATACTACGGTAGCGGTTTTCTCTGCAAATATCTTAAGGCTTCAGTGGGTCCAACTGATTTGACAAGCTCTCTGAAACCTCTGATGTATACTTCTTCGGACCCACCCGAGACAAGCTCTTGTTCCATGAGTGTTTGGCTCTCTTCGTCAGTCAACTTCTTACGCGCCCAAACCTTTTCCATAGTACGGTATAACTTTTTGATTGCCAGTGTATAAGCTCTTGCTTCGAAGGTTTCTTCTTCGTGTGTGCTCGTGTCACCTTGGGTGTCGGTTTGTTGTCCTTGTTCGTCTGTTTGCACATGTTCTTGGGATTCATGAGTTCCCTGACTGGCTTCGTCATCGCCTTCATCTTCGTCGGTTTCTGTTCTTTCTTCTTCGGAACTGGACACTACTTGTCCTTGTGGTTGATCTCGTGGTGTGGTAGGGTAGCTGGGCCTTTCATATTCCTGAGAGAAGATCTGGCCTTCTGAAAACTGAAATTCATTTGAAAATACATCCTGCATCTCAAAGTCAAATGTGGTGTCTGCTTGTTTTGCTTTTAAATGGGGTATCGGAAAAGAGAAAGCTTCTGCACCAATAGTGGTGGGAACTTCTGCTGTAGTGGTGGTAGGTCCTGGGACTGTGGCTGCTTGAGTAGTGACTGTGCTGGTAGTGCCCTCCGTTGTAACTGGTCTTGATAACCTTATGCGAATGGGCTGTACAGGGGGTTCAGTAGGAGACTGTTCAGGAGAGGGTTGTGGTGAGGGTGATTCTGGCACCTGAAGGCAGGGGATAGTTCCTCTCATTCGCTTTCCTGCTCTTCCTTTGCTGGGCTTCCTAGCTTTCTTTGTGGTTCCTTTAAAAGCTTTCAGCTCCTCACTTGTCATTGCTCGCTCAATCGGCAAGTCATATGCTAAGCACATATATACAATTCTAGTCAGTGCGCAGCATCCATTGATGATTTTCTTTCTTTCCCATCTATGTTGTGCTAAATACATCTGATTAATGATCCAGCTAGCTAGATCAACTGTCTGGGGTCCAATACAAGATAAATACAAACCAAATCATATTCGTTTGTGAGGCATTGTGAATCTGTCCTGAGCGGGGAAAGCAAAATGCTGCATACATATCCGCAGTGGCTTTGAAAGCTCAGGTGTGATCGCCGAAATCTCTTCCCACTTTTTAACATCCCCACATTTCATAGGGTTTGGAACTAACCTTTCTCGCTCCGTTGGAGTGTGGGTTCCATGAATCTTGATGGCAGCTCAAATCAGATCTTTAGAAAGATAAAATCTTTTATATGGTGGATCGTTCACTAAGGATGGCAAAATAAAAGTTCCGGGCAGGTCCTTATTCTCCGAAGCTATCAAAGTGGTGATTAAGTAATAGCATCTGTAGAAGTCAGGTTTAGGCAAAGGGTCACTGAAATACTCTGTGAAGCCGGCTCTTGCCCAAACATGTGTTAAGTCTTGTGTGTTCTGTAGTCCTTCGAACGCTCTTGAGAGAAACTGATATTTGCCCCAGGTACGGTCATCAAAAGTCAAATTAGCCTCAAATATAAACTCAGCATCCGCCAAGGGTCCTGCTAGCCCTTGAAACCAGTGAGAATTATGATGAATCTTCTCAGTATATCCTCTAGGAGGATCGTCAATAGGCATCGGTCCTGGGAAACCTTGAAATTCTGGCGGTGGAGCCGTCGGATGGGACTCAGCAAGTAAATCACTAATAGTAGCCCTGGGTATACTGGTTCCATCTTTAGATGGTCCTTCTTCGGTTTGCATGATGATTGAGGTGCTAATGGAAAAGATCTGCTACAAAAGATTAGCACATTAGTATGGAAATTAATTATGATCCCATTAAAGTGAGACCGCAATCCCTTTCCATAGCCGATGTGTAACCCGTGTAGCCAAGTGTTGTGATGTGATTGATGCAATGCTTCTTGCAGAACTAGTGCAGGTCTTTAGATACCTATATGTTTTCAAATATTGCATGCAATTCTTTGATGAGATGTTATTACAGGTGATGTTGGGTTATAGTACGTGGATTTATACAAGGTTCAGTCATGAATGAGTTATTACAAGGTTGTAGGTTAGTCGGGGTGGTAGTTATGTTAGACAAAGGGTTAGGAGAAGACTTCTGGATACGTTTCGGTATCCACTTCCTAAGAGTTTGTGATCGGGTGATAGGTCGGTGCGGAGGGACAAAAGTTGAGATCGGACATGGTGGTATTGAGGGTTGAAGAGATTTCTAAGGGGTGTATATTACAAGGCTTGAGGGTTGAGCTATAATACATTGTTTGGGTACCCAAATCTGCGTGGTTGTGGGTCGGTTCGTAAGGTACTTCTTAGCGATCCAAATTTGTCGAATGTTCGAACTTGTAGAAGAAGGTCGAGGGGATGTTGGATATTGATTTTGCTTCTGCCTTGACTTCTTCTTGTCATTGCCTGCATGGTTGAAATCTATCGGTTCTTTTTGTCCTTTTGGCACCCATATTTGTCTTGTGCCTTTTGTGTTGTGGTTGTGATACTGCTGCTTTCTCTGGGTTGTCTGATATTGTCGTCGGTCTGGGTTCCTTCGTCGTGGTTGACTCTTTGGTGGTTGAGGTTGAGAGGTCGACTGGACACTCTGCTTTGGAAAAGAAGGGAGGTCCAACACTTGCAAAACCTGCCCATTAGGAAGTGCTCTGTTTTGTACTTTTAATCTAGGCCAGTCTGCAGTAAGTGTGGAAGGATGGGCACCGCAGGGTGTTTTGCCCATGTGTCCGCTAATGTAACCCACCTGACCGTTGATTGTGTCCATTTGACCAAGCGGTTGGGTAATTGCCCCTTCTAATTTGCAGGAAGCCCAAGGGAAAATCTCCTGACGTCCTTTAGATTGACAATTGTCCATCACCAAGCCCGCATGGGTTGGTGTAGACGTAAGATGATTGATCTCACCAAAGATCTTCTGGTCTTCCGTCGCATGCATTTCATAGGGTCTAGGGCTACAAACCTCAGTCGGAATGCCATTAGGGAAGTCAAGCAGTATCACTCGCTTCTGATCTAAGGTTCCAATCTGCAAGGAGCCTTGTCTAAGATTTAGGTCCACTGAGTGATCGTATAGCCAATCTTGGCCAAGGATTAGGGGTTCTATCAGGTCGTCGTCATGGCACACTAGTAGTTTCACTGTCAAGGTCACTTCGTTTATGAGGAGAGGAAGGTCCACCTCACCCATGCAAGGGGTTTCCATGCCTCCTAGCCCTATGAGGTATGCCTCAATTGGCCGCATTTCTATTCCTGAATCCTTATAGTGGGACCATCTAATCGCACTAGTCGCAGCACCTGAATCAATTAAAGCCCTGAGCTCTTGGCAAGGGTCGCCGTGCTCTAGCCTGACTGTAATGAATGGTCTCCTATCCACTATGCTAGGATGAGTGGTTGACTTTACTTGACACATGGCCATGGGGTATCTGGGTGATGTTTCCAGATGGTTATAATGTTCTCTCCCTAGTCCTTGTCTTCTTAACTTCATGTGCTTAATGCGTTCTATAGCTTCTGCCTGAGCTTCAGCTCGTATTCTATTTTCTTCCTCCTTACGCTTCTTTGCCAACGTGAGTCGTCTAAGCATATCCTCAGTGAGAAATTCTTGATATAACTTGACTCTACAGCCACTAATGTAATTAGGTAGTATGTCTCCTTCTAAAGTGGCTAATTGTACTGCTCCACTTGTCGAGAGTCTGTTAATGATCATAGGTCCATAACCTCGCTTTTCTAACTTCCGTGCGTGCTGTTTCAAAGTATATACTAGAACTAAATCAACTTCTTTCAAGCCTTTATCTTTCACATGTGCATCAAAATATGCTTTCTGTCGCTTCTTAGCTGAGTATATTCCTGCTGTTGCTTTCAGCCTGGTTTCTCCTAATCGTTCCAAGTCCAATATTCTTGCTGATAATTCATGGCCGGTCCACTGATGTTCTTGTGCAACCTTAAGGGTCGGTATCAAGAAGTCCAAAGGAAGCACAGCATTCTGACCAAAAACCATCTGAAAGGGAGTTGCATTGAGTACGGTCTTGTAGGCCACTCGATATGCCCAAACAACATGGTGTAACTGTTTGTCCCAATCTGAGCGTTTGTTGTTCACGAGTTTTGTTAGTACATTACATAGGATCTTGTTAGTGCTTTCAGCCTGACCATTGGCCTGAGGATGATATGGTGCGGATTTCTTGTGAATCACCATAAAATCCTGTAACAAATATTCAATGACTTGGTTTAGAAAGTGATTTCCTCGATTGCTCACTAACTCTATAGGCAATCCATATCTTGTAAAGACATTTTCAAATAAGAATTTTGCAGTCATGTGTGCATCATTCTTTTTCGTGGCTTTTGCCTCTACCCATTTGGTAAGATAATATGTCACAACAATAATTTATTCCGCATGTGTACCTTTTGCAGGGGGGTTAATGGGTCCTACAAAGTCTATACCCCACTTAGAAAATGCACATCCGCCCATCATGGGTTTCAATGGCATTTCATCTCTGCGAGTAGGAAATTGAGTTCTTTGGCACACATCACATCTCTTTACATAGGTATGAGCATCCATGTGAAGAGTGAGCCACCATAATCCTGCAAAGAGGATGGCTTTAATTATCCTATCCGGTCCAAAGTGACCTCCTGCAACACCTTGATGTGCAGTCTCTAGTACGCGCAAATAATCGCTCTCATGAACACATTGTCTTAGGTATCCGTCTCTTCCTCTTTTGTATAGATTATCGCCAATAAGTGAATAGTCTTGAGGTTCGTGCTCTAGACTTCGTTGTCGTGCTAAAGTCATTCCTTGAGGGAATGTTTTCGTCCTCAAGTACGTCACTAAAGGTTCACTCTAGTCTGGTGTGAGAGACACGTGATACAATGTAGCATGTTCTACTGGTGGTCTTTCACAACAAACATGGCATTCTTTACACAATTTGTAGACATCTGCTTCCATTGAAGGCCAATATACTCCTAGTCTATGCAGAGTGTGCAATGTACGATGTTTCAAATAATGTTGCTTTAGTGCACCTATGTGTGCTAATTGCAACCAATTTGCATGTTCTGATTCATCTACACAACAAGCAAGAATCTTTTTATTATCATGTTTATATATGCTTCCTGCTATGATTTGATATCTCTGAGACTTTGTAATCTCTCCTTCCTCAATCCTTATCTTAGGATTCTTGGGTCCATATGTGAGAATAGGGACTATCAGCTTAGTCCATTCTGGTGCAATCTCAAGGTTAAACAAATATGTGTTGGGTAATTCACGGCAAACAGATTTCGTATGAGAAAGTTATGCCCGTTCAGGGTTTTGGGGCTAAAACAGGATTAAACTAGGTTAACAGGCAAACACGAATTTTTCTCAAAAGCACATGTGTAGGGACCTCACAACTCACTAATTGCTAGACCAATATGCCCAAAAACTATCCCCAAAGCTTAGAATAAAAAACCCTAATTTTTTTGGCCGAAAAGCCTGTCAATCGCGATCGACAGGTCTGTCAATCGCGATTGACAGAGGTGTCCGTCGGGGCCTGTCGGTCGCGATCGACACGTCAGTCGCGATTGACAGTGTCAATCGCGATCGACAGAGTCGGTCGTGAGTTCTGTCAATCGCGATTGATGGTGTCAATCGCGATCGACAGTTTTTCCGGGTTTTTCGCCGTGATTTCAGTCAATCGGGGATGTGTCAGTCGCGATGGACACATGGCTACGCGTAAAAGTCAATCAATCGTTGAATTTCAGTCAGTCACGATCGACGGTGTCAATCGCGACTAACAGAGGTGTCGGTCGTGGCTGTCGATCGCGATCGACGGTGTCAATCGCGATTGACAGGGTCCTACGTGGCAGTCTGTCGGTCGTGAAGTCTGTCGATCGCGATAGACAGGGTCTGTCGGTCGCGATTGACAGGGTCTATCGGTCGCGATTGACAGAGGCTGTCGGTCGCGATTGACAGAAAGACACGGAATTTTTCTACTGTTTTAGGTGATTTGGGATGTGCTCATCATGCTTGTGCTAGTGGTGAACTTTGTTTTACCAAATGATCGAATTTTCTGTCGATCGCGATCGACAGAGGCTGGCGACTGCGAGACAGATTCGACGAGTTTCGTACCTGCACAGAGTGCTAGGAATGATGATTCAGCAAGAACCTGCAAAATGCTCAAGAAACATGCAAAAACAGTGCAAGCAATATCGCTCTCTCGCTCTCTCTCACAAGTAGAATGAAGGAAATGAGGTGGAGATGGTGATATGATCAAAACTGAAAATTTTCGTGATGATGGAGATGGAGGTGGGAGATGGTGATGATGATGATGGTGATGAAGATGGTGAAGAAAAAACAAGAAAATAGATGAAAGTGAAGAAAATACCTACAACTCCAACGCGTCAACTCTACGTCTTACCATCACACGCTCGTCCTCAAAGCTCGATCCCCGGCAACGGTGCCAAAATTTGGTGTAGCTCAGTGATGAGTAGCACCTCCTTTAATGTCAATCCGGGAAGACGTGAGGATGGTATGAAGACCTCGAACAAGTGGAGGCACAAGTGCGTGAGCGAGAAGCACACAAGCATGCACACACATACACACACAAGCGCACACACGGCAAGACAAAGAGTGAGAAGCAATGGAGTTCTTAGATTACTTTCAAAAATCTCTTACAAGTTCATTTCAATTACAAGCTAACCCCAAAAATGAGCTCTCTAGCTCCTTTTATAGTTTTTGACTAGCTTTGGCCCTGTCCAGACATAGTGTCCGGCCTAGTTAAAAATTAGGTTCCACGGCTTATTTGAGGGCTCAAACGAGATCTAAAAAATACAAAAATTGGCAGGTAGATACTTCTAAAGCTCCTCAAGCTCAAGGACTCCTTGGCTTGCACAAAATGGAGCTACAAAAATATGAAATGGTATTTACAATGGTGTTTAGTGATTAAAATCACTATTTGTGTAGGGATTTTCTCTGTTGATTTGTCATACACCTCTTTGAGCTCCCTACTTGCTCTTTCTTCTTGTGTGCTCAACTCCTTGATGTCTGAAAAATTTAGATGGCCTACTTGCCAGATCTTCTTTGACTGCCATGTCTGCTTGTGCTGTCCCTTCGCTCTGACTCTCTTCGTCTTGTGGCTCCTTCGGTTCCCTGACTGCTGCCAACACGGGGCCAAATGAGCAAAGTAGGGCGACTGTAAAATTCTTTCCTCAATCATTGCCATTGCGTGCAACTGCACCTCTACTCGTGCAGAGTGGGTGGTTCCAAGCTCTTCAATTGTCTTCATCCATGCACGAGTAGGAAGTTCGTAAGTCGTTTGGCCTTCAGCCGTGACTCATCCGCCTGGGATGGGTTGTGGCTCATAGGCTTCTTCAAAGGTTTCCTCCACCGGAATAGTTACATTTTCTTCATCAGCTGGGAGCTCTGGTGGGGAATCTGGCCTTGGTGGTGCTTCATATATAGCTATCCGTGATTCAAGAGTAGATACCTGGGCCCATAATGCGTTGAGTTCCTCTAGGATGTCAGGAGATGGGTCCGCAGGAGCTGGGAGTCCTTGTGTTGCAGGTGCTCTGAGCTGGAGTAGCTTATGATCATCTTTTAGCTTCTGATATTCTTCGTTCATTCGATCGTATTCATCGAGCAATCTGATGTGATCATCGAGCAACATTTTCATTGATTCGGAGGGCACTGCTTTGAACCGGCTAGGACTTAATGGTTGGTCTGGATGATCGAGAGCAGCTTCTAAATTTTCTCTGTTCTGCTCTTGTAGCCGCTGGTTCTCTTCCTTTGCTGCTACTAGATGTCTTCTGAATGAGCCCATGTTCCGTGTAAGCGTCGCATTGCGAACTGTCTGGGCCCTTAACAAATTGTCAAGATCAGTAGTGGCCTCTTTGGCTTTCTCTTCACTTTCTACTTCCAGTTTGTGGTATGCTTCGTGTAATTCTTGGTATCGAGTATTCAATGAGGCATTCTCGATTGACAATGAATTAAGCTGCGACTGTAAGTCGTTGGTTGTCCTCTGCAGCTGCTGATAATTATTTCCAAGAGATGTGAACTCATCTCTTACTTGCGTCATACACGTGAAATTCTGTCGAAATGTTGTATCTACAGTGGGTGATAATATTAACGGTGTGCTAAGTGAAGATGCAGTGGGTGTAGATACAAGGGAACGGGGAATGGGGGTGGGAAAGTGGATGCTGTGGTGATTGTGGAAAACTGTGGTATGCTTAAATATTGTGGTGCCACAAATGAAGTGAGTGGAGGTGCAGTGGGTGGTGATATATCCATATCGCTGGATGTGGTGTCGAGTGCGGTGACTGTGAATAGTGGTGTGATTGTGGGTAAGTGTGTGGGTGTAAATACAGGATTTACAAAGGTTGAGGAGTAATTTACAAAGGGGTTGTCTTGGACGGCTTGGTGGAAAGGGGAAAGAGGAGTTACGGTGGGTCGGGGAGGTGAGACTGGGGAGAATGTTAATGGAGGTGGGAATGGGAAAAGGGGTCTTGGAGGTGTGGGGAAGGATGGAAAAGAGGGTGGGAAAATTGGATTTGATAGAAAGGTGGTTGTGCTAGGGGGTAAACTAGGTTGAGTGGGTGCGGGAATTGTGGGATGAATGGGAGTAAGGACGACTTCTGCTACTCCGTCGGAGAAGGAGGATGTTGTTCTGGGAGAAGGGGGGTGTATGGGAGAGACTGGATGAATGGGAGGTGAAGGAGGAGCAGTTGGGGTGACAGGTACTTCGGTAACTGTGGTAGTATGTATAGCAGTAGTACGGGGTGGGGAGTCGACGATAATGGTGTCCTCTGCCAATGAGCTTTCAGGGACGAGACGTGCTTCCCTGGCCTGTTCTGAAGATTGTCCGCAGGTGGGTACCCAAATATATTCACCAGGTTTGGTTAGTAGACGGATTCTACGCATGTCATACTGCGGTAGCGGTTTTCTCTGCAAATATCTTAAGGCTTCAGTGGGTCCAACTGATTTGACAAGCTCTCTGAAACCTCTGATGTATACTTCTTCGGACCCACCCGAGACAAGCTCTTGTTCCATGAGTGTTTGGCTCTCTTCGTCAGTCAACTTCTTACGCGCCCAAACCTTTTCCATAGTACGGTATAACTTTTTGATTGCCAGTGTATAAGCTCTTGCTTCGAAGGTTTCTTCTTCGTGTGTGCTCGTGTCACCTTGGGTGTCGGTTTGTTGTCCTTGTTCGTCTGTTTGCACATGTTCTTGGGATTCATGAGTTCCCTGACTGGCTTCGTCATCGCCTTCATCTTCGTCGGTTTCTGTTCTTTCTTCTTCGGAACTGGACACTACTTGTCCTTGTGGTTGATCTCGTGGTGTGGTAGGGTAGCTGGGCCTTTCATATTCCTGAGAGAAGATCTGGCCTTCTGAAAACTGAAATTCATTTGAAAATACATCCTGCATCTCAAAGTCAAATGTGGTGTCTGCTTGTTTTGCTTTTAAATGGGGTATCGGAAAAGAGAAAGCTTCTGCACCAATAGTGGTGGGAACTTCTGCTGTAGTGGTGGTAGGTCCTGGGACTGTGGCTGCTTGAGTAGTGACTGTGCTGGTAGTGCCCTCCGTTGTAACTGGTCTTGATAACCTTATGCGAATGGGCTGTACAGGGGGTTCAGTAGGAGACTGTTCAGGAGAGGGTTGTGGTGAGGGTGATTCTGGCACCTGAAGGCAGGGGATAGTTCCTCTCATTCGCTTTCCTGCTCTTCCTTTGCTGGGCTTCCTAGCTTTCTTTGTGGTTCCTTTAAAAGCTTTCAACTCCT
This sequence comes from Ceratopteris richardii, assembly GCA_020310875.1. Lineage (NCBI taxonomy): Eukaryota > Viridiplantae > Streptophyta > Polypodiopsida > Polypodiales > Pteridaceae > Ceratopteris > Ceratopteris richardii. Next base: position 31,680,367 of record CM035412.1, read on the forward strand.
CACTTGTCATTGCTCGCTCAATCGGCAAGTCATATGCTAAGCACATATATACAATTCTAGTCAGTGCGCAGCATCCATTGATGATTTTCTTTCTTTCCCATCTATGTTGTGCTAAATACATCTGATTAATGATCCAGCTAGCTAGATCAACTGTCTGGGGTCCAATACAAGATAAATACAAACCAAATCATATTCGTTTGTGAGGCATTGTGAATCTGTCCTGAGCGGGGAAAGCAAAATGCTGCATACATATCCGCAGTGGCTTTGAAAGCTCAGGTGTGATCGCCGAAATCTCTTCCCACTTTTTAACATCCCCACATTTCATAGGGTTTGGAACTTACCTTTCTCGCTCCGTTGGAGTGTGGGTTCCATGAATCTTGATGGCAGCTCAAATCAGATCTTTAGAAAGATAAAATCTTTTATATGGTGGATCGTTCACTAAGGATGGCAAAATAAAAGTTCCGGGCAGGTCCTTATTCTCCGAAGCTATCAAAGTGGTGATTAAGTAATAGCATCTGTAGAAGTCAGGTTTAGGCAAAGGGTCACTGAAATACTCTGTGAAGCCGGCTCTTGCCCAAACATGTGTTAAGTCTTGTGTGTTCTGTAGTCCTTCGAACGCTCTTGAGAGAAACTGATATTTGCCCCAGGTACGGTCATCAAAAGTCAAATTAGCCTCAAATATAAACTCAGCATCCGCCAAGGGTCCTGCTAGCCCTTGAAACCAGTGAGAATTATGATGAATCTTCTCAGTATATCCTCTAGGAGGATCGTCAATAGGCATCGGTCCTGGGAAACCTTGAAATTCTGGCGGTGGAGCCGTCGGATGGGACTCAGCAAGTAAATCACTAATAGTAGCCCTGGGTATACTGGTTCCATCTTTAGATGGTCCTTCTTCGGTTTGCATGATGATTGAGGTGCTAATGGAAAAGATCTGCTACAAAAGATTAGCACATTAGTATGGAAATTAATTATGATCCCATTAAAGTGAGACCGCAATCCCTTTCCATAGCCGATGTGTAACCCGTGTAGCCAAGTGTTGTGATGTGATTGATGCAATGCTTCTTGCAGAACTAGTGCAGGTCTTTAGATACCTATATGTTTTCAGATATTGCATGCAGTTCTTTGATGAGATGTTATTACAGGTGATGTTGGGTTATAGTACGTGGATTTATACAAGGTTCAGTCATGAATGAGTTATTACAAGGTTGTAGGTTAGTCGGGGTGGTAGTTATGTTAGACAAAGGGTTAGGAGAAGACTTCTGGATACGTTTCGGTATCCACTTCCTAAGAGTTTGTGATCGGGTGATAGGTCGGTGCGGAGGGACAAAAGTTGAGATCGGACATGGTGGTATTGAGGGTTGAAGAGATTTCTAAGGGGTGTATATTACAAGGCTTGAGGGTTGAGCTATAATACATTGTTTGGGTACCCAAATCTGCGTGGTTGTGGGTCGGTTCGTAAGGTACTTCTTAGCGATCCAAATTTGTCGAATGTTCGAACTTGTAGAAGAAGGTCGAGGGGATGTTGGATACTGATTTTGCTTCTGCCTTGACTTCTTCTTGTCATTGCCTGCATGGTTGAAATCTATCGGTGCTTTTTGTCCTTTTGGCACCCATATTTGTCTTGTGCCTTTTGTGTTGTGGTTGTGATACTGCTGCTTTCTCTGGGTTGTCTGATATTGTCGTCGGTCTGGGTTCCTTCGTCGTGGTTGACTCTTTGGTGGTTGAGGTTGAGAGGTCGACTGGACACTCTGCTTTGGAAAAGAAGGGAGGTCCAACACTTGCAAAACCTGCCCATTAGGAAGTGCTCCGTTTTGTACTTTTAATCTAGGCCAGTCTGCAGTAAGTGTGGAAGGATGGGCACCGCAGGGTGTTTTGCCCATGTGTCCGCTAATGTAACCCACCTGACCGTTGATTGTGTCCATTTGACCAAGCGGTTGGGTAATTGCCCCTTCTAATTTGCAAGAAGCCCAAGGGAAAATCTCCTGACGTCCTTTAGATTGACAATTGTCCATCACCAAGCCCGCATGGGTTGGTGTAGACGTAAGATGATTGATCTCACCAAAGATCTTCTGGTCTTCCGTCGCATGCATTTCATAGGGTCTAGGGCTACAAACCTCAGTCGGAATGCCATTAGGGAAGTCAAGCAGTATCACTCGCTTCTGATCTAAGGTTCCAATCTGCAAGGAGCCTTGTCTAAGATTTAGGTCCACTGAGTGATCGTATAGCCAATCTTGGCCAAGGATTAGGGGTTCTATCAGGTCGTCGTCATGGCACACTAGTAGTTTCACTGTCAAGGTCACTTCGTTTATGAGGAGAGGAAGGTCCACCTCACCCATGCAAGGGGTTTCCATGCCTCCTAGCCCTATGAGGTATGCCTCAATTGGCCGCATTTCTATTCCTGAATCCTTATAGTGGGACCATCTAATCGCACTAGTCGCAGCACCTGAATCAATTAAAGCCCTGAGCTCTTGGCAAGGGTCGCCGTGCTCTAGCCTGACTGTAATGAATGGTCTCCTATCCACTATGCTAGGATGAGTGGTTGACTTTACTTGACACATGGCCATGGGGTATCTGGGTGATGTTTCCAGATGGTTATAATGTTCTCTCCCTAGTCCTTGTCTTCTTAACTTCATGTGCTTAATGCGTTCTATAGCTTCTGCCTGAGCTTCAGCTCGTATTCTATTTTCTTCCTCCTTACGCTTCTTTGCCAACGTGAGTCGTCTAAGCATATCCTCAGTGAGAAATTCTTGATATAACTTGACTCTACAGCCACTAATGTAATTAGGTAGTATGTCTCCTTCTAAAGTGGCTAATTGTACTGCTCCACTTGTCGAGAGTCTGTTAATGATCATAGGTCCATAACCTCGCTTTTCTAACTTCCGTGCGTGCTGTTTCAAAGTATATACTAGAACTAAATCAACTTCTTTCAAGCCTTTATCTTTCACATGTGCATCAAAATATGCTTTCTGTCGCTTCTTAGCTGAGTATATTCCTGCTGTTGCTTTCAGCCTGGTTTCTCCTAATCGTTCCAAGTCCAATATTCTTGCTGATAATTCATGGCCGGTCCACTGATGTTCTTGTGCAACCTTAAGGGTCGGTATCAAGAAGTCCAAAGGAAGCACAGCATTCTGACCAAAAACCATCTGAAAGGGAGTTGCATTGAGTACGGTCTTGTAGGCCACTCGATATGCCCAAACAACATGGTGTAACTGTTTGTCCCAATCTGAGCGTTTGTTGTTCACGAGTTTTGTTAGTACATTACATAGGATCTTGTTAGTGCTTTCAGCCTGACCATTGGCCTGAGGATGATATGGTGCGGATTTCTTGTGAATCACCATAAAATCCTGTAACAAATATTCAATGACTTGGTTTAGAAAGTGAGTTCCTCGATTGCTCACTAACTCTATAGGCAATCCATATCTTGTAAAGACATTTTCAAATAAGAATTTTGCAGTCATGTGTGCATCATTCTTTTTCGTGGCTTTTGCCTCTACCCATTTGGTAAGATAATATGTCACAACAATAATTTATTCCGCATGTGTACCTTTTGCAGGGGGGTTAATGGGTCCTACAAAGTCTATACCCCACTTAGAAAATGCACATCCGCCCATCATGGGTTTCAATGGCATTTCATCTCTGCGAGTAGGAAATTGAGTTCTTTGGCACACATCACATCTCTTTACATAGGTATGAGCATCCATGTGAAGAGTGAGCCACCATAATCCTGCAAAGAGGATGGCTTTAATTATCCTATCCGGTCCAAAGTGACCTCCTGCAACACCTTGATGTGCAGTCTCTAGTACGCGCAAATAATCGCTCTCATGAACACATTGTCTTAGGTATCCGTCTCTTCCTCTTTTGTATAGATTATCGCCAATAAGTGAATAGTCTTGAGGTTCGTGCTCTAGACTTCGTTGTCGTGCTAAAGTCATTCCTTGAGGGAATGTTTTCGTCCTCAAGTACGTCACTAAAGGTTCACTCTAGTCTGGTGTGAGAGACACGTGATACAATGTAGCATGTTCTACTGGTGGTCTTTCACAACAAACATGGCATTCTTTACACAATTTGTAGACATCTGCTTCCATTGAAGGCCAATATACTCCTAGTCTATGCAGAGTGTGCAATGTACGATGTTTCAAATAATGTTGCTTTAGTGCACCTATGTGTGCTAATTGCAACCAATTTGCATGTTCTGATTCATCTACACAACAAGCAAGAATCTTTTTATTATCATGTTTATATATGCTTCCTGCTATGATTTGATATCTCTGAGACTTTGTAATCTCTCCTTCCTCAATCCTTATCTTAGGATTCTTGGGTCCATATGTGAGAATAGGGACTATCAGCTTAGTCCATTCTGGTGCAATCTCAAGGTTAAACAAATATGTGTTGGGTAATTCATCCACTATCCCTTGAGGAGCTTTGTAGCTCAAGCATAAGCACCACCTCCTTTACTTGTCAATCCGCGGAGACGTGAGGACCGGTATGAAGACCACGAGCAAGTGAAGGCACAAGTGTGTGAGTGAAAGCACACAAGGATGCACACACATACACACACACATACACAAAGCAAGATCAAAGCAAGGAACAATGGAAAGCTTCTATTGCAAAAGAGTTCTCTTAGAAAGGCTCTATTCTCTAACAAGCTAACCCCCAAAATGAGGTCTCTAGCTCTTTTTATAGTTTTTTGACTAGTTTTGGCCCTGTCCAGACCTAGTGTCCAGCCTAGTTAAAAATTAGGTTCCAGGGCTTATTTGAGGGCTCAAACGAAGTCTAAAAATTACGAAAATTGGTACGATGGTACTTCTAATACTCCTCAAGCTCGAGGACTCCTCGGCTTGAACAAAGTGGAGTTATAAAAATAGATAATGGTATTTACAATGGTTTTTAGTGATGAAAATCACTATTTTTGTAGGGGATTCTTCTGAAAATTTGACATACACTTCTTGGAGCTCCCTACTTGCTCCCTTTCCTTGTGTGTCCACCTTTTGATGTGCTTCCATGCTTTGTCCTTGACTTTGAGCTTCAACACTCCCCCCCCTCTCGAGTCTGTCGTCCCTAACAGACCCTTGTTGTAGTGGTTGTTCCAAGTAGTGCCTTGAGAGGGAGTGTCCCTTCTGTATGAACAAAAGTCGTCTGACTTCCAGATGTGTCTGGTTCTTCATTTATCACTGTGAGTCTTTGCAAGTTGTAGTCTCTTGGAATGTGCTTCTTCATTGGATTCCAGCATGACTGTGTCGTTGTGAGTCTCCGTTGATGTTTTCTAGATCTTCCACAGTTGATGTTCATAGTAGTCATGCCAAGTACTCATAACCCATATTGAGTGATGGGTAAGTGTGTTCGTGCATGGGTTGAGGAAAATATGTGCCTTGTGCACGGCCTTGTAATGTAGCCCTATGAATGCTTACTTGGGAAATGCATTGGAAGAAGTATGGTGCAAAAATTGGGGGTCTTGAGCTAAGTGCTCAAGGGTATGCCAACGAAGAGGTTTCCTAAGCTATCATGGTGATGGTGTTGCCAGAGTAAAGATACTTACCATGGAGAAGGTTGATCGATGTTCATCTCTTCGTGTTGTACACTCGGCCTTTGGGATGGAACATTGTTGATGAATGTCCATGTTGATGGTCCACTGATGAGATCTTTTGAGTGGTTGATCCTCTCTCCTCTTTTCAAAGCAACATTTGCCAAATACTGAGAATTGAATTTCTTTATATTCTTTGGCAAACAACATTGGGTAACTACACCAAGTTGAGTTTCACATATTCTCTTTAGCTCACCATATGTAGGAGTCTTCTCCCCCAACTACCCTTTGCAGATATCTCCTTGGATGCTCACGTACATGAAGTAGTTAAGCATCACTCAAGTTGCGGACCTTCAAGCTTTCCATTCCTACCATGGTAAGAGAAAATCATAGTTGTAGATGCCATGTTCATGCCAAGTGCTTGCCATCTACCAGATAAGGCAGCAATAATATCATCTGCTAGCCGAGACACAGTTTTATCCAAATTGATAAATGCCTAGTAATCAACAATTCCACCTTCAACTAAGCATGACTCATTCAGGTTCCAAGAGCCAAGCCTAGAGACAAGTTTTTTTTTTTTTTTTTTTTGAGGAACAATGTCACAAAACAAGAAGACAGAGTTTAGTATCAATCAATACAAATCTTTGACATATGTCAATGTGCTCTTGTGCCTGGGATTCTCAAGTGTGTCTATGCACGGCCGTGTAATGTGGCCCTATATTAATGCATACTTTGGAAATGCATGACCTGAATGGTGCAAAAGACAGGGTTGTGGAAGGAGCACATGGTTGTCGCTCGTCGAGGTCTGATGTCACCTGCAAATGTTGATGTCATCTTTGTTGGAGGTATCCATTGGATCTCGAGATGACCACTGATCCTTCCTCTTGATAGAGACCCATTTTAGAACAGCATTTGGCACTGTAGAGATTACTTCAGGCGTCTTCCTCGTTGGATGCTTTCTGAACTGTGGTATCCAATGTGGTTGGCGCTTTGGTTTGATGGAGGCTACTTGTACTTTTGGCTTCCAAACCCATATCCTTTTTGCACGTCTTCCTACTATTATTGAAGAGCTGATTTGATCTCCTTTCGGTCTCTGTACGTGGTTCTTACCCTCTTCTCCTTTTGGCTTCTTCGTTGAGACCTTTCGCATGTGGGAGAACACAGGTTGTTGTAGATGTAAGAGCTTCTTAGGTACCCACATCTGTAATCGCCCTTGTTGAGCTTCAACTAATTTCTTAGGCACCCAAACTTGTTGGATACCTTGTGATTGAGCTTGTCCGAGCTGCTTCCTTTGTCTTCTGACCTGGTTGGCTTGCCTGGATGGGATTTGTGGGGCCAAGGCTGGTGGTTTCTCTCCTTTGTGTACCCATATCTGCTTCATGCTCGGCACTACCTTCCTTTGGAAATCTCGTTGTCTATTTGATATAGCAGTTGTTATGTTCGGTTGTGCTTGCTTTGTTGGTTGAGTTTTTGTGGTGGCATTAGTCCTCGCCCCAGAGGAGGAGTCCGCTTGTCGTTGAGCCTGTTCTTCCATGATTGACTCCTTCTGCATCATAGAGCTTTTGACACATACATCTTCTTCCATATGATTAGTCTTAGAAGAACTACAAGATGTGACATCTGGATTTGTGAGCATGCCATTTTCTAGTTCTAATGTAAAGCATTGTCCCTGGACCCAAACTTGAAGAAGTTGACTTCTTAGGTTTAAGTTGACTGCATTGTCATAAATCCAATCTTGTCCTAAGACAAGTGGTTCTGTAAGGTTCTCATCTTGACACACTAGCACTTTGACTTTCATTGGAACATCTTGCAGGTAGATGGGAAGTTCCACTTCACCCAAACAAGGGGTTTCCACACCTCCCAATCCTATGAGATAAGCTTCTATGGGATTGATGTTCAACTGCAAGTCTTGGCAATAGGAAAGTCTAACTGCACTACTTGCTGCACCTGAGTCAATCAATGCCTTTACCGTCCTTGCACCCTTCCCTTGTCCTATATCTATGGTCACAAAGGGTCTTCGGTCAATGACTTGAGAAGTCGCTATGCCTGACTTTTGGTACATATCCATGTGATATTTTGGGGCTTTTGAGTTGACATCTAGGCCTAATCGCCTTAACTTATTTCGCCTAATACGCTCTCTGGCCTCTGCCTGTGCTTCTTCTCTCACTCTTAACTCTTCTTCTTTTCGTTTCTTAGCAGTGTTGAGTCTCATTAGCATGTCCTCTGTAAGAGGTTCTTGATATAACTTGACTCTACAACCACTAATATAGTTTGGCAAGATATCACCTTCTAAAGTAGCCAATTGAACCGCGCCGCTAATGGAAATTCTGTTAATGATCATGGGTCCATATCCTCGTTTTTCCAACTTACGGGCATGTTGTTTCAGTGTGTAAACCAACACTAGATCTCCCTCTTTCAGTCCCTTATCCTTAATGTGTGCATCGAAGTATGCCTTTTGCCTTTTCTTTGCAGCGTAGATGCCTGCAGCCGCTCGTAGCCTTGTCTCACCTAAGCGTTCTAGATCAAAGATCCTACATGACAATTCATGTCCATTCCACTCATACTCTTGTGCTACTTTTAAGGCAGGGATTAAGAAATCTAATGGTAGCACAGCGTTCTGTCCGAAGACCATCTGAAATGGGGTGGCGTTGAGTACTGTTTTGTAGGCAACTCGATAAGCCCAAACAGCATGATGAAGTTGTTTGTCCCAATCAGAGCGTTTATTATTTACCAGTTTTGTCAAGACATTACATAGGATCTTATTTGTGGTCTCGGCCTGTCCGTTAGCTTGGGGATGATAGGGGGCAGACTTCTTATGTACCACCAAGAATTCTTGGAGAAGATTTTCAATGACTTCATTTAAGAAGTGGGTGCCTCTATCGCTGACTAACTCTATTGGTAATCCATATCTCGTGAACACATTCTCAAATAAGAACTTAGCCGTAGTCTGAGCATCATTCTTTGTTGTGGCTTTCACTTCTATCCACTTGGTAAGGTAATCTGTGGCTACAATAATATACTCTGCATGGGAGTTTCTAGCTGGGGGGTTAATAGGACCTACAAAGTCTATACCCCATTTCGAGAATGCACGTCCTCCCATCATTGGCCTCAAAGGCATCTCGTCTTTTCTGATAGGATATTGCGCACGTTGGCATGTGTCACATTTCTTCACATAGGTATGTGCATCCATATGAAGAGTGGGCCACCAAAGTCCTGAGAATAGAATGGTCTTGATCACTCGGTCAGGACCAAAATGTCCACCTGCAACACCACTGTGTGCAGTCTCTGATACCTTTAAATAGTCTGATTCATGAACGCATAGTCTTAAGTAACCATCTTTGCCTCTTCGGTATAGGTTGTCCCCTACTAAGGCATAGCCTTGAGCCTCTTGCTCCATGCTTCTTCTTCTTGCTAGACTAGCCTCTTTGGGTAATCTTCCCGATCTCATAAAACTCTACCAATGGAGCACTCCAATCTGGAATTAATGACACTTGATAAAGGGTCGCATGCTCCACTGGGGGTCTCTCTCTGCACCTTGGACAATTCTTAATCCACTCATGTATTTCTTTGTCCATGCTAGGCCAATACACTCCTAAACGCTTTAGATTCTGCAATGTTCGTTGTTTAGAATAGTGATTTCCTAGCATTCCTTCATGGGCTTGTTGCAACCAACTACTATGTTCATCATCCTCCACACAACAAGCTAATACACCCTCAGTATCTTGTTTGTACATGCTTCCTGCTAATATGTGATATTTTTGTGATTTTACAATTTCTTCTTGTGATGTTTTCACATTCTTATTTGCAGGGCCAAAGGTTAGGACTGGTACCAACTTATTTGCCCATTTAGGAACAACTTCTAAATTGAACAGATAAGCATCGGGTAATTCGTCAGACACTCCTTGCGGTGACTCTCCTGAAGTGATGCGAGAAAGGTGATCTGCCCGAAGGTGGGTTCTACCTTTCCTGACAACAACTTCAAAGTCATATTCCATTAGTAAGAGGAACCATCTTACTAAGCGTCCAATATTGCAAGGTTTATTGACCAAATATAACAAAGCTTGATGATCAGTGAAAAACTTGAACTTGTTGGCCAATAAATAGTGTCTAAACTTCTTCACAGCATATATCATGCCTAAGCCCTCTCGATCAGTTGTGGTATAGTTCCATTCAGCTGCAGTGAGCTGTCTACTAGCATATGCTATGGGCAAATCTAAGTTTCCTTCACTTGTGGGTTGTGCAAGCACACATCCTATGGCATGATTGGATGCATCCACATGGACATGGAATGGTTTATTCCAATCAGGAGTGGTGAGTATTGGTGCCGTGCACAAACGTTTCTTGAGTTCGTTGAAAGAATTCTCGCATTCGTCGTTCCACTCAAAATTAGACAACAAGGCATAAAGGGGTCTAGCTATGATCGCGTACATGTGGATAAACCTACGGTAGTATCCACAATGGCCCATAAAGGCTTGTACCTCTTTAACATTCCTTGGCCTTGGTAGCTCCGCTATGGCTCGTACCTTATCTTCATATGTTGAGATTCCATTCTTAGAAACAATATGACCTAAGATTTTACCTTGATGCACCATGAACACACACTTTTCTGGGTTCAGACACACTCGATATTCTCTACACTTATTGAAGATTTGTTTGAGCTCAGGGATGTGAAACCTTCTTTCTTGGGAGTGAGCACATAAATCATCTACATACACTTCTAAGCTCTTTCGCAAGAACTCTTTGAAGACATGACACATGAGCCTTTGGAATGTTGCAGGTGCATTGGTGAGCCCAAATGGCATCACACGAAATGCAAAGATTCCCCACTCTGTAGCAAAAGCTGTTTTGTGTTGATCTTCTAGGGCAATGGCTACTTGATTGTAACCTGAAAATCCATCAAGGAAGCTATAAACTTCCTTGCCTGCAACACGCTCCAATAGGTGTTCTGTGATTGGAAGTGGATAACTATCTCTAATCGTAGCGGCATTAACTTTTTTAAGGTTAATACACACTTGCAACTTCCCGTTCTTCTTGGGTACCACAACAATGGGGGACAGCCATTTGGTATGCTCAATCTCAGAGATGAATCCAGCCTCAATCAGCCTATCAATTTCTTCTTTTATTTTGGCTGCATAGGTATCATTATATGTGTAGGGCTTCTGTTTGGTGGGCTTGGCATCAGCAGTCATGGGGATACTATGAGAGCAAATTCTTGGATCTACCCCTTTCAAGTCTCTATAGTGCCACGCAAACACATCCCTATATTCCCTTAATAGAGCTACAAGCTCCATTTCTTCTCTTGCACTTAGGTCATCTCCTATATATGTGCATCTCTCCTCGTTCTCTTCGATGGTCACTACAATCTTCTTGGTCTTTTCTTTATTATCATATGATTCTCCTATGATGGCCTCTCTCTTAGGCATTCGTACCAAAATTTTGCAGTCCTCAACTTCATATTTCTTGAAGTTTTCTGGTACTTCAAACAATGATTCCTCCTCTTCTTGTTTCACTGCTTTTCTTTTCTTTTTCTTTTGACTACTCTCACTTCCATCCTTTGAATTTACTGTTTTAATACTTGTGAGAGGTTCTTCATTCTAGGTGAATACTCCTATATCTTCTAGATAGTGCTGCTCTAAGTTAAAGCAACTATCCATCACAATGGACTCTATATCATCGTCATTCTCTTCTTCTTCTATGACATCACTAGGGTCACATTCTTCTAGCAAGGGCTGACACATGAACACTGAGATATCATAACCCTCCTCATAACAATGAGGTGTCCATTGTTCTTCATTGACAGCAATGTCCATGGTGGCTAAGATTTCTGGCCAGCCATGAGGCTCAAATTCCTCATCTGGAAAGATCATCGGTGTATAGGCTGGGTCTTTAATTGGTCTATCTCCTGGCGAAGTTCCTTCTTCTCTTGCCTTTAAAACGTTTTTCCTCTTCCTCTGCGACCTTGCACATCCACAAATGAGTATCTTCATGCAGCCATGATGGATCAGGTGAACTTTTAGAATGCATAGAGATGGAATCTTCTTTCGCTTTGTGGATAGGATTCCACTGTAGAGGTGGTACATCTCTGAAGGAGTAATCCTTCAAATTGACCTTGGTGGTGACCCCTAAGTGCTGCAAGTACAAGGAGTTAGTTCCCCAATCCTGTACTATTTGCAATTGGTGTAGGAAGGGTCTTCCTAGGATCATCTCATAGACATTATTTTTCTCAAAGTCACATATAGCAAATGCATGTTCAAACTCTACCCCACAGGTGGTTAGAGTTATCCCTTTCGAGCAATCCTAGAGGTCTTTCAAAATGACCATCAGCCATTTGAAGCTTCATTCTAGTTGGTCTTAATGTGGGCTTGCCCCATTGCTTCCACAAGGAGGTGGTCGCAATAGCAACACCAGCACCTGAATCTATGATTGCTTTGGTTGTGTAACCTTGGTAGGTGATTGGAAGATAAGTATTACCTTCTTCACCCTCACACATGTCCCCTATTTTGTCTAGAGGTATCTCTGGTACTTTTTGCTTAGAGCCTGTTTTTGGCATATTGGACTCAAGTTCTGGAACCTAATCCTTCACATGATTCCATAGCTCAGGTTTTGCTTTGAGCAGCTCTTCTACAGTGAGGTGACACTGAACCTTAGTGTTCTTCACGACATCAGTGTTCCTTGGAACCACTGAGTCTTCATTTCTTACTAGTATTGTGGGAGCTCTAATCTGGAGTGATTCAGATTCCCATGGGCCTAGAAATTGAGGCAGTTCTTCTAGGGTATTAGATTCAAAATCTAATCTTTCATCTTCTTGTTGTTCTGCTTCATCTCCGTAAATAGATGGAATGTCTTGGGGAAATTGATCATGAAGGTCATCAATCTCAGGAATAGGAGGGGAATTACCCTTCTCCTGGGCCCATTTCTCTTCTTGTATTTCCCGCAAGAACTCTTGAGAGTACTGTTGAATTGAAGGAGGTATTCCAGCATCTGTGGAATTAGGAACATAAGCTCCCATTGGTGGTGAGCTTCCTCTTTCAATAACTGGTTGAGCCTGTGGAGGTAAAGAAACTTGTGGTTTGTTTACCAATTGCTCTAATCTTTCTAGTAAGCCTTGGAAATGCAAGTCCGGTTTGACAGAGTTTGTCTGATTGAACTTTTGACTAGTCTCGAGTATAGCTTGAGCTTGTTCTACCATTTTCATGCACATCTTCATTCGTTCAATCTCTAAATCCGCTCTAGGGTAACTCTTGTCTAGATTTGCAACTGTTGGCCCTTCTTGAAGACGAGCCTGGTAGGTCTTGAACATCATGTCCAAGCCTTCTGGGGTTGGATCTGCAAGAACAGACCCTGATTGTGGCCTATTTGCAATGGGTGGTGGGGTGGGATGAGGTGGAGTGGATGGAGTTTCGGCATGCGAGGGGCTTTGAGATGCAATGTCCTCTATTTTTGTTTTCGCTTCTTTTAAGCTTTCTTCTAGTTCCGATAACTTTTTATTCCACTTACGATTGGCCTTTTCTCTGGTATCCTTCCATGTTCTTGTTTTCCTCTTACTAGGCTCTCCTGATTCACTCGACTCCGATTGTTCTGCTGGTTTATCTTGTTTTAATGCTTGTGCCCTAGTAACTGCCTGTACAGGTGCCACATTACTGCTACTTGAACTTGAATCCGCCACTAAGCCTACCACATTAATGGGTGTAATCTTGGGTGCACTGGAGGGGTTTCTTGGACAATCTCTAGGGAGATGGTCTTTGCCACAATCAGGACAAAAAGCCTGTATTGTGATAGCCTGTCCTTGACTCAGAGATGGTGGGTGGGGACAATCACGAATGAAATGATCACCTTGACATCTAAAACAAGATCCTCTAGGGGCTTGTGGTCTCATTTGTCTCAATTGGGGCCTAGGGTTAGGATTTGTGTACATGACATTGGAGTATTCTGGCTCCCAATTTTGCTCCATAGGTGGTGCCTCATATTGATACGAGTAAATCTCACTATGTTCAGGTGACTCTGTGTAATAAGCATGTGGACTACCTTCATGGGAGTAGTCTGAACTATGAGCATGAGAGTCATTCTCTGATATCAATGGGGTTAGTGGCACCAATGCTCTATTTGGATTTTCCTCTCCCACAGTATACTTGACTGGAATCACGTTGGCAGGAGTTGGTGGTTGGTTTCCCAAGACAGGTTGTGGCCTATATGGTGCCTGATATTGCTGTTGTGGTCTATAATATGGCTGTTGGTATTGGTTCTGATACCTACCTTGTGGGTAAGGTTGCTGATAATTCTGTCTAACAGCCTGCCTATTGTAGGGACAATCTTGAGCCGTATGGTTTTTGTACTTCCTTTCAATAGTGCAGTATGGGTTATTCCTTTCTCTCATGTTCTGGTTGTGCATTGGGCATACATTAGCCATGTGGTCGCCTCCGCAAGTATAACACCGATTCAATGGAGTGACTCTCTATGTTTGTTTATTTTGGACTCCCAGCCTCTTGGCAACTTGCTCAGCTATCTCCTCTATTTCCGTGGAGGTTTTTGAAGTATGACTAGTAGAACTATCTGAATCCTTATAGAGTTTGGATAATCCTAACTCCTCACCCAAGTTATCTTCTATATCAATGCACGTCCGCACACACTCTTCTATGGATCTAGGCTCTTTCAAGTACACATATGATCTTAACTTTGTGCTCAGTAAGCCATCTAAGAACAAAGCCACTTGTTTGGCTGGTGTGGGTAACTCTGGAGTAGGGCATCTTTCTAGGTACTGTCTGAACCTTCTACCTGCTAGTCGCACTATTTCTTGGGGTGTCTGCTTGAAACTGTGGATCAAGGATGATGTGTTATGCCTGATACCACTCTTGGAAAATTCTACAATGAATTCGTCTAGCAGTTGACCTATATTGCGATAGTTGCGACTACTCAGTGGTTGAAACCAAGCTAAGGTAGTGCCCTTAAGAGTCAAACCAAATGCCTCGTACTGGGTGAACAAATCCTCAACCTGTTCAGCTCTTAACACTTGTTTGAACTCAGCCACATGATCATAAGGATCTCCTGACCCGTCAAAATAATTCTTCATTGCCTTGATCACTTGAGTGGGTCTAAGGGTTCTTGGGTGCTCTCGGGGTCTAGGCAATGGAAGATCATGTTCATCTCTTTGTTGCCTATGTGCTTGATGTCTCTCTCTTTCAAGTCTTCATTTTCAAATTCTGCTCTATTTCTGCCCACCGTGTGTGCAAAACTTACCTCAGGTCTCTCTCTAGTTCTTTCTCTCTAGGCTTCATGAGCTTGGGATGATCCTACTCCTTGGAGGCCATGGGAAACATTGGATCTTGGTGGAGGGAAAATCAATTCATTCTTCCAAGTATATGCATGTCTATCATGTTCTGTTACCGAGAATATCTTCTCTGATGTGTTATCCAGGTAGACAACTTTGCCTGGTATCTCAGGATCTTTGAATTCATAGATGATAACTATGCCCAATTGGCTAGGTTGATCTGGCTTGAATCTCCAAAAGGCTTCCTCTGTTTCTCTATTCAAAAATAGTTCTATGCTTTTGTTGTCTTGAGGGATCCAGTCTGGAGTGATCACTCTGGTCAAAACTCACTTGCCTCTAGGAGTCTGGGGTCCTTGTCCTACATTTCCTTGTTCTAGGTCTCCTATCTCATTCTCATGAATGATATTTCCAAACTCATCGGTCCTATTTGGTTGGTTGGTAACCACATACATGGTTCCTTCCTTATCAATGTATGAACCCTCTTCGAACTTGACCACCGGGTGTTCAAGTCCAAAGGATTGATCTGGATTTTTGAGTTGGACCACTAATCGCCTCAGGCCATCCTCATAGATGCGAGCACCTAATCGGTTGGTCCGAATATATTCCAACTGTGTCTTATAGGGACCTTCTGGTGTTTGTAGATGGGCAGTCCCTGAGCCACCTGCAGGTTTTCCCATACTAAAAGACATTTCTGAATCACTTGTGTCTCAACTTAGTAAAAGATGACCACTTAGTTGTTGTGCCCAAGACTTAGTTGTATGGTTGACACTGGACTGAGAAGATCTAATGCTTTGTTTATCCTTGCCTAAGTGTCTACCAGATCTCAGGTTCATATGCTTTAGTCAAGAGTCCAAATTTTCCCTTTGGTATGGTTCAAAATTCTTTGGAGCCCCCTTGGTTCCCTAGTCCCACTTGAGGGTCAACTTCAAATTATCCTATCTCAAAATCAACGCGTTATTCTTGAAAAAAACAGTTGAGATCGTGTAGGATTTGAAACGAGCTTTCCAACGAGCTATAGAGCTCAAGAAATGGACTTTGGATGAAAAAGTTATGTCAAATCAGGCTCTAGGGGGTCAAAACAGGCAAACAGGACCTTTGGAGAAAATCGCGATTTTGTGAACTTTCAGAGAATCGCGATGCTGTGAACTCAGAAAATCGTGATGTTGAGCACAAAATCGTGTTTCTGAAAATCGTGATGTTGAGCACAAAATCGTGTTTCTGAAAATCGCGATGTTGAGCACAAAATCGTGTTTCTGAAAATCGCAATGTTGAGCACAAAATCGTGTTTTTGAAAATCGCGATTTTGAGCGAAAATTCGTGTTTTCACAGAATCGCCTTTTTCACAAAATCGTGTTTTTGGCTGAAAATTGTGATTTGTGAGAATCGGAATTTTGAGCCCTCTGAAAATCATATTTTCTCAAAATCGTGTTTTTGAAATGAAAATCGCGATGTTGAGCACAAAATCGTGTTTCGGAAAATCGCGATTTTGAGCACAGAATCGTGTTTTAGAGAATCGTGTTTTTTGACATGAAAATCGCGATTTTGAGCACAGAATCGTGTTTTAGAGAATCGTGTTTTTTGACATGAAAATCGTGATTTTAAGCACAGAATCGTGTTTTTGAAAATCGCGATTTTGAGCAGAGAATCGTGTTTTTTCACAAAATCGTGTTTTTTGCTGAAAATCGTGTTTTGTGAGAATCGCGATTTTGAGCACAATCACAGAATCGCTTTTTTGGCTGAAAATCGTGATTTGTGAGAGTCGCGATTTTGAGCACAATCACAGAATCGCGATTCTGAGAATGACCACAGAATCGTGATTCTTTCAGCTAACTTTTAGGCGGGAAAACAAAAAATCGTGATTTTTCAAAAAATTTTGAATTTTCACAGAATCGCGATTTTCATCACAGAATCGCGTTTTTTGGCAGGAAATTCAAATTTCTGAGCACCGGCAATGGCGAGCTCCGTATGAGCAAAAAATCATGAAAAAAACACAGCGCTTGCTCTCCCTTGCACCTCCTAACTCCTTCCCACACAATGATGCATGAAAAATGGTATGAAAATGGTGAAAATGCACTAAAAAACAAGAAATTTCTATGAAGAAGAAGATGGAAGAAGGTGGAGATGATGATGATGATGAAGATGAAGAGGAAAAAAACAGAAAATGAACTGAAATGGCAGTTCTTTTTACCTTCCAACGTCGCAAATCTACGATCTTACCATCACAACGCTCGTCCTCGAAGCTCTCTCCCCGGCAACGACGCCAAAATTTGGTGTAGCTCAAGCATAAGCACCACCTCCTTTACTTGTCAATCCGCGGAGACGTGAGGACCGGTATGAAGACCACGAGCAAGTGAAGGCACAAGTGTGTGAGGGAAAGCACACAAGGATGCACACACATACACACATACACACACACACGCACACAAAGCAAGATCAAAGCAAGGAACAATGGAAAGCTTCTATTGCAAAAGAGTTCTCTTACAAAGGCTCTATTCTCTAACAAGCTAACCCCCAAAATGAGCTCTCTAGCTCTTTTTATAGTTTTTTGACTAGTTTTGGCCCTGTCCAGACCTAGTGTCCGGCCTAGTTAAAAATTAGGTTCCATGACTTATTTAAGGGCTCAAACGAAGTCTAAAAATTACGAAAATTCGTATGATGGTACTTCTAATACTCCTCAAGCTCGAGGACTCCTCGTCTTGAACAAAATGGATTATAAAAATAGATAATGGTATTTACAATGGTTTTTAGTGATGAAAGTCACTATTTTTGTAGGGGATTCTTCTGAAAATTTGACATACACTTCTTGGAGCTCCCTACTTGCTCCCTTTCCTTGTGTGTCCACCTTTTGATGTGCTTCCATGCTTTGTCCTTGACTTTGAGCTTCAACAAGCTTCTCCTGAGGTTAATCTCGAGAGGTGGTCAGCTCTAAGATGTGTCTTTCCTTTCCTGACTACCACTTCAAAATCGTACTCCATGAGTAATAGAAACCAACGTATCAATCGTCCTGTGTTACATGGCTTGTTGACTAAGTACAATAGGGCTTGATGATCTGTAAAGAACTTGAATTTGTTGGCCAAAAAATAATGTCTGAACTTCTTTACCGCGTAGATCATCCCTAATCCTTCTCGTTCCGTCGTGGTGTAATTTCTTTCTGCTGCATTCAACTATCTGCTCGCGTAAGCTATGGGAAGATCTATATTACCTTCATTCGTGGGTTGTGCTAACACACATCCTATGGCATAATTGGATGCATCCACATGTACATGGAATGGCTTACTCCAATCCGGGGTTGTCAATATAGGTGCTGAGCACAAACGTCGCTTAAGTTCATTGAATGAATTCTCACACTCATCTGTCCATTCAAAATGGGTCAAAAGAGAGTACAAAGGCTTGGCTATGATTGCATACATGTGTATGAATCGTCTATAATAACCGCAATGGCCCATAAATGCCTGTACCTCTTTCACGTTAGTTGGTCTCGGTAGATCTGCAATCACTTTCACTTTTTCTTCATCCGTAGAAATTCCATTCTTTGACACAATGTGTCCTAGAATTTTGCCTTGTCTGACCATGAAAACACATTTTTCTGGGTTCAAACAAACCTGATATTCTCGACATTTGTCAAACACTTGTTTTAACTCTGGGATATGTGTCTGTCTTACATTCGAATGAGCACATAAGTCATCGACATAAACTTCCAAATTCTTGCGTAAGAATTCCTTAAACACATGACACATGAGTCGCTGGAAAGTAGCGGGTGCATTTGTTAAGCCAAATGGCATCATACGAAATGCAAATATGCCCCATTCTGTGGCAAAAGCCGTCTTGTGTTGATCTTCTGGAGCAATGGCTACTTGATTATAGCCTGAGAATCCATCAAGGAACTTGTACACTTCCTTGCCCGCAACTCTTTCCAATAAATGTTCTGTGATAGGAAGAGGATAACTATCTCTAATCGTGGTGGCATTAACTTTTTTAAGGTTAATACACACACGCAACTTTCCGTTCTTCTTGGGCACAACCACCATGGGGGATACCCATTAGGTATGCTCAATTTTGTAAATAAATCCTGCTTCTATCAAACGTCTATCTCCTCTTTAATCTTCGCAGCGTAATTATCATTGTACGTGTATGGTTTTTGTTTTGTCGGTTTTGCATCTGGAGTCATAGGGATTCTATGAGAACATATATCCAGGTCTACTCCTTTCAAATCTTTGTAACTCCAAGCGAACACATCTCTATATTCGCGCAATAGGGCAACTAACTCTTCTTCTTCTTCCTTCATCAAATCGTGCCCAATGTATGTACATTTTTCTTCTTCTCCTTCTACGGCACTATTATTTTCTTTGTTTTCTCTCGGTTATCATATACTTCTCCAATCTCAGCTTTTCTATTAGGCATTCGTACCATGATTCGTCAGTCTTCTATTTCATATTTCTTGAAGTTCTCGAGAACTTCAAACAAAGATCCTTCTTCTTCTGACATGGTTTCTTTCTTCTTTCTTTTCTTACCTTCACTTTTGCTAGTCACTTGTGTGGCTATTCTCACATCATTCATAACTTCTTCGTGTGTTTGAGGATGAGTTTCTACTTCGTAAAAATATTCTTCCTCTGATGCAAATGGAGGGTCCATAATAATTGATTCTAAATCAAAATCACTCGCATCCTCAAATGCATCAGTGCTAGGTTCACATTCTTCTAAAATTGAATCACACATGATTGGCTCTATCATGAAAACTGAGATATCATAGCCATCCTCGTCACAGTGGGGTGTCCATTGTTCTTCATTGATGGCTACATCCATGGTTTCTAGGATTTCTGCCCAACCATGGGGTTCGAATTCTTCATCTGGAAATACACTTGGTGCGTAAGTTGGGTCTTGAAGAGTTCGTGGATTTTTTTCTGCACCTAAGGTCCTTGCTTCTAACCGTTCTTCCTCTTGTTTTGCTACTTTACACATCCATAAGTGAGTGTCCTCGTGTAACCATGAGGGGTCTGACTCTAATGAGTGTACCGATTCCGTTTCTACTGGTGTCTTATGGATGGTGTTCCATTGTATTGGGGGTACGTCCCTATGGGAATAGTCTTTAAGATTGACTTTAGTAGTCACTCCTAAATGTTGCAAGTACAAAGAATTAGTTCCCCAATCTTGTACAATTTGCAACTGACGCATGAATGGCCGTCCCAATATCATCTCATAAGCATGATTCTTACTAAAATCACAAATGGCAAAAGTATGCTCAAACTCCACACCACAAGTGGTGAGAGATATGCCTTCTAGTAAGCCTAATGGTTTTTCTATGTGTCCATCAGCCATTTGTAGCTTCATCCTGGTAGGCCTTAGTGCTGGCTTACCCCAACATTTCCATAAAGCGGTGGTAGCAATAGGCTACTCCGGCTCCTGAATCTAAGATGGCTTTCGTGGTGTAGCCCTGATGGGTTATTGGAAGATAAGTGTTACCTTCCTCTCCTTCACTTACATCTCCGATCTTTTCTACGGGTATCTCTGGTACCTTCTTGTGTGTTCCTATCTGTGAGGGAGTAGTAGCAAGCTCAGGGAATTGATTTGCTACATGCTTCCACAGTTCTGGTTTTACCTTCAACAATTCCTCAAGCGTGAGGTGACACTGAACTTTAGCGTTCTTGACCGCTTTCGTGTTTCTAGGGATTACTGATTCTTCATTCCTCACTATTATCGTGGGTGCTCTCATGCTAATAGACTTGTCTTCCCAAGGTCCTGTGAACTGAGGTGATTCTTGTAAAGAATTGGATTCAAATCCGGTGTGTTCACTCAGTTGTTCTTCCTCTACATCATCGTAAATAGAGGGGATATCTTGGGGGAATTGTTCCTGCAAGTCGTCTATCTCTTGAATAGGAGGATGAGTTCCTTGTTCTTTTCTCCATTTCTCTTCTTGGATTTCTCTCAGAAATTCATGTGAATATTTATGTATGAAAGACAGGTTGTCTTCACCTTCCGTATTGGGTACTTGAGACAGGGATGGTGCATTCCTTTTCTGGGTCTCTGAGGCAATAGTGTTACTATGCTGATCCTTTTTCTCTTTGCTATCGATCAAGTATTCAAGCCTCTCCATTAATCCTTGAAAGTGCAACTCCGGTTTTGCCATGTTATTCCAATTAAGATATCTAGAGGCTTCGAACAAAGCTTGTGCTAATTCTACCATCTTCATGCAAAGTTTAGTCCTCTCAATTTCTAAGTCTGCTCGAGGGTAGTTCTTACTCATTTCAGCTACTTGAGGTCCTTCCTTTATCCTAGCCTGATATGCACGAAACATCATGTCTAAGTTTTCTGGTATGGGTTCTGCTAAAACTGATCGTGATTTTTGCGCTACGTTCTCTTGATTCAATTCCTGTGAAGTCAATTCTAGGATTTTGGCTCTCGATTCCTTGAGACTTCCTTCCAACTCAGTTATCTTCTTACTCCACGTTCTTTTGATCCTTTCCCTAGAGTCTTTCCAAGATTTTGTTTTTTTACTGCTAGATTCTGCAACTTCACTAGTTCCAGTTAATTTCTCTTGATTAAGATGCTGATTTTGTAAGAGCGCCTGGGCTCTTGTTATAGCTTGGATAGGCACGTATGTAGGGTTGGATCCATCTGTGTTGTTTACAATACCTATCACGTTGATCGGTGTCACATTTGAAGTGTTCACAGGGTTCTTAGGACAATCTTTGATTATGTGCTCTTTGCCACAATCGGCACAAAAGCCTTGTATGTTATAGTATTGTGATTGTCCTATTATCGGAGGATGTGGACAATCCTTGATGAAGTGATCTCCTTGGCACCTAAAGCATGGTCCTCTAGGGCCCAGTGGTCTTTGTTGTCTTAATTGGGGCCATGGATTTGGGTTTGTGTACATCACGTTAGCATAATCGTGCTCCCAACTAGGTTCCACTGGTGGACTATCATAATGATATGTTTCCACATGTTCTGGTGACTCTGTGTAATATGCGGGTGGACTATCTACATGAGTGGAGTCAAAACTGTTTGAGTTCGGATCACTCTTTGTGATCAAAGGTGAAGAAGGCACTAAGGCCCTACTTAGGTTCTCTTCTGCAGCAGTGTATTTGACTGAGATGACATTCGCGGGTGGGGGTGGCTGCTGAGCTAAGACAGGTTGAGGTCTTTGTTGAGCCTAATATGGATAATTCTGTGGAGGCCTATAATAATGAGGCTGAGTATTGTATTGGCCTTGATACCTACCTGGCTGTGGGTATGCTTGTGGGTAGTTCTGTCTCACTGCTTGTTTGTTATATGGGCAGTCCTGAGCCGTGTGATTTGTGTATCTTCTCTCAATAGTGCAATATTGGCCACTAGGGTTGGCTTGTGTTTGTGTTGCATTGGGACATACATTTGCCAAATGATTTCCACCACAGGTGTAACAACATACGTTAGTTGTTAACTTGGGCATCTGTTTACTAGAAACTCCTAGTTTCTGGGCCACTTTTTCTGCTAGGTCCTCTATCGAGCTAGACAATTTTGTGGATGCTAGAGAAGAACAATCTGAGTCCTTATAGACCTTCGAGAGTTCCAACTCGTCTCCAAGGTTGTCCTCAATGTCTATGCAAATTCTTACACACTGCTGTAGCATTCTGGGGTCTTTTAAGTACACATAGGAGCATAGTTTAGAGCTCAACAAGCCATCTAAAAAAAAATGACACTTGCTTGGCTTGTGAGGGTAGCTCTTGCATTGGACATCTTTCAACATATTGCCTAAAGCTACGTCCTGCGAGTCTAACTATTTCCTGAGGGGTCTGTTTGAAGCTATGAATTAATGATGACGTATCATGCCTGATCCCACTTTTAGAGAATTCAGTGATGAATGACTCTAAAAAGTGATGGATGTCTCTAAATTGCCTTTGTTGCAATGGTTGGAACCAAGTTAAAGCGGTATTCTTTAACGTTAGCCCAAATGCATTATATTGCGTGAACATGTCTTCGACTTGTTCTGCTCTTAGCACTTGCTTAAACTCCGCAACATGATCATAGGGATCTCCTGTCCCGTCAAAGTAGTTTTTCATGGACTTTACTAATTGAGTGGGTCTTAGTATTCTTGCGTGTTCACGTGGTCTCGGTAGAGGAAAATCATCTCTACCACCTAGTATTCCATGTTCCCTTTGTCTATCAGCTCTATTAGTGTCCGTGGTTGTTCTATCTCTCCCTATGGGATAATTGAAGCTTACTTAGGGTCTCTCTTTATTTTTCTCCCTTTGATTAGCGTGGGCTGAGGATGTTCCTGCCCCTTGTTGGCTTGCGTTTACGTTTGCTCGTGATGGAGGGAATACCAATTCACCTCTCCATGTGTATGTATTTCTAGCGTGGTCTGGCACCACAAATACTCTTTCTGAAGTTTCGTCCAGGTATACAACCTTTCCAGGTGTATCTGGGTCCTTGAACTCGTAGATTATGATGGAGCCTACCTCGCTAGGTTGTTCTGTTCTGTACCTCCAAAATGCTTCATCAGTTTCTTTATTTACAAACAGCTCTATGCTCCTGTTGTCCTGAGGGGTCCAATCTGGAACTAGTACTCTTGTCAATAGAGATTTCCCTCTAGGTGTTCTAGGTTCTTCTAATGGTTCTTTTCCTTGTGCTCTCGCATCCGTCTCTAACTGAATTACGCCAAACTCATTCGTATTATTTGGCTGCGTACTTAAGATGTACATCGTTCCTTCCTTGTCTATGTATGCGTCTCTTTCGAATTTCACCACTGGACGTTCCAATCCAATGGGTTGATCAGGGTTGTGCATTTGCACCACTTGTCTTCGCAAACCATCCTCATAGATGCGAGCACCTAAGCGGTTGGTTCCGAGAAATTCTAACTGAATCCTATAGGGTCCTTCAGGTCTTTCTAAATATGCTACATTTGACCCTCCTTCTGGTCTTTTCGTGCTAAAAGCCATTTCCGATTCACTCGTGTCTGAGCTCTCGTAGGGATAACTAGTATTCAATTGTTGAGCCCACGATCGAGCACTAGTGCCTACACTTGCTTCTTTTGCCCAAAATTTTTATGCTGCCCCCTGGCTTTCTAGTCCCACAGACTTCGGATGAAAAAGATATGACCGTTCAGGCTCTCGGGGGTGAAAACTCACAAACAGGTTTTTCTTCAATTATGAGCTAAGGGGTCTCCTATGAGTGCAATGATCCAAAAATTTTCAAAAAATAGCCCCAAAATTGGTCAAAAAATCAAACCCAAAAAATCCGTTTGGGGTGGACAATCAAGATGGTCTGAGATAATCGTGATGGTCTGGGACCGTCGCGATGGTCCAGGTGAACCGTCGTGATGGCGTGGCACAATCGCAATGGTCCGAAGGTGCGAATTGTCGTGATGGTGTGAATGTGAACTGTCGCGATGGTCTGGAATGAATGATCGCGATGGCTCGATCGACGAACAATCGTGATGGCATCAGTCAACGTCAACATGAGCCGTCATGATGGTCCAAAGTGAACTGTCGCGATGGTCACAGATGCAATGGCGTGAGCCAATCGTGATGGTCTGGGCGCGATGGCATGAGCCAATCGCAATGGTTCAATTTTTGAGGTGTCGTGATGGTCTGAGGGTGTCGTCGCAATGGTCCGAGGGAGCGAACTGTCGCGATGGTCTAGCTTGCCACGTGGCAGTGTCAGCGCGATGGCATGAGCCAATCGTGATGGCGTAGGGTCGACGGGATCATCGTGATGGTCCAAGTGAACCATCGTGATAGCTCAAGTGAGCCGTCGCGATGGTGTGAGACCGTTGCGATGGTCCGGCCGAGCCGTCACGATGGTGTGAGCCAATCGCAATGGTGTGACACAATCGCGATGGTCTAAGCCAATCGCGATGGTCTGAGCCAATCGCGATGGTCCACCAAAATGCAAATTTTCAAGATGCGTCTGTGGATTCCTACGTGCGCAAGTGTGCTCTACACGTTGGTGTGGTCGCCTACCTCAAATTCCAAACTTTGCAGACCATCGCGATGGTCTGACACAGTCGGCAATTTCTGATAGAGAGTACATTTCTTACCTTTCTGTAGCTTTCCTGATGCTCTGGAGCTCTGTACCTGCAAGAAAACTCAATAACACACAAGTACACACAAGCACAAAAGCTCTCTCTCTCGCACATGCACAAATGAGGGGAAATGAGGAGAATGGGTGGATATGGTGATTTTTTTGATTTTTTTGGAGTTGGAGATGATGATGCGGTGATGAAGATGGAGTGTGGGGGAGGTGAAAGACACAAAAAACTAACTAAAAACAACAACAAAAACTGAAATTTTTTACCTTCCAACGCCACTTCTTGCTATACTCTTACCATCACACATTCGTCCTAGACTCGATCCCCAACAACGGCGCCAAATTTGGTGTTGCTTTAGCACAATGGTGAGAACCACGTTAAGAAGCTCCACCTCCTTAATGTCAATCCGCGGAAGAGATAGGAGTGATATGAAGATCGTGAATGTGAGATGAAGTGAGAGTGAAGGTGAGAAGCATAGAGATGCACACACACATACACACACACTACGAAGAGACAAGCAAGACGCAATGGAAGGTGATAAATCAACTCTATTACTCAAGAACACTCTTACAAGCTCAAAATAGCTCTAAGCTCTTCTCTACTCAAACAAGCTAACACTAAGTAACCTCAAAAATGAGCTCTCTAGCTCTTTTTATAGTTTCTAGACTAGTTTTGACCGGTTTCACATCTAGTGACCGGCATAGTTAAAAAATAGGTCCTATGCGCTATTTGAGAGGGTAAACGGTGTCTAAAAATAACCAAAATTTCTACGCTCATTCTACCTACACTCCTCAAGCTCAAGGACTCCTCGGCTTGCACAAAATGGAGCTATGAATTACAAAAAGGGTGTTTTCTATGTTACATATGTTACAATAGTGATGAAAATCACTGTTGGAGGTTTTGAAGAATATTTATAAAACATAAATCTTTGAAAAATTGATTCGGCTGGCTCCCTGCTCTGTCTTTACATGCTTCCGCGTCTTCTATGCCTGTGGCTACTACCAACACTACTCTAGTTAGAGTAGCATAGTTCAAGCTTCTAACTAAGCTTTGGTAACTAGTTACATCTTCAATTAACTCACCTTCATGAGCACTTGGCTTCTGATTTACCTTCATTGTTGTACCTGCAACCTTTGTATTCTCCATCTTGAACTTGGTAAGCATATGTCCAATGTACTTTCTTTGAGTTGGAACATACCTTTCTTGTTATATACCACTTCCAAACCTAGGAAGTATATGAGTAGGCCACGATGATTGAGCTTGAACTCTTCCTTCATTTGAGCCTTGATCCTTTTGATTCCATCTACATCACTTCTTGTAATAATTATATCATCCACATATACACAAAGGTATATGACCTCTCAGTGGTTCCTCTTTATGAAGAGGGAAGGATCTATGTTGCGCACCATAAATCCTTTATCTTGCTAATAAGTTATTAATCTATGATTACAAGCTCTAAGAGCTTGCTTTAAGCCATATAAGGCTTTCTTCAACCTGCATACATATTCTGGATATGATTGATCTTCAAAATTAGGAGGTTGAGCCATGTATACCTCCTTTGAAATCCAACCATTTAGAAAAGAATTTTTAACATCCATTTGATAGATATTCCAATTCTTAGAAGATGCGGCATCTTTGCCACAGGTGAGAATGTCTCTTCATAATCAATACCTTGAGAGCCAATGACCTTCATAGATGGTTTCTTGGGAACCAATTCCCAAGTCTGATTCTCGTTTAGAGCTTCTATGTCTTCTTCCATGGCATCTCTCCATTGTGGCTTCTTCTTTGCTTCTTCATAAGCAGATGATCCTTATGAGTTTGTACCATGGTCTATGTAAAATGATTGTTTAATGACCAAAGATTTGTCATAACCATACCTTTCTATTTTCTTTTGAATGTTTAGTGACCAAAGATGTGTCATAACCATACCTTTCTGTTTCCTTTTCTCTCTAGTAGGTCTCCTTATAGTTTGTTGAGATGATTCTGCAACATCTCTCAACTCTTGCACTTTAGCTTTGCCTTTGGAGTTCCAAGAATTGATTTCTCTTCTTGGAGTCTTTTTGGTCTTCATCAGAGTCACTTGATGATTCAAGTCTAGACTCATTCCTCGTTGACAATGTTGGAAAATCTTCCTCTAGGTCATAGGGAACTTTGATTTTCCTACGATCATCTTCATACCAAGAATTATTTTCACTAGACACAACATCTCTACTTACAATGAAACCTTTATTTCTTGTATTATATAACCTATAACCTTTTTGATTAAGTTCATAGCCAATAAAGATGCACTTTTCTGCCTTTGGATCTAGTTTGCCTCTAATTTGTGAAGGTATGTGTGCATATGCTATGCACCCAAAAATCTTGCAATGGTCAAGGCTAGATCTTCTTCCATTCCATGCTTCATATGGTGTCACCCCATCCAATGCTTTTGATGGGATTCTATTGATTAGATAGGTGGTTGTGGACAAAGCCTCTCCCCATAGGTAATGGGGCAACTTCTTCTCATTTAGCATTGACCTTGCAGCCTCCACTATGGTTCTATTCCTCCTTTTTGCCACTCCATTTTGCTCTAGAGTATACTTGGTTATAATCTCTTTTTTGATCGCTCTGTCTTGGAGATAAGAACCAAATTTGTGGGAGAAGTATTCTCCCCCTCCATATGACCTTAGCCCCTTCAAAGTCTTTCCTATTTGATTTTCTACTAATGCAAGGTATTTCTTAAAGCATGAAAACATTTCATCCTTATGTTTCATGAAGTATAGTATTGTCCATTTGCTACAATCATCAATAAATGACACATTATACATGGATCCTTGCTTAGCCCCCATACATCATTATGGACTGATTCCAATAGGTCTCCATGAATGTATCCCTTCTTTGTGAATGGTTGTTGGTGAGATTTGACAAATTGACAAGCACTGCATTTGTAAATCATGTGTTGTTTGGATATATTTGGTAGATCAAGCACACTCTGATCCCTATTGATTTGCTTCAGAGCCCTTTCATCTTATTGAGCTAGCCTTTGGTGCCAAATTTCCAATTTTGATAGTGTTTGACTGCCATAATTGAATAATCCAATGTTTTTAGTATCTTGGAGTTCAAATGTAAATAGTCTACCTGACTTTTCTCCTCTTGCTATCCTCTTGAATCCCTAATGTGAATCCTCAACAAATTTGTTGTTTCTTTGATAGCAATGTGAGGAGATGGGTTGGTATGTTCCAGTGATGAGTTGGTGTTGCAAAAAACCTACTCTACACCAAACCAAGTTAGCTCCAGGGATGCTTAGTAGAATTCTTTGGCTTCACATTAATGCATTTAGAGCCACCAAGTGCTTTGGAACATCATTCCCAAAATTTTGGACCAAAGCAAATAACTTGCATATGCAAGGAATGTGAAGAAACCTTCTAATTTGGGATAGAAGTATGCCGTGTTTTGCTCAGAACTCACAACCTGGCATGAATTGGCCAAAGAGCTTTTGTACACATCTAGTTGAAGTGTGCAACTAACTAACGCAACTTATTTCATCAATTTAACCACACCATATAGTGAGAAATGAATCTAACAAGTCAGGGGGTTCATCCTGATATTTCAAGATCTAGAAGATGTACAGACATAGTCAACTATTATGATTCATATATTGAGACCCCCTAAACCAAATGTGATGAAAGTTGCTACGTAAGAAGTAGACACTCCAATCCAACTAAACCAAATTAAAGTATTGAAAAATAGTGAGTGCATGTAGAAAAATGTATTCCACAAAGGCACTATAATGGTGAAGATGTTGTAGAGAAGAGTAGACAAAGATATACTTGAAGAAATGTATCAAAAATGTGTATGTTGATGAACATATGATACAAAGGAAGTGTAGTGGACTACGCATACATGAAGTGAGCTCAATGTGTGCTCAATGATGTAACTCAACAACTCTCATAATGACTCTCTACTCCACGACAAAAACGTCTCTATTTATACTCATCATGTGAGTTTGAATTTGAATTTTCCTCACCTAAAAGTGTTCCTACACTTTAGGGAAGATTTGAATTGATTCTTCCTACCACATGAGTCGTGGGTTCAGCTCCCTAACTTCATGAGATTTTTTAATGTCTTGGATTTCACATTTATCCAAGGTGAATACAATCAAATTGATAAGTAGGTGTTCATATGTGTGATCCTCCATGTGACGTACATAATTTAATGTGTAGTCATGAGATAACAACCAAGCGCTTAGGCTTCCTATTTTCACCAACATAAATGCATACATTGGAAGCCTAGAGAGTCCAATAAAGGTATCTAGAGTTACTTAGGATGGTCTTGAGAAGATGTTTTTCAAGGAGCCTCTCATCTCTATGTATTAGCTATCAAAACCTCATAGCCACATCAGCATTCACATAAACTTGAAATTATGGGTGATGGGTTACCCTCCTCAATTGAAAAATTGGATTGAAGAAAGTGCTCATCATGGTCTCTAAGGATGGAGGCCTACTTGCAAGGAAATAATCTGTATGGACGCATCACAAGAGATGAGCTCATGCCTATACTCAGAAAAAAAAGGACAACCAACTCAAGAGGAGTAGGGAATGTTAAATACATGGTGTGAAAAGGATGATTTGGCAAGTTCAAATATTCTAAACCCTACATTTGATTTATTTTTTCCTCATATTAGGAATTTTAAGACATCTCAATAGACATGGAATGCTTTGGAAGCATTCTTCTTTTCAAGTACCAAGGTAGGAAGAACCAGTTGTAGATGGTGTTCACAACACTCAAGAAGATGCCCAAGCAAAGTGTAATTGAGTTTATCACCAAAATGGACATTGCGAATCAATTAGGGAGCATTGGAGAAATTATTGGTGAAGAGCAAATTGTGAGGCAAGTCATCAATGCAATCAAGGCTGATGACAAGTGGGAAGCCTTCACCACTTCAATGGACTTGTACATGGATATATGAGTGCCAAACTTAAACACTCTCATGGGAGGACTCTTCATTCATGAGGCCAAACTGATGGAGAAAAGTGAGAACTAGAAAGATAGTCAATCCTCTACCCTTTACATAGATAAAATCAAAGACAAAAATAATAAGGGAAAAGGTAAAAAGTCAGATGATGAAGGAAGCACCTCCCAAGCTAGATTTGCAAGTAGAGGTAGAAGCTCAAGAAGAAGAGGTAGATGATGTAGAAAAGGCAAGGGGAGATCTGAAATCTCCTCAGCTTGTGCTATATGTGGACTTTCCAATCAAATCATAGAGTGTTTTTTCAAGAACCAAGGAATTAGAGAGGAAGAGGATACAACAAATGTGGATATGGTGCTCTTAGAGGGAGATAGAACAAATCATATGGATACAACAACATGTACAACAAGAACTACCAAAGAGGCTACAAAGGATGGAGAGTACAAACATCACATAAATTATGAATCTCAAGAGGATTCACTTATACTTATGAACATGATAATGAAGGAAGATAAATCTGATGTGCATGCATTATACATTGATTCTAGATGCTCAAATAATGTAGCAGGAAATGTAGCCTTCCTCGTAGACTCGAAAGATCCTAAGAATAAGCATGAGATCTATGTAGGTGATGACATAAGGCACCATGAGGATATGATAAGAACTATAAAGACTTCCAATGGTAATATGAATCTATTGAGCAGTGTTCTCTATGTACCAAGTATTACAAAAAACCTAGTAACTGTAGGTCAGATTATGGAGAAAGATTTGTAGGTGAGATTCAAAAACCATGGAGCCTATGTAGAGGATCCATATCAAGGGTTCAAGAGGATACCAATTGGAGAAAAAATAGGTACATTTTTCACCTCCGAACCAAAACACTAAGAACATTGCATTGTTAAATTATGGTACCCAAACCCTATCAGAGCTAGAGGTTTGGCATAAAAGTTTGGATCACATTGGAGAGAGATCCCTCCAACAAATTAGTAGAGGTCAAAGTGTTCTTCGACTACCCAATATTTCAAAGCCACACATGATATCGAAGTTTAGTGCATGTAAATTCAAGAAATCACATAGGCAACCATTCACAAGGAAAGGGTACATGCATGGAGACCTTCTAGAGCTTGTCCACACACATATTTGGGGATCGAGAAAAGAGCCATGCATCTCAAGGTCAAGGCATTATGTGTCATGTATAGATGATTGTAGCACATGGACTATTCTTTACTTAATGATGCATAAGGATGAAACATTCTCATGCTTTAAGAAATATGTAGCTCTTGAGGAAAATCAAACAAGTAGAACCCTAAAAAGAATAAGTTTGATAGAGGGGGAGAATACTTCTTCCATGAATTTCATTCTTACTTGTACACTAGAGGGTTAAGAGAGAGATTAACATTGATACTCACTTGAATAGAATGGAGTAGTAGAGAGGAGGAATATGACCATTGTGGAAGCAACAAGGTCCATGTTGAATGAGAAGAAGTTACAAAATTAATTATGGACAGAGGCAATATCTGTTGCCACATATTTAATAAATAGTTTACCTTCAAAAACTTTGGATGGTATGACTCCTTATAAATATTGTAATGGAAGGAGACCAAGCTTGGGTCATTGCAAGATATTCGGGTGCATTGCATATGCATACATACCATCTCAAATAAGATGTAAATTAAACCCTAAGGCCAATAAGTGTATATTTATAGGCTATGTCCTTAATAAAAAAGGTATAGACTACATAATCCTAGCAACAAAGGCTTCATACTTAGTCAAGATGTAGTGTTTGATGAAAAGAAAATCATGGATTGAATATTATTGCATGAAGGTCAAGCTACCATATGATCTAGAATAAGACTTGCCAACACTCTCAAGAAAGATTACACACACACACACACATTTGAAGTATCAAGTGATTATGAAGAGGATCAGAAGACTCCTAGGAAGGCAATAAACTCATGGACCTCCAAGGGCAAGTCCAAGGTTCAAGAGTTGAGTGATATTGTAGAATCCTCTCAACAAACCATCAGTATCTACAAGGGAAAAGAAGCGAGAACATATGGCTATGATACATCATTAGTGACTAAACATTTTGTCTATATAGCACAAGAATTCGAATGTGAAGAGTCCTCATCTTCTCATGAGGTTAAGAAGAAGCTAGAATGGATGAATTCTATGGAAGAAAAAATTGAAGCCTTGCAAGAAAAAAAAAGTTGGAAATAAGTAACCAATGCTCCAAACATGAAGATCATTGGATCTATATGGATATATAAAGTGAAGAAGAGCTTTGATGGAACCATGATCAGGTACAAGGCTAAACTTTTGGCTAAATGATATGTTCAAACCAAAGGTACTAACTATGAGGAGACTTTCTTTCGTGTGGCAAAGATGCCAACAATCAAAGTGCTTATGAGCATTGCAACTACCAAAAAATGAAAAATCTATCAGATGGATGTGAAGAATGAGTTTCTCAATGGATGGATATTTATACATGGCTTAACCCCCTAGCTTTGAAGAATCACATTTTTGTGAACATGTTTTTAGGTTAAGGAAGGTCTTGTATGGGGTAAAGCAAGATCCAAGAGCTTGTAATCATAGGCTTGTGACCTATTTCCAAGATAAAGGGTTCATACTGAGCAATGCAGATACTTTACTCTTTATCAAGAGAACAGATGGGGAATTCATATACCTTTGTGTATATGTAGATTAAATCATACTCATAGGTAATGATGTTGAATGTATAAAGACAATTAAGGTACGAATGGAGGACAAATTCAAGATGAGTAACTTAGGGCATATCACTTACTTCCTTGGATTGGAAGTGATGTACATAGATGAGGGTATGTATCTCACTTAGAAGAAATATATTAAAGATGTTGGTGCAAATGTACAAGCCTACACATTTGGCTTAGCATGGAAGACATTGTGTGGAATCACTTGATGATTCATGTGAATTATAGCTTGTAACTACTTGATCATTTACCATTGTAAATCATTAAATCCTTGGAGAATCTTGTAAAAGCTTATATCTCGTTGAGTTAGGAGGAATATTAGCTATGACTTTAAGATGAGGGAATGTCCCCTAAATCAGAGGAGTTACTTTTTTATTGAAGACAAGTTTGAATTCAAAATCCAAACTTAGAAGAAATACTTATAAAAAATGTCTTGTAAAGCTCGCGGAGTAGTGTGCCTCATTTTAGAGCCCTCTCCTTGATCATTTGTAGAACTTGAGTAGCTCACACCATAGCTCACTCAGTTCATCATCATTGAGCATCATTACAATGCCAATGACTCTGTACAATCATGTTTTATAATACATATAGCTCATTGAACATCTCTGTCTACTTCTTTGCTATGACTACTCAGAACAGTCAATTATTCTTCTGGGCATATCTCACTGAATACTCAACCATTTTCCACAATCTTTGGCTTATTGGAATTCTCTTAAAGTCTACTTAGTGGTGTCAAAATTTTAAGGCATTTGGTTTAGGTCTCGGAGAAATTGTCTTCAAAGTGCTCACTAGTCATCGATTGGTTAGTCCCTAAAAAGTAGGGGGTAAGATTTGATTTGCTAAAATGATTTCTCAGAGCATAGTTGATCATTTTAAATGATTCCACTTGGAATCATTATCTATCTAAGCTAATTGAATTCCCCTAAAAGGAATTTTGTCAATTTTTACTGTACTATGAGCTCTGAGTAAAAAAGCAAGCAGGTGTATGGACTAAAATAGCAAGTTTTTCAACACTCGCTATTCTTGAACTAGTCTATTTTGGATTAATTGTTTCAAGCATCACCTCCAAAGTACATAGGTACTTTCTTGGTGTCATTTTGCAATCTAAACAGGCCTACTTTATAACTTTGAAGTGCATCAGGGCTGGTACAAAGTAGGTTTTAGTAATACCACCTCACTTCCTTGAGGTATCCATCCATCTCTTCCAACAATGGTATTAGAGCAAGTTGAGGTAAAATGGGAGATGGTTTCCCTTCTTTCATTGACAAATTGGACAGGAATAATTATCCAGCATGGTCCTTGAGGATGAAAACCTATCTATAAGGAAGAAGTCTCTATGGATACATATCAGGAGATGAGGAGATGGCCATATTTAGAAGCAAAGATCAACCTACAAGAGAGGAGAAAGAAAGACCCAACTCATGGTGTGCCAAAGATGTTTTAGCCAGATCATATCTACTTAACTCTATCTTTGACTTCCTTCTTCCTCATATTAGGAATTGCAAAACTTCCCAAGAGACTTGGGATACTCTATCTTCATAGTTTTCTTCCAATACAAGAGCTAGGAAGAATCAATTCTCGATGGAGTTTACTACTCAAAAGAAGCAACCTAAGCAGAATGTTTCAGAATTTGTGACTAAGGTGAAGAACGTGGCTGATCAGTTGGCAAGCATAGGAGAGGAGATTGAAGAGGAGAAAATAGTGAGACAGATAATCAATGGCATCAAGGCAAATGATAAATGGGAATCCTTCACAACTACAATGGATCTTTATATGGATATGCAAATCCCTAATCTAACCAATCTCATGGGACAACTCTTCACCCATGAGTCCAAACTCAAAAAAATGGTGAACCATCAAGAGGTAACAATTCTTCTTCCCTCTATACAGATGAAGGAAAGTCTAAGGATAAAGGGAAGAGTAAAAAGTTTGAAGATGAAGGTGCTACTTCTCAAGCTAACTATGCAGGGAGAGGTAGGAATTCAAGAGGAAGGGGTAGAGGAAGTAAGCAAGGTAGGGGGAGACCTTTCAACTCTTCCCCATGTAATATATGTGGACTGTCTAATCACACAACAGATGAGTGCTATAGGAACTTCAAGAACCAGAGAGGAAGAGGATTCCAAAGAGGTGGCTACTCACAATCAAGAGGAAGCTTCAACCATAATCAAGGTTAGAACCATGGCTACAACAACAATTATCAAGGAGGATACAAATCAAGAAAAGACTTCAACAATTATACAGAGGATCAAGAGGATTCTCTTCTCATAATGAACATGAACTCAAAACAAGGTATGAATGATGATCACCTCTTCTATATTGACTCAGGTTGTTCAAACCATGTAGAAGGCAAACACCAAGTGCAGACAGGTGATGATACCAAGCATTCAGTTGTCAAGGTAGGAAATGTCAAAACTTCTAATGGGAATAAGAATCTGTTGAACAGAGTTCTTTATGTACCTACTATCATAAACAATTTGATGAGTGTTGGAGAGATAGTGGAAAAGGGTTTGCAGGTTAGGTTCAATAAATTTGGAGCCTTTGTGGAGGACCCCCAACATGGATTCAAGAGAACTGCAAAGGGAGAGAAAACAGGTAGATTGTTTACATTTGAGCTTGAGGACACTAGAAACATTGCACTTTATAATTATAAGGATCAAACCTTGTCTGAGATAGAGATATGGCACAAAAGATTAGGACACATTGGTGAGAGAACATTGAAGCACATATGTAGAGATCAATGTGTACTTGGGATACCAAATGTATCCAAGCAACATATGATCTATAAATGTGGTGCATGTCAGTTTGGTAAATCACACAGGTTACCCTTTACAAATAAAGGCTACATGCATGAGGATTATTTGGAACTTGTCCACACAGATGTGTGGGGACCAAGCAAGGACCCTTCAATTTTAGGCTCAAGGTACTATGTGTCATTGATTGATGATTTCAATAGGTGGACTATCTTGTATTTCATGAAACATAAGGATGAAGTGTTCAGTTGTTTCAAAAAGTATCTTGCACTTGTGGAAAATCAAGCAGGAAAGAGTTTAAAGAGGATAAGGTCAGATGGAGGAGGTGAGTACTTCTCCAATGATTTTGATGCATTTTTGCAGGTCATAGGTATCAAGAGAGAGATCACAACTAGATATAATCATGATCAAAATGGAGTAATAGAGAGGAGGAACAGACTGATTGTGGAAGTAGCTAGATCTATGCTAAATGAAAAGAATTTGCCTAATTATATGTGGGCAGAGGCTGTGCCTATGGCCACTTATCTTATTAATAGGTTACCCTCTAAGTTGTTGAGATATCAAGCTCAACATGTGATGATCCAGGATGACACGTACCAATTTTTCGTTTCTCTGACATGTATAGTGGTCATGCTGGTATATGTCAGGGATAATTCATTGAGCTTTATTAGATTTATCTATCGAGAGTGATGGCACATTTGTTCCTTGCCAGCTCACTCATTCGCGAACATTAGGTTTTTCCTTATGTACTGATCTTTATATATTGCACTTGTTGTATTCTTGTTTTTTAGGTCATTCTTGTACATTCCTTTTTTTTGTAATAGAAGAAGAAGAAGAAGAAGAAGATCATTCTTCCTTGCATCAATATGTGCGTGTGCTTTTCCTTGAGAGTGAGAGTGCGTATGTGAGCTCTCTTCCTTATCTCCTTCCTCGCGACATGGTATCAAAGCCCAGCGTGGCTGTAGAGAGCTTGTGGAGAAGGTGATAGTGAAGAGTACGCGGCAAGGCATGGAGAATTTCACAAATGACCTCCGTTTGCTACGAAAATCGGTGTGAAGGTAGAAGACCTCAAAATATTTTCAGGAGTTATCCTTTTAGGGTCACTTGTTTTTGTCAGATCGAAGTTT
Organism: Ceratopteris richardii; assembly: GCA_020310875.1. NCBI lineage: Eukaryota > Viridiplantae > Streptophyta > Polypodiopsida > Polypodiales > Pteridaceae > Ceratopteris > Ceratopteris richardii. The sequence continues at coordinate 31,716,713 of CM035412.1, forward strand.
CGGAGCGATCTCGACCTCTATTTTGAGCTCACAAGGTGGGACCCGCAAACAAACTAGGTCAATTAGAAACTGTAACTTGCATTGTGTTTGGCAACACTCATATATTCCATATCAAGAATTTAAAGCAATTTCGTGTACTCTTGATACATGAAATTGTGTTTTTCTGAGATCAAATTGTCACGTCATAGTGCGATAGTGTTCAAGCAGCTGCTTGTAGTGTTTTGCAGTGTTGTGAATTAGTGCAGAAATGACAAACGTAGGTGGAATGAGTCAGCTCATGAGCGACAAGCTAGACAAAAACAACTTCCATGCTTGGATATTCAGAATGATAAATTTCCTGATGGGAAAAGGCTACTGGAAGTACATCGAAGGAGAGAATGAAAATGCTCCGCATTTACCAGAAAGGAATCGGACTGCACATCAGTTAAGAGCATATGAGGAATGGAATCAAGGAGCACGAAAGGTAATGTACTAGCTATCTGTTAGCATAAAGGATAGCATGATTGGACACATATAAGATGCCAAGACTCCACAAGAGGCTTGGAACAGTTTGGTCACTTTGTATGAGACTAATACAAAGGCACGAAAATTGCAACTCAAGAATGAGCTGCATACATTGGAGAAGAAGAGCATGTCGGTAAGTGACTACACCTTGAAAATCAAAAGCATATGTGAGTCACTTGCATCTATTGGCGTGAATGTAGATGATGATGATAACGTGGAAGTGTGTCTTCATGGTTTAGAAGCTGCATATAAGCAGTTCAGAACTTCTATACAGACCAGGGAAAATATTCCAAATTTTGCTGATCTGGTATCTATGCTGATTATTTAAGAAAAGAATCTTGGTGAGGATTCCAACTCCCAAGGAAAATCTAGTTCTGAGCAGGTATTCTACTCTGGTAGAGGAAGAGGCACAGGTAGAGGTCTTGGAAGTGGAAGAGGAAATAGTAACAAAGACCAAAGTCAACAACAGAATCATGCAGGAGGTAGAGGACAGTTTCGAGGCAGGGGGAGCCAAAGAGGTCGTAGAAATTTCCAAAGAAATGATTCAAGTAATGACAATAAAGGATGTTGGAATTGTGGTAAACCTGGATACTTTGAATGTTATTGCAAGTTGAAGAATCAAAATAAGAGAAGGCAACAGAATAACTATGCATCCACAAGTGCATATGATTCTGAGAAGTTGTTCATGGTTTAACATCACATGATGAATACGATGTCTACTAGTGTTTCAAAATCAAATGATAATGTCTAGTATGTTGATTTAGGTGCTTCAAATCACATGACGAGTCATGCGGAATGGTTTAGTACTTTGTAGAAATTGTTAGTTCCTAGATATGTTGAAACAGGTGATGACACATCACACCCTATTGAGCATACAGGAAACATAGCACTATCGATGGAGGATGGAAAGGTAAAACATCTTGCTGATGTGCTCCATGCCCCAAATATAACAAAGAATATGGTTTCTATTGGACAAATGGTTGACCAGGGATTACAAGTCAGGTTCAATGCTGATGGATTATATGTAGAAGAGTACAAGCAGGATGGATGATTGTTTGCCAAAGGAAACAAAGTGGGTAGGATGTTCACCTTAAATGTGAAGATTCCTAAAATGAATGCAGCCATGTTTGCAAAAGGTGCAGGAGTTATTGCAAATATAGAGATGTGGCACAAACGGATTGGACATGCAAACTTGCAAAGGCTGAAATTGATGCAGTCAAAGGAGATTGTCCATGGACTACCAAATTTCAAAGTTGCAAAAATGCAAAAGGTATGTGCAGCATGTCAATTTGGTAAACAGTCAAGAGCATCATTTCCACATGACAAGCATGTTAGTGAGAATTGTTAAGTGTAATATAGTAACGTTGTGTTGTTGCAAGCCGAAATGGTTACCGAACAAATATTAAACGTAAAACAGTGATTCACCGTAAACTGTGTTAAACTTTCAGTATCATTACCGAAAGGCGTTACCAGACTAACATGGGTTCTTGGGAGTGGTAGGGGTCTGTTAGACAGAGGCCCTGTACTCTTTCCCAAATTCTTAGTCACAACATCAAAAACACGAATGCGCGTCTTAACTCAGTTACTGGCAGTAACTAGACAATATTTGGTTTCTATACTCCTGCGTACCGAACTTCTCCAGACTAACCTGCTATTGGAACAGAGCAGTAGTCCATTCTACAGATTCACTAGTATGTAATAGATCAACCAGAGTGAATACGATAGCAGACAGAGTCACTTGTCACAACACTTTCCAGTGGTCTCAACTAAAAGTTTACGTTTAGCGAAAGCAATAGTTCGTCCTCGTCGCCGAATGCAATAAGTTCAGTAAAACAAACAGAACATACACAACAGTGCATCAAGTTGTTGTTAGTATATGATCAATGTCTACCCCTCATGATTGTATGCACATTTTGTAAGGCCCCCTTTATGAGGAGAAGCCAAGCGTGCATTACCCAATTGATGGGAATCCCAACTTGAATGTTGGATGAAGGTCATATTGGACCATGTAAGATATTATAAGGAAAGGGAGTTACCAGGGTCCCCAATTGTGGGGTTCGAGGCAGCGGTGAGCAGCCCCAGCTAGGGGGTCCAAGGGGGCCGGGGGCAGCGCCCCCGGCGCGATGGTAAAGGGAATATTCCATGGAATATTCCCTGTCGGAGTCAGAAATCATTTATATTTGTTAGGTCGGTTCAACCAGTCTAAGCCGTGTATGGCAATTACGCGGGCGGTGGCCGCCCACGCTCTACCGCCCATGTATAGCCGTCCATGGCAGGCCACCCATGATCCTATATATACATGACTTCTGCACTACCTAAGACACCAAGTTGAGCCAGCATACCTCTACCTTGTATCTCCCTATCTAGAGTTGTCTAGATCACCATTTAAGCTCTACCTTGAGAGCGCACGGGTGGACAACGCCATCATCTTTGTACTTGCTGCTAGTAGAAAATTGTTGAGATTCTCCTATATCTGTTATCTTCTCTGCTATTGCTCCTATGTTATATTGCGTAACTATTGTCTTACATGATATCAGAGCTGTAAGGTTCGAATAGCTTGAGAAGTATCATTATTTTAGCCTACTAGCAGACTAGAATATCAGTAGATTATTCGAGTGATTACATGATGGCTTCATCGTCGAACAGTAGTCTTGGTGCTTCAGCTAATGTTAATGCTGCACCTATTCGAATTCGTCCACCTGCATTCACTAAAGGGAAGCTGGATGGAACCAACTATACACTCTGGAAGTTCAAAATTTCTGCAATTTTGGACTCCTATGAATTACTTGACACTGTCATGGGACGGATGGGATTGGATCCAGAGCCTATACCAGTTGAAGATCCAGCAAATTCAAGATTGATGATTCAGCCAGATCCAGATCTTCTACGAGCTTGGAAGAGGCGGAATGCTGATGCATTATGTGCGATTGTCACTAGTGTAAGTGATTTTGTGCTTACTTTAGTTCAACATACTACTAAAGCACATGAGGCTTGGGGCATATTGGCTCGACAATATGAGACCAAGAACCACACTAGGATACAGAATTTAGAAAATCAGTTGGAAAATGAAAAGCATTCTGATTCTAAAAAGGCTGAAGATTTTATCAAACGGATAAAGCATCTTCAAGATCAATTGGCTGCAGTTGGTGTTGTTATAACACCAGAAGAGCTGGCTCGAAGATCTGTACGTGTTCTTCCAGCAAAGTATGATGGATTAGTAACAGCCCTTAACACTCAGGTAAGGTCAACTCCTCTTACATTTGAAGAGTTTTGTGCCATGCTTTTAGAAGAAGAGATGCGGCTGAAGAATCGGCAAAGTACAACTGATGCTGCATTCTCAACAAATGCAAAAGGTAAAGGCTCTTCAAAGGGATCAAAGAAGAAGCCAAAGAAGAAAAAGTTCACAGGAAGTTGCTTCTATTGTGAAAAGAAAGGCCATGCCATCAAGGATTGCAGAAAGAAGCAAGCTGATGAACGGAATGGGACTGTAAAAATCATCATGGAAGAACAAAGAGTCTGCAAACAACACAGAGCTGGAACTTTGGGTAGCTATTGAAGAGGTATGTTCATCTGCTCAAGCTCGTGTTGATGAGCCATGGATTTTAGATAGTGGAGCTTCTCGCCATATGACTAGTAAAAAGGATTGGTATAGTTCCCTAGTGCCTCTGCAGGAATCCATCAATGTAGTGGTGGGAAATGACTCCAAGTGTCCAGCTGAAGGAACTGGAACCATCTCTTTTATCACTTCTCCAAGTGTTGAGAAAAAGTTATCCGATGTTCTCTATGTACCTACACTCAAAAGAAATTGGTTGTCAGTTTCTGCAATAACAGATCGTGGACTCGAAGTTCACTTCAATAAGAGTGGTGCGGAAATCATGGATTCATCAGGTAATGTTGTAGGTAAAGGCATACGACGGGATAACTTGTATGAGTTAAGTGCTTTAACTGCTACAGAAGATAAAGATGTAAGCAGGTTATGGCACCGACGATTTGGGCATCTTGGATTTGCAGTTTTGAAGGAGATGCAATGAACAGGGATGGTTGCTCATATGCCTGCATTTTCAGAGTTGCAGGAACCTTGTGAAGCTTGTATGATGGGCAAGCAACAACGAAAGGCATTTCCAAGAGAGACCAGCAATCGATCTCAAGCTCCTCTAGAGTTGGTACATGCTGATCTCTGCGGTAAAATGTCTACACCTGCTTTAGGAGGATCTTTCTACTTCTTGCTGTTAGTCGACGATTATAGTAGAAAGATGTGGGTTTATTTCATTCGAGAGAAGGCTGATGCTTTTGAAAAATTTAAAACGTGGCATAAGTATGTAGAAAATGAATCAGGAAGGAAACTGAAGAAATTTAGAACAGATAGAGGAGGTGAATTCTTGTCAACAGAATTCAACAATTACTGTAAGGAGCATGGTGTGAAAAGGCAACTTACCACAGCTCATACACCCCAACAAAATGGCGTTGTTGAGCGCAGGAACAGGACAGTAGTTGAAATGGCTCGTTGTATGTTGAAGGCTCAAGACATGCCTGATTCATTCTAGGCAGAAGCAGTCAATACAGCAGTCTACATCCTCAATCGAAGCTACACAAAAGCACTGAAGGGGATGACTCCTCAAGAAGCATATTCTGGTAAAAAGCCTTCAGTTTTGCATTTCAGAATTTTTGGTTGTTTCTGTTATGCACATATTCCTGATTCAACAAGATCAAAGTTGGATTCAAAAAGCAAAAAGTGTGTCTTCCTAGGATATAGTGAAGAGTCTAAAGCATACAGGTTATGGGATCCTGAGGCAAGGAAGATTTTTGTCAGCCGAGATGTGGTGTTTGATGAACGACCACACTTAGTAGAAGATAAAGGTAAATCTACTATCTCATCAAGCGGAGAAATATCTCACCTTGTGCCTATCAAAAGACAGGTTAAAGTTGAGGAGGAGGAAACATCTGATGGAGAAATTTCCTCAATAAAAAGCCAACCAGTTGTAGCTGCACAGCGTAAGCCACTACCGAAGTGGGCACAACAGCTCTTTGATGATCACAATCCACATGTAGATGTACCAGAATCATCATCGGATGGATTACGAAGATCAAAGAGAATAGAGGAGCAAAGAAGAGCCTCAGAACACATTGTTAACATGGCTCTAATGGCAGATATCATGGGTTCGATAAAGGAACCTACCACCATTGAAGAAGCCATTGATGATCCAGATTGGAGAGCGGCAATGCAGTCTGAGTATGATAGTATACTCAAAAATGATACATGGGATCTAGTCGACTTGCTGCCAAAGAAGAAGGTAATAGGTACTAAATGGATTTGGAAAGCTAAGTATAAAGCCGATGGAACATTAGAAAAGTATAAGGCACGATTAGTTGCACAGGGTTTTTCACAGATTGAAGGATTTTATGTTCAAGAAACTTTTGCACCAACAGCACGCATGACAACTATTCGGTCGGTACTTGCAGTAGCTGCACAAAAGTCTTGGCCTATTTTCAAGATGGATGTCAAATCTGCATTTTTGAATGGTCACCTCAAGGAGGAGGTATATGTATCTCAACCACCAGGTTTTGAGGTGCCCAATTCAAAAAATAAAGTTTGCAGGTTGAAGAAAGCTTTGTATGGACTTAAGCAAGCTCCACGGGCTTGGTACCAACGAATAGATCATTTTTTCAAAAATATGGGTTTTGAAAGAAGTACTTCTGATGCTAACTTGTATGTAACGAAAAGGGATAGCAAGCTAGTTGTTGTCATTGTATATGTAGATGATTTGATCATTACAGGAGATCATCAGGAACTCATCAATCAAACTCGGATCAGCTTGGGAACTGAGTTTGAAATGACAGACTTAGGTCTACTCCATTTTTGTCTGGGAATTGAAGTATGGCAAAGGAAGGATGGCATTTTCATCTCACAACAAAAATATTCCAAAGAAATTCTCAAGGCATTTGGAATGATGGACTGCAAACCAACTAGCACACCTATGGAGGTAAATCATAAGCTATCTATGGATGATAACATGCCTGATGTAGATGCTAAGAAGTATAGGAAGCTCGTTGGAAGTCTTATTTTTCTGTGCAACACTAGACCAGACATTTGCTATGTTGTTGGAGTGTTAAGCAGGTTTTCCAACAAACCTAAGGAGAGTCACTGGAATGCTGGAATGCGAATTCTAAGGTACATTGCAGGAACCTTGGACTTTGGTATTTTGTATACCACAGGCGATACACTCCAAGGATATTGTGATTCAGATTGGGCTGGAGATTGTGATTCTAGAAAATCAGTTTCTGGATATTGTTTCTCACTTGGTTCAGGAATATTTTCTTGGGTAAGTAGGAAGCAACCAACTCTCGCACTCTCCTCCACTGAAGCAGAGTACAAAGCAGCTTGTTTTGCTTCTTGTGAGGCAGTCTGGTTAAGGAGAATTCTTGCAGATCTAGGCTTTCCATCAAATATGCCAACTGTACTCAAGTGTGATAATCAAAGTTGTATGGCTATTGCAAAGAACCCAGTATTTCATGCTCGCACCAAGCACATAGAAGTACAGTACCATTACATTCGTGAGCTAATTGAAGATGAAATTGTGGAGCTAGAATATTGCCCAACAGAGGTGTTGAAGCTCAAAGTCAAGGACAAAGCATGGAAGCACATCAAAAGGTGGACACACAAGGAAAGGGAGCAAGTAGGGAGCTCCAAGAAGTGTATGTCAAATTTTCAGAAGAATCCCCTACAAAAATAGTGATTTTCATCACTAAAAACCATTGTAAATACCATTATCTATTTTTAGTAACTCCATTTTGTTCAAGCCGAGGAGTCCTCGAGCTTGAGGAGTATTAGAAGTACCATCGTACCTTTTAACTAGGCCAGACACTAGGTCTGAACAGGGCCAAAGCTAGTCAAAAACTATAAAAGGAGCTAGAGAGCTCATTTTTGAGGTTAGATTGTAATAGAAACAAACTTGTAAGAGCTTTTTGAAGAGTAATCGAAGAACTCCATTGATTCTCTCTCTTTGTCTTGCCGTGTGTGCGCGTGTGTGTGTATGTGTGTGCATGCTTGTGTGCTTCTCACTCACGCACTTGTGCCGCCACTTGCTCGAGGTCTTCATACCATCCTCACGTCTTCCCGGATTGACATTAAAGGAGGTGCTACTCATCACTGAGCTACACCAAAATTTGGCGCCGTTGCCGGGGAGAGAGCTTCGAGGACGAGCGTGTGATGGTAAGACGTCGATTTGAGACATTGGAGTTATAGGTAATATCCTTCTTTCTTTTAATTTTTCTTCACTTTTTCCTTACTTTTGCATCATCATCATCACCATCATCATCATCACCATCATCATCTCCATCTCCATCTCCACAAAAAAATTCAGTTTTTGGTCATATTACACCCCCCACCTCATTTCCCTCATTTCATTGTGAGAGAGAGCGAGAGAGAGCTTGCATGCTATCTGTTTTTGGTGTGTTTTTGAGCTTTTGTTGCAGGAACTAGCTGTAGCACCTTCTCCAGCAGTGTGCGCAGGTACGACAGACTCTGCACAGGTCCCGGGACGACGACCTCTGTCTATCGCGACAGACAGAAAAACTTAAAATTTTGTGAATGCATGTTTGTCACGGTAACCTACACCATTAGGGCACTCTAAATCACTAGAAGTTTCTCAAAAATTTGCGTTCTTTTAGTCTATCGCGACAGACACCGTCTATCGCGACAGACACTGTCTATCGCGACAGACACCGTCTATCGCGACAGACACCGTCTATCGCGACAGACAGAGACCCACGATAGACACTGTCTATCGCGACAGACACCGTCTATCGCAACAGATCAAATCACGACAGACGACAGACAGCGTCTATCGCGACAGACACCATCTATCGCGACAGACCAAATCACGACAGACGACAGACACTGTCTATCGCGACAGACACCGTCTATCGCGACAGACAGAGACCCACGATAGACCCCGTCTATCGCGACAGACAGAGACCCACGATAGACCCCGTCTATCGCGACAGACACCGTCTATCGCGACAGACCAAATCACGACAGACCAAATCACGACAGATGACAGACAGCGTCTATCGCGACAGACACCGTCTATCGCAACAGACCAAATCACGACAGATGACAGACAGCGTCTATCGCGACAGACACCGTCTATCGCGACAGACAGAAATCCACGATAGACCCCGTCTATCGCGACAGACACCGTCTATCGCGACAGACCAAAATTCCACGATAGACAGCGTCTATCGCGACAGACACCATCTATCGCGACAGACAGCCCCCACGATAGTTTGTGTCTATCGCGACAGACAGACATTTTCGGCAAAAATTAAGGGGTAAATTTTTGGAAATTTAGGCTAAATTTTGGGCATATTTGCACTCTCAAATACTCATACACTTACAAAGGCCTTAGAAAAATGCATTAAAACCCCTGAAAGGTTCTGTTTGTCTAGTTAACCCCCTAAACCCTGAACGGTCATAACTTTTTCATACGAAATCCATTTTTTGAGCTCTAGGGCTTGTCGGAAAGCTCGTGGCATATACTACACACCCTCAACTGTTTTTTATAAGAATAATGCGTTGATTTTCAGATAGGATATTTGGAAGTTGACACACTGAGGGGTAGGAACACCAAGGGAGCTCTAGAGGAAATTTCTAGCAACACAAAAGGGGGAACAAGGGTCATTAAAAAAGTGTCTGAAATAAATTGTCTGTCAATTGAAAGGTCAACTTGGAGCTAATCTTGGGACTTATGCAGGTCTATTGAGAAGCAATTGAGAGCGTCCAAGCAAGGGTTTTGCGCAAGCTTGAGAATCAACTTCTCGAGCACTAAAGAGCAAGGTTCAGCAAGAAAGGTCGGAATACTCTCAACTCCTCTTCGTCAATTCCTAGCTTAGGCTAAGAACGGTTAGAAGTAGGAGTAAGCCAGGGCGACGATAGGCAGGTATCAAGTTGAAGACTACCTAAAAACTCAAGTTCAAGCTAAAAACCTAATCTCTGTGTTGTCAATAACATAAAGGAAAAGAACTTAACGTGGAACGATTAACTGTAAGTGCGAAACAACATTCAAATATTCCTGACGACGTGATATCAGACAAGACCTTAAACACGATAAAATAACTAAAAAGAACCAAGCGACGAATATAAAGTAACCAGCAACGAGGTTGTACTCTGGGCAAAGAATTGGGCTACTTAGATAGGCATATGAACCTTAGATCAGGACGACATCTAGTAAGGGAGAGACAAAGCCTTAGGTCTTCAGAGGCCAGTGTTAACCACACTGCTAGGTCTTGGGCCCAGCAGTTGAGCCACCACTCGTACTACCCTAGCTCTGAGACCAGTGAGTCAGAGATGTCTCAAGGCATGGACAGGCCTACGGGAAGTTCAAGTGTGCCTTACTTGTACAAGGTAGAAGGCCCATACAAAACACAGCTGGAATACCTTAGGACCAACCGATTAGGTGCCAGCATCTATGAGGACGGCCTAGGAAGATCCGTGGTCCAGATTAAAAACCATGACCAATCCATAGGACTAGAGCACCCAGCTGTCAAGTTTGAAAACGGTGCATACTTGGACAAAGAAGGAACCATATACGTAGTCACCAGTCACCCAGATAGGACGGACGAATTTGGAAATGTGATCCCAGAAGCAGACTTAGGTGACCTGGAGCAAGGAAACATGGGTATAGAACCTCGAACCCCTCGAGGCAAATCTGTTCTCACTAGGATTATCACACCTGAGTGGGTTCCCCAAGACAACAAGAGCATAGAGTTGCTCCTCAATCGAGAAACTGACGAAGCCTTTTGGAGGTATAAATCTAATCAGCCAACTGATATAGGAACTATCATGATCTATGAGTTTAAGGATCCGGATAGCCCAGGTAGAGTGACCTACTTAGATCACACTTCGGAAAGGATCTTTGTGGTGACAGAAAATGATAGGCATGCTTACACTTGGAAGGGTGAATTCATTTTCCCCCAACCAAGACCGAATGTATCCTATGGTCACCCTGGAGCTGGAACATCCCAAGCTCATGGAACTCAAAGAGACAGAAGTAGAGATAGACCAGAAGTAAGCTTTGCCAACCCAGTGGGCAGAGAAAGAACGAGGACGGAGACGAATAGAGTAGAACCTGAGATACTTAGAGCTCACAGGAACCAAAGAAATGTGGATGGATTCCCCCTGCCGAGACCTAGAGAGCACACAAGAACTTTGAGACCGACCCAGCTAGTTAAGTCCATGAAGAATTACTTTGATGGCACAGGAGATCCCTATGATCATGTGGCGGAGTTCAAGCAAGTCTTGAGAGCTGAACAAGTGGAGGATCTATTCACGTAGTACAATGCCTTCGGTCTAACCCTTAGGAACACAGCACTTACATGGTTTCAGCCATTGGATGAGCGACAATTCAGGTGTATAGACCAACTCCTAGAGGCTTTCATTGTAGAGTTCTCTAAGAGTGGCATAAGACACAATACCTCATCATTGATTCACAGCTTCAAGCAAACCCCTCAAGAAACCGTGAGACTTGCAGGAAGAAGATTTAGGCAATACTTAGAAAGATGCCCTGTCTCGGAGCTACCCACACCAGCTAAACAAGTGGCTTTATTCCTGGATGGATTGATTAAGTACTAAATTGAGATCCTATGTGTATCTGAAGGATCCTAGGACTATAGAAGAGTGTGTACGCATGTGCATTGACATTGAAGATAACCTAGGGGAAGAACTAGAGCTTTCCAAAATCTACAAAGATTCAGATAGTGCATCTAGTCACTCTTCCACGCAATCCACATCAATTGAGGAACTCGCAGAGAAAGTGGCCCAAAAACTAGGCGTCTCTAGCAAACAAATTCTGAGGTTTACCCCAGCGAAGAGGTGCTATACATGCGGTGGTGACCATATGGCAAACGTGTGTCCCATTATGGCTCAACCCCAGGTCAATCCAAATAGCCAATATTGCACCATAGAACGAAGGTACACCAATCATACTGCACAAGATTGCCCATACAACAAGCAGGCAGTTAGGCAACCCTACCCTCAGCCATACCCGCAGCAAGGAAGATACCAGAACCCGTACCCTCCACAACCATATGGCAGGCCACAAAAACCGTAATGGCAACCCTACCAAAACCAACAAAGGCCTCAGCCAGTGTTAGCTCAACAACCCCCTGCCCCAGCTAATGTGATTCCGGTAAAGTATACTGCTGCAGAAGAGAACCTGAATAGAGCCTTAGTCCCGGTAACGTCCTTGCTTTCTGAAAATGATCCCAGTGACCATAGATTTGATTTTACACATGTTGATAGTCCCCAGGCATACTACATGCAGTCTCCAAAACATGGTGAGTCTTACTATAGTGAAGAGCCAAATGAACCTAGTTGGGAGTCAGAGTACACAAATGTCATGTATGCAAACCCCAACCCTAGGCCTCAACCTAGGCAAGTAAGACCTCCATTCCCAAGAGGACCGTGTTACAGATGCCAAGGAGATCACCTCATTCGTGATTGCCCCTTACCTCCACCTACACAACCCCAGTCAGTGATGATCCAAGGCTTTTGCCAAGATTGTGGAAAAGAGCATCTCCTACGAGATTGCCCTAAAAATCCTAATAATATGCCAAAAATCACTCCCATTAATGTGATTGGGTTGGTTGTAGATTCCTCAGGAAGTGTCACTTCCACTGCACCAGTACAGGTAGTCACTAGAGCTCAGGCATTGCAGCAAAACCAAGGGGCAAGCCAGGAAAAGGGGCCAGAGGCTAGTGAAACTGAGAGCATAACCAAGAAAAGGACTAGAGCTTGGAAAGATAGTCGGGAAAGAATGAAAAGACAATGGGCTAAAAAGATGAGTGAACTTGAGGAAAGCATAAGAGAAACCAAAGCCAGGATAACGGAACTCACAACTCAAACTCCCTCTCACATGACTCCACCACCACCATTCCCATCTCCATCCGACCATCCACCTCCCAACCCGCCTCACCTAAACCCACCACTCCCTCGAGTAGGATCAGTCCTAGCAGATCCCACTCCCGAAGACCTTAATATGATGCTTAAAGCATATCAGGCCAGAATCCAAGAAGGGCCAACCATAACCGATCATGAAAAGTGCTACCCTAGAGCCGAGCTAGAGCTTGAACGAACTAAAATTTGTGCTAAGATGGTGGAATTGGCTCAAGCCATGTTCGAGGCTAGCCGACTCTTTAACATCTCTAGCTCAGCTAAGACGCAGTTACACTTTGATGGACTGCTAGAAAGAATAGAGAGGCTAATTGCACAATCAGAAAAGGAACCTGCCCCTCAAAGAAAGGAAAGGGCAAGAGAACGGATAAGCCAGCCTCTTCAGGAAGCCCATGTGCCTCCTCAAGAAGCTTATCTTCCCCCCCAAAAGGCAGATGAGCCTCCCTCGAAAGCTTACGTACCTCCACAGGTTGACTACATTCCTTCTCAGGGAGCGTATGAGCCTGTTCGGAAAAGTAATAGAATAAGTAATCCCCCCCAGGAAGCTTGTGCTCCAGCCATCTATGAGAACAAGGAGAGAGCCAACGATGGAATAAGCCCTCCTTCCCAGGTTGCTTATGTGCCTAATTCTACGGAGCCGGACACTTCTTCTTCTATGAATCGGTTCGCACCAGACTTCCTACGAGAGATTCAAGAAGACAAATGGGATAACGAAAGTGAAGTCGCCCCTCCCTTTGAACTTGTGGATGATGCACATGACCAATTCCCACAAGACATCCCATCTATTTACGGGGAACATGAGAGTACTCAATCTCACGAGAGATTGGACTTTGAGTCTAATTCCATACAAGAGCTACCCCACTTCACAGGCCCATGGGAAGCGAAGTCCACGTGTATGAGAGCACCCACAGTCATGGTAAGGAACGACGACTCAGTCATACCTAGGAACACGGAGGTAGTAAAGAACGCCAGGGAGCAGCGCGATCTCACTTTGGAAGAACTGCCTAAGGATAGACCAAAAGCGCGGAAATATGTAGCTAGTCAAGTAACTGAAGTTGCAAAACCACGTTCCCGGGTAGGATCCCATAGGACAGTGCCAGAAATTCCCTTGGACAAGATAGGAGATATGTGTGAAGGTGAAGAAGGGAACACCTATCTTCCCATCACCTACCAAGAGTACACCACCAAGGCAATTTTGGACTCAGGTGCAGGAGTTGCAATTGCCACTACTTCCCTATGGAAGCGTTGGGGCAAGCCAGCACTCAGGCCAACGAGAATGAAATTGCAGATGGCCGATGGTCACATTGAGAGACCCTTAGGATTGCTAGAAGGAATAACTCTCACCACTTGTGGTGTCGAGTTCGAGCATACATTTGCTATATGTGACTTTAGCAAAAATCATGCCTATGAGATGATTTTGGGAAGACCATTCATGCGACAGTTGCAAGTGGTACAGGATTGGGGAACCAATTCCTTGTACCTACAACACTTAGGTGTTACGACCAAAGTCAATCTCAAAGATTACTCTCATAGAGATGTACCTCCTATCCAGTGGAATTCCATCCATAGAGCCAAAGATGATACGGAATTTGTGCATTCCATAGGGTCAGGATCCTCATGGATGCATGAAGACACCCACTTATGGATGTGCAAAGTAGCAGTAGAGGAAGAGAAGAGAGAAAAGGCCAGAGAAATAGGTGCAAACGAAACTCATAGACCCATTCAAGACCCAGCCTATGCACCTGTAGTCTTTCCAGATGAGGAATTCGAACCCCATGGCTGGGCAGAAATTTTAGCAACCATGGACGTAGCCATCAATGAAGAACAATGGACCCCTCACTGTGATGAGGATGGCTATGACATTTCAGTCTTCTCCATAGAGCCAATCATGGGAGAGGCAGTTCTAGAAGAATGCGAACCTAGCCCTGATGCATTTGAGGATGCAAGTGACTCCGATCTAGAGTCAATCATTATGGACCCACCATTTGCATCAGATGAAGAATACTTCCATGGAATAGAATTTCAACCCCAGAGGCATGGAGAGCTTACAAATGATGTAAGATTAGCGACACATGTGACCCCGAAGGAAGAAGGAAAGAAACGAAACAAGAGAAAAGTCTCACCAGAAGAAGAAGAATCCTTGTTTGAGGTCCCAGAAAATTTTAAGAAGTATGAGATAGATGACAGGAGAGTCATGATAAGAATGCCTAAACGAGAGGCACAATCGGGAGAGGCCTATGATAACAAAGAAACCACCAAGAAAATAGTAGTGGCCCTAGAAGAAGGAGAGGAGAGATGCACGTACATAGGCCATGACCTAACAGAGGAAGAAGAACATGCATTAATTGCCTTGCTAAGAGAATACAGAGATGTATTCGCTTGGAGTTACAAGGATTTGAAAGGTGTTGACCCGGACATATGCTCACACACCATCCCCATGACTTCAGATGCCAAACCCTCTAAGCAAAAACCCTACACTTATAACAATAATTACGCTGCTAAGATCAAAGAAGAGATAGATAGACTGGTTGAAGCTGGATTTATCTATGAAATTGAGCACACTGAATGGGTATCCCCCATCGTAGTGGTGCCCAAGAAGAATGGGAAGTTGCGCGTATGCATTAACTTGAAAAAGGTTAATGCGGCCACGATTCGAGATAACTATCCGCTTCCCATCACATAACATCTCTTAGAAAGAGTGGCAGGCAAGGAAGTGTACAGCTTCCTTGATGGATTTTCGGGCTACAATCAAGTAGCCATAGCTCCAGAGGATCAGCATAAGACAGCCTTTGCCACAGAATGGGGCATTTTTGCCTTTAGAGTAATGCCATTTGGGCTTACCAATGCACCAGCTACCTTCCAGAGACTCATGTGCCATGTGTTCAAGGAGTTCCTGAGGAAGAGTTTAGAAGTCTATGTTGATGATCTTTGTGCTCATTCCAATATTAGACAAACCCATATTCCTGAGCTCAGACAAATCTTTGACAAATGTAGAGAATATCAAGTCTGCCTGAACCCAGAAAAGTGTGTTTTCATGGTCAGGCAAGGCAAGATTCTAGGACACATAGTGTCAAAGAATGGCATATCTACTGACGAAGAGAAAGTGAGAGCTATAGCAGAGCTACCTAGGCCAAGGAATGTCAAGGAAGTACAAGCTTTCATGGGGCATTGTGGTTATTACCGACGATTTATACACATGTATGCTGTCATTGCAAAGCCCATGTACGGACTTCTGACTAACTTTGAGTGGACGGATGAATGTGAGAATTCCTTCCAGGAGCTTAAACGAAGATTGTGTTCAGCACCAATCTTGACCACACCAGATTGGAATAAACCGTTCCACGTTCATGTGGATGCATCCAATTATGCCATTGGGTGTGTGCTTGCACAACCTACTGGTGAAGGTAATATGGATCTTCCAATTGCCTATGCCAGTAGACAATTGAATGCGGCTGAACGGAATTACACCACTACAGAGCGAGAAGGATTAGGCATGGTATATGCAGTTAAGAAATTTAGACACTATTTGCTTGCAAACAAGTTTAAATTTTTTACTGACCATCAGGCATTGCTGTACCTCGTAAACAAGCCATGCAATACAGGAAGATTAGTGAGATGGTTTCTCTTGCTAATGGAATATGATTTTGAGGTTGTGGTAAGAAAAGGTAGGACTCATTTAAGAGCAGATCATCTCTCTAGGCTCACATCGGGAGAAGCCCCACAAGGAGTATCGGATGATCTTCCTGATGCTTACTTGTTTAATTTGGAACTTGTACCGCAGTGGGCTAAGCCATTGGTGCCAGTATTGACGTACGGGCCTAACCATCCAGTGGTAAACACACGGAATAGAGAGGTTGTAAAAGCCCAAAAGTACCACATCATGGCAGGAAGCATGTACAAGCACACAGATCAAGGGATCTTGGCTTGTTGTGTAGAAGAGGATGAGTACGCTAAATGGTTGCAATTAGCACATGTAGGTGCACTAGAGCAACACCATTCAAAGCAACGAACTTTACAGACCCTAAAGAGACTCGGAGTACATTGGCCAACTATGGAAGCTGATGTCCAAAAGTTGTGCAAGGAATGCCCAATCTGTTGCACTAAACCACCTGTGGAACATGCCACTCTTTATCAAGTATCCATTGTGCCAGATTGGAGTGAACCTCTAGTATCATTCTTGAGGACAAACACATTCCCTCCAGACATGACTCTAGCTAGGAAAAGGAGTTTAGAACAAGAAGCCCAGGATTATTCACTCATTGGTGATAATCTATATAAGCGTGGTAAAGATGGTTACCTAAGGCTGTGTGTCCATGAAAGTGAATATCTTAAGATCTTGGAAACTGCTCACCAAGGTGTAGCAGGAGGACACTTTGGACCAGATCGGGTGATCAAGGCGATACTATTTGCAGGCTTCTGGTGGCCTACCCTTCACATGGACGCACATACCTATGTGAAACGGTGTGATGTCTGTCAGAGAACTCAGTATCCTATACGCAAAGATGAGATGCCACTGAAACCTATGATGGGTGGACGTGCATTTTCTAAGTGGGGAATAGACTTCGTAGGTCCTATTAATCCCCCAGCTAAAGGTTCTCATGCGGAATACATCATTGTTGCAACAGATTATCTAACTAAGTGGGTAGAGGTAAAAGCTACGACAAAGAACGACGCTCAGACAACTGCTAAATTCTTGTTTGAGAATGTATTCACAAGATATGGACTACCTATAGAGCTTGTAAGTGATAGAGGCACTCATTTCTTGAACGAAGTGATTGAAAATCTACTCCAAGAATTCTTGGTAATACACAAGAAGTCTGCCCCCTATCACCCTCAAGCTAATGGACAAGCTGAGAGCACTAATAAGATTTTATGCAATGTACTGACGAAATTAGTGAACACTAAACGCTCTGATTGGGACAAACAGCTACACCATGCTGTTTGGGCATACCGAGTTGCCTACAAAACGGTACTCCAAGCCACCCCCTTTCAGATGGTATTTGGCCAAAACGCTGTGCTACCCTTGGACTTCTTGATTCCTACATTGAGAGTAGCACAAGAGAACGAATGGACAGGTCATGAACTCTCCTCTAGGATCTTTGACCTTGAACGATTAGGAGAAACAAGACTGAGAGCAGCTGCAGGAATATATGCAGCTAAGAAGAGACAGAAGGCATACTTTGATGCCCATGTGAAGGATAAAGGCTTGAAAGCAGGAGATCTAGTCTTAGTCTATACACTGAAACAACACGCGAGGAAGCTAGAAAAGAGAGGCTACGGACCTATGATCATCAATAGGATCTCCATGAGTGGAGCAGTACAACTAGCCACGTTAGAGGGTGATATTCTCCCAAACTATATTAGCGGTTGCAGAGTCAAGTTGTATCAGGAACCCCTCACGGAGGAAATGCTCAGCCGACTCAACACTGCTAAGAAACGCAAAGAGGAAGAAACGCGAATTCGAGAAGAAGCTCAAGCAGAAGCTTTAGAACGCATCAGAAGGATGAAATTACGAAGGCAAGGTAGAGATCAGCCAAGAACAAATGACTATGCAGATCAAGGATATCATATGGCAATGTGTGAAGTCGCAGGAACTAGCTCACATAGAATAATTGATCGACGTCCTTTCATAACCCTAGATATAGGACAAGGAAAGAGTGCAAGGACCGTAAGAGCCTTGATTGACTCAGGTGCAGCCACTAGTGCTGTTAGAGTGTCTTACTGTCAAGAGTTGCAGTTAACTGTCGATCCTGTGGAAGCATATCTCATAGGATTGGGAGGCGTGGAAACCCCTTGCATGGGCCAGGTGGAACTTCCCCTCTACATTCATGATGAGACAATGACAGTTAAAGTACTAGTGTGTCAAGACGAGGATCTCACTGAACCTCTTGTCTTGGGTCAAGACTGGATCTATGACCAAGTAGTCAACTTAAACCTAAGAAGTGGACTTCTTCAGGTTTGGGTCAATCATAGTCGAATTACAGTAGAGTTGGATAATGGAGCACTCAAGGAACTAGGAAAGGCACAGACTCCTGGTCCCTCCAGGGGTGCACATGAAGTTGACCATGCTGTTCTTGTCCAAGGCTATGTGATGCAGAAGAATGAAGATCTCAAACAAAGAGTCAGAAACACAATGGAACTCCCTTCTTTTCCAAAGGCCAGAAGGAGGCAGCAACTAAGGGCAGATCAATCACTAAAGACTCCCCGGACGAGAGACCAAAAGAACGCGCGAAGCAGAACAACTCAACCGATGAAGCAGATATGGGTACGCAAAGGAGAGCAACCACCAACCTTGCCCCCACAAATTCCATCCATGCAAACCAACCAGGCCAGAAGACGAAGGAAGCAGCTCAGACAAGCTCAATCACAAGGTATCCAACAAGTTTGGGTGCCTAAGAAGTTAGCTGCAGCTCAACAAGGGCAATTACAGATGTGGGTACCTAAGAAGCTCCTACATCCACAACAACCTTTGTTCTCCCACATGCAAAAGGTTTCAACAAAGAAGCCAAAAAGAGAAAAGGGTAAGAACCACGTACAGAGACCAAAGGAAGATCAAATCAGCTCTTCAACATTAGTAAGAAGACATGCAAAAAGGATATGGGTTTGGAAGCCAAAGTGCAAGTAGTCTCCACCGAACCAAAGCGTCAACCACACTGGATACCACAGTTCAGAAAGCATCCAAAGAGAAAGACGCCTGAAGTGACCTCTACAGTGCCAAATGATGTTCTAAAATGGACTCCAATAAGGAGGATCACATCAGTTCGAGACTCAATGGATACCTCCACCAAGGTCGGCATCAACCTCCACAAATGACATCGAAAGCCTCGAACGAGCAACAACCATGTGCTCCTTGCACAACCCTGTCCTTTGCACCATTCAGGTCATGCATTTCCAAAGTATGCATTAATATAGGGCCACATTACACGGCCGTGCATAGACACACTTGAGAATCCCACGCACAAGAGCACAGTGACATATGTCAAATATTTCTATTGATACTAACTTTTGTGTTCTTGTTTTGTGATATCCTTTTCCTCAAAAAAAAAAAAAAAAAAAAAAAAAGAGGGGGAGAAAGAAAAGCGGGAGAGAGCTTGTTCCCAGGTTTGGCTTATGAAACATGAATGAGTCATGCTTAGTTGAAGGTGGAACTATTGATTACTAGGCATTTATCAATTTGGATAGAAGTGTGTCTCGGCCAGCAGTGAGATTATTGCTGCCTTATCTGGAATGAAGAGCTTGAAGGTCCGCAACTTGAGTGATGCTTAACTACTTCATGTACCAGAGCATCCAAGGAGATATCTGCAAAAGGTAGTTCTGGAGGAGAAGACTCCTGCATATGAGGAGAGAGGATCCACCACTCAAAAGATCTCATCAGTGGACAATCAACATGGACATTCATCAACAATGTTCCATCCCAAAGGCCGAGTGTACAACACGAAGAGACAAACATCCATCAACCTTCTCCATGGTAAGTATCTTTACTCTGGAAACACCATAACCATGATAGTTTAGGAAACCTCTTCGTCAGCATACCCTTGAGCACTTAGCTCAAGACCCGCAATTTTTGCGCCATACTTCTTCCAATGCATTTTCCAAGTAAGCATGCGTAGGGCTACATTACCAGGCCTTTCACAAGGCACATACTTTTTTCAACCTAGGCACGAACACACTTTCATTATGGGTTATGAGTAGTTGGCATGACTGCTCTCAACATCATCTTTGGAAGAGCTAGCGGACGTCATGGGAACAACATCCATATCTCGGAAGCAAATTGAAGCCAGTAGTTGCTCCAAATCACTCTTGACAACCTCTTTTGAGCAACTTGCAGTTTTGAAAGCTCACAATGACACATTCTTGCTGGAATCCAAGGAACCAGCTCATACAACGGATGGACACCACCTCTCAAAGCACTACATAGAACAGCCCTTCCAACAAGGGTCTGTCAGGGACGACAGACTCGAGAGGGGGGGGAGTGTTGAAGCTCAAAGTCAAGGACAAAGCATGGAAGCACATCAAAAGGTGGACACACAAGGAAAGGGAGCAAGTAGGGAGCTCCAAGAAGTGTATGTCAAATTTTCAGAAGAATCCCCTACAAAAATAGTGATTTTCATCACTAAAAACCATTGTAAATACCATTATCTATTTTTAGTAACTCCATTTTGTTCAAGCCGAGGAGTCCTCGAGCTTGAGGAGTATTAGAAGTACCATCGTACCAATTTTCATATTTTTTAGATCTCGTTTGAGCCCTCAAATAAGCCCTGGAACCTAATTTTTAACTAGGCCGGACAATAGGTCTGAACAGGGCCAAAGCTAGTCAAAAACTATAAAAGGAGCTAGAGAGCTCATTTTTGAGGTTAGATTGTAATAGAAACAAACTTGTAAGAGCTTTTTGAAGAGTAATCGAAGAACTCCATTGATTCTCTCTCTTTGTCTTGCCGTGTGTGCGCGTGTGTGTGTATGTGTGTGCATGCTTGTGTGCTTCTCACTCACGCACTTGTGCCGCCACTTGCTCGAGGTCTTCATACCATCCTCACGTCTTCCCGGATTGACATTAAAGGAGGTGCTACTCATCACTGAGCTACAAGAGGCAAATTGTGCTGACATATTCACTAAAGCACTTGGAAGAGAGCAACTCAACAAGCATCTTCAACAGATGGGCATAGGACCGAGACCTACTTGATTTATCATCGGTAAACATTGAGGGGGGGTGTTAGCATATGATCAATGTCTACCCCTCATGATTGTATGCACATTTTGTAAGGCCCCCTTTATGAGGAGAAGCCAAGCGTGCATTACCCAATTGATGGGAATCCCAACTTGAATGTTGGATGAAGGTCATATTGGACCATGTAAGATATTATAAGGAAAGGGAGTTACCAGGGTCCCCAATTGTGGGGTCCAGGGCAGCGGTGAGCAGCCCCGGCTGGGGGGTCCAAGGGGGCCAGCGGGCCCCCTGGTGGGGGTCCGGGGGCAGCGCCCCCGGCGCGACGGTAAAGGGAATATTCCATGGAATATTC
The DNA here is from genome assembly GCA_020310875.1 of Ceratopteris richardii. Lineage (NCBI taxonomy): Eukaryota > Viridiplantae > Streptophyta > Polypodiopsida > Polypodiales > Pteridaceae > Ceratopteris > Ceratopteris richardii. The sequence continues at coordinate 31,738,184 of CM035412.1, forward strand.
CCTGTCAGAGTCAGAAATCATTTATATTTGTTAGGTCGGTTCAACCAGTCTAAGCCGTGTATGGCAATTACGCGGGCGGTGGCCGCCCACGCTCTACCGCCCATGTATAGCCGTCCATGGCAGGCCACCCATGATCCTATATATACATGACTTCTGCACTACCTAAGACACCAAGTTGAGCCAGCATACCTCTACCTTGTATCTCCCTATCTAGAGTTGTCTAGATCACCATTTAAGCTCTACCTTGAGAGCGCACGGGTGGACAACGCCATCATCTTTGTACTTGCTGCTAGTAGAAAATTGTTGAGATTCTCCTATATCTGTTATCTTCTCTGCTATTGCTCCTGTGTTATATTGCGTAACTATTGTCTTACAGTTGTCAAATCAACTCACGCAGTAATATAACTACTCAGACTCACTCAGGGTACTTTAACAACTGAAGAACACACGACAATACGATACGATAACAATACTCAGATACACAATTCGTCATTCAACTACCCGTTACGGTGAACTTCAGTATAAACAGACGATTCAGAACTCAACACTAACAATACTCAGAACTTCACAACAGTGTAAACAATACTCTGACAAATAATTAGACGAACAATCTGGCAATTCCAGAAAAGACGTCTCTCTCACCATTCTCCTTACATTGCTTTATATAGAATTTACAAGATGCGCGTACCAACTTTTCGCGTGTATTTCGAAAACTCCGTTACATCTGTCAGTCATTACATCTGTCCCACTCCGGCAGCCGACTAACACTGGCACGCACGGTGGACTCGAACCCGCAAGTTATTTTGCTTACAAAACTATTGTTCATCGATGATTCCTTCTAGATACATATTTCCGGCTAATCTAAATGTTCGGGCTATCTTTTTCTTAAGAGTTTCTAATAGTTGCTTAAGGGTGTCTAGCTCTAGTATTTGCGCATCTACTCTAACAGAACTAAGGGCGATGGCTTCAGTAAGTAAAATTTCGGCTTGTGTTTGCAAAAAGGCCTCCTGTAAGTAGAAGTCGTTGGATAGTGCCGCATCTCTAGCTGTCTTTATTTCACTTACTTGCTTCTGCATTTCACTAATTCGGTCTTTCTGGTTACGCAATTGATTATCCATTCTTCCGAACTGTTGGTTCTGGAACTCTATGGTTTTGTAGTAAGCATCTCGTTCTCTGCGGGCATTCGCTAAGTCTTTCTGATATTTGGATTCCTTGTTCAATTGATGTTTAAGCATATTATTGACGTCGTCTAAGGATTCTTTTGTTCTTTGTAGTTGTTCTTCTGCCTGCTTAGCTTCTCTCTGCTGCTCTTGGTACTTCTGTATTGCTTCCTGCAACTGGAGTCTGGTTTCTTCTAGTAGGTTTCCTAGCGCGATTCTTGTGTCTTCTGTATCTTTGATTATTTGATTTAACTTTATTATCTCCGCGTCGGCGGCTATCAGCAATTCTTCTTTTGCAGCCAGTGCCTTATCTCGCTGGCTTGAGCTTTCTTCCTGTGCTTGGAGTGTAGCCTGTAGTTGCTTGATCTGCTCATGGAGTGCATGGTTTTCCGCTCTTGCTGCTTGTAACTCTTCCTGGAGGGGGGTGATATCTGCCTCCATCACTTCCAATTTTCGTTGGAATTCCTCTCGTGCATTGTCTGTGGCTTGTTTCAGGTGTTGCGGCAGTTGTTGGGATAGATTAATCAAGAGGCGACCCATAGATTCTAATTCCGAAAAAACTGGAATGGGGTGGGGTGGCAGAGGAGGGCGAGGTTGCGAGGAGGTTTCGGTGAGGAGTTGTTGGGAATTTGGTGGGGAGTAATTGAGGGAAGATGAAGAGGTTTCAGCGGTTTCGGTGGGGTGACTGGGCTGGATGGGACTGCAGGGTGGTTCCGGTGGGGGAATGGGGTTAACTGGTGGTGATTTGGGAAGGGCAGAGTCAGTGGTTACCTTGTTTGTTTGTTCAGTTTCTGCATTGTTAGCCTCTGTGGATTCCACTGCCTTAAGTAGCTTGTCTAGTGCTTCCCTAGCAGATTCTTGCTCGTCTACCTGTTGCTCCGATTCTTTTTCGGTCGAAATTGTTTCTGTCTCTGCTTGATCTTGTTGTTCTTGTTGCTCAGTTGATGATTCATTGTGTATTGATGTAGCTGTATCATGGAATGTCTCCTCTTCTTGCTTCTCGTCTTCTTTATCGTCATCTTTATTGATTCCGGCTGAGCCTTGTGCCTCTCTTTCGGATGAGCTAATTCTGATGCGTTTCCGGTGGAACAATTGGTTGAGCTCTTTTTCATCTTCTTCTTCCTCATCGTCTAGCAGTTGTACTGACTCTTCATGCCTCAGGACGGGTCCTCGTGGTGGTGGTTGAGCATCGAGTATGGTTGGAAAGAGAAAAGAAAGGATGTGGGGAAGTCTGGATCGAGGGGTGGTTCCTTTGTTGACTTGTTTCACTATGGTTACACACTCCTTGTGGATACGGTGAAAGAAAAAGGATGTGAAGTTGAAGGGTTCTTGTGCAGCAAGGTCGATGGCGGAGTAGAACGGGCGGGATATACCGTAGGTGCATTTCTGGAGGTTTAAGATGGCGACTAAGAACTGGAGTGCAGTTCTTTCGGGTTCAGGGCGGCAGCGGATGGCGTATTCGTTCGATGAATAACGGGGAAAAAGTTCTACCATTCTGGCTACGGGGATGCTTGGGCCATTCTCGCGGCCTTGTGGGGTGAGGCGGAAGGCTTCAGCAAAGGCTTGGAAGGTTATTACGGTTCTAGATGGTAGGGAGAGGAAGATCCATTTTCGCTCAGTGATGGGGGATTGAGCGATGGCAGATATGATCTGCGCGAAGAAGGGATGGGCTTCCACTGAGTGCCAAGGCAGCTCAGCGAAGTTGGCCAACCCTCGGGTGCGCAGGTATTCTCCTACCTCGGTAGGGATACCATCACAGAAGGCTGCGAAATTTGCCAACGCTTCCATTGCACACGCAAACACGAATACACAGAACACAGAGCACGGATACACAGAACACAGAAAACACAAGCACAATCACAAGAACACTAACGTTTTTTGGCACAACCGAAGAGATTAAGTAGAGACATTACGGTGGAAGTGATGGTTATCATTGTGCGGTGCTGGAATGATACTGCTTTCAATTTGGCGTGCATGCTCTAGTGATTAATAAGGAGGGCGGCTTATGACAAAAACGCGGCTATTAACAAAGAAAAGAAAGAACTGAAGGAAAAGTAAAGAAAAAAAACTAAAAAATGCGGTCCACCGTCGAATGATTTAATGCGGGCTAGTAGCGTGTTGATACGGCCGCAGCTTCGAGCCGTTGATTGCTTTTGGAAGTGGGTTTCCGGTCAACGTAGTCAACCGAAAAGTTGCTGGACCAATTTGCTCTGAGATCTTATAAGGGCCGAACCACCGTAATTTGAATTTGCCTGCGGATCTATTTGACTTTGCATTATAGAAAAGTACAAGCTGTCCTACCGAAAATACTGGAGTCTTCAGGTTTCGATCGTGCGTCCTTGCCTGTCTTAGTTGGACTTCGTGCATAGTTAAGAAACTGAGCCATCGGTGCTCGTCTAACTCTCTGAGTGTGTCCAACCGAAATGACAGTGAGTCTTCCGGTAGCAGTTTCTGGGTAATGGCTACTCGTAGACTTGGTATAACTATCTCCATTGGTGCTATTGCTTCTAAGCCATAAGCTAGTTTGAAGGGTGTCAATCCTGTTGTTACCTTGTAGGTAGTCCGGTATGCCCATAGTACTGCAGGTAACATTTGATCCCATCTTTCCAGTGCTTCCATGATCAATTTTCGAAGGACATTTAGCAGAGATTTATTTGTACTTTCGGCCAAACCATTAGCACGAGGATAGTAAGGAGAACTAAATTTATGTGTGACCTAGAACAACTGTGTAAGTACCTTCATTAAATTGTTTACAAAATGAGTGCCTTGATCTGAGACAATTTCCAGTGGTAAGCCAAAACGTGGAAAGACATCGGTTAGTAGACACTTTGCTACCGTAACGGCTGTAGCAGACCGTAAAGCCCAGGCTTCTGCCCATCTGGTTGCATAGTCTGTACACGTCAGTATGTAACGGTTGTTATTGAAGACTGCTGGAGGTGTAATCGGACCGATAAAATCTAGACCCCACTTTTGGAAAGGTTCCAATGGTAAGATGGGTTGCAGAGGAAACAGATGTCGTTGCAAAGGCTGGCTAGATCTTTGGCAAGTATCACATTGTTTGACAAACTGTGAGATATCTCTGTACATCGTTGGCCACCAGAGACCACTCTGCAGAATTTTTCGGTGAGTTAAATCTGTAGCAAAATGGCCACCGGAAGGAATCGAGTGAGCCAAAGTGATAACTGAGTTAACTTCATGCGGTGGAATACAGCGAAGTAGGATTCCGGTATGATCTACATAATATAGTTCTCCAGCAATTAACCGAAATCGGCGGCTAAAGATTGCAATTTTCCTTCGTACTGCCTTAGAAGTCTGAGATGGAAGGCAACCATCAGTGAGAAAGGTCAAGATCTGATCATAATATGAAAATGGGATAGGTGGGTCTGCAGAATCTTCATTAATTGGTTCTGACACATAAATCGCGGGTGTCGTGTCATCTATGCCCACCGGAGCTTCACCGGAATCTAAGCAGGATAAGAAATCTGTTAAGGCATGTGAACTGCCTAGCCGGTGAATGACTTCGTAGTCGAATTCCTGTAAAAGTAAGACCCATCGCGCTAATCGACCTCCTAGATGCTGTTGTCGAACTAGATAGACAAGTGCAGCATGATCTACATGAAACGTGAATTTACGGCCTAGCAAGTAATGTCTGAATTTCTTGACAAAATATACTAGCCCTAGACATTCTCTTTCTGTTACAAAGTAATTCTTCTCAGCAGGGGCTAATCTTCGACTTGCATAATACACTGGTTTGAACCATTTATCAATTTGTTGCATCAGCACACTTCCTATTGCTATATCTGAAGCATCAACAAATACATGAAATGGGTGATCCCAGTCCGGCGGTTGTAAGATAGGAACTTGTGTTAATAAATGTTTTAAACGATCAAATGCTATCTGGCATTCCTGGGTCCATTCAAATTATCGAGGAGTCTTGGAGATTAGCTTGTTTAGTGGTATAGCCAGATGAGCAAGCCACCGTAAGTGTCTTCCATGCCACCGTACTTGGCCCATAAAACGCATGACTTCTTTTGGAGTAGCTGGCACCGGAGCTTCTAATACTGCCGAAATTTTATCGGGATCTACTTGGATACCTTGTGCAGATACAATGTGGCCAAGTAACTTGCCACATGAAACCGCAAACATAGATTTGTTTGGGTTCAAGCAGAGTCTATACTCTCTGCATTTCTGAAAACAGCACCGTAAATGGAACAGGTGTGCTATTATCTTACCGAAAATTGAAAAATCGTCGAGATATACTTGCATAAAGGAAGTGAGATAAGGCAAAAATATCTCTTGCATACATCTTTGAAATGTGCTTGGTGCGTTTCTTAATCCAAACCACATTACCGTACAAGCAAAGACACCCCAGTTGGTAATAAATGCAGTTTTTGGTGTATCTTCTTCGGCCATTCTAACTTGGTTGTAGCCACTGTATCCATCTAGGAATGAATACATCTCGTGTCCTGCTACTCTATCAAGCATGGTATCCAAAAAGGGGATTGGAAAAGGATCCGGTACGGTTGCTGCATTTAATTTACGGTAATCTACACAAATTCTCAATTGCTTGTTTTTCTTTGGCACAATCACAATCGGAGAGATCCATTCAGCATGCTCTACTGGCACGATGAATCCGACTTTTAATAACCTATCAAGTTCTGCCTTTACCTGAGATGCATAATGGGGATTCATCCGATAGCTGGTTTGCTTTATCGGTCTTGCTTCTGGCTTCAGCATGACTCTGTGCTGGTAGATGCGGGGGTCCAATCCTTTCATGTCTTTGTAGTCCCATGCAAAGACGTCGGTGAATTCTCGAAGTAGCTGGATTAAACTTGCTTGAAATGTTTCCGGTAAGTTTTGCTTTATCTTCACAGGATGCGGATGATCTTCATCTCCTAAATTGTAAGTGATCAGCTGATCTTCGGGGACATAGAACTGTTGATGTTTCTCTGTGTTGTCTGTTGGTTTAAAAAGTTGCTGCAGTTCATCGTCATGTGTCGAAACAGTGTCTTCCTTCTTAGCCTCTTCTGTGATGGGTATTACTGTACAGACTGAAGCATTCCAATTATCTACAACGGACTGTAGATCAATAGTCCCTAAGGAAATTAAATCAGCGTTACTCTTCAGAAACTCTTCTTCTTCATCATCTGACAATCCATCTAGCATATGGACTGGTTTAGCAAAATACGGTCTAGCGTGTAGCTCGCAGGGTTGTATAGCATCTAATTTTACCACATATCTACGATTGGCATCTTTAAACGTAAGCTCTTGTGCAGACCAGTCCTATATTACCTTCGCATGCTTCAGCCAAGGTCGGCCGAAAAGAAGGTTGTAATCCAAAGTGGATTCCGGCAGATCTAGTATAACAAAGGTCATTTTAAAGGTCGAACCTTGCAAAGTGATGGGTACATTCCGCACAAGTCCTACAGGATGGACTCTTGATTGATCTGCCATTCTGACAAAAAATTGAACTGGTTCGATTTCGGTCCATCCTAACCTTTTGCATAATGTCGCAGTCGCAATGTTAACACCAGAGCCTCCATCAATTAGTACTTGCGTAATCTTATGATTCTTATACCATACTGTAATCAAGGGAACTGAATGGTCAACCGTGGAATCAGGTTCCGGTTGAACTGCTGCTGTCGTCGGAATACAAGAAGGCACCGGACTGAACTGTTGTTGGAACTGTTGTCGAATTCCAGGCACTAATACCAGTAGTTGGCCCAGAGGCAGAGTGATAGATGCCTTAGATAGGATTTCTCAAGCGATTGATTGACAGGCTCTACTGATGTTGAAGTTGATGCCTCTGCTGATGCGGAGGTGTCTACAATTGGTAAAGTATCTGCTGCTGATGATGTTCCTGTTGCTGACTCCCTTTGTTGTGTTCCTTATTTTGTTAACGATGGCTGGGTTACCGGAATAGGCTCTGGGAAGACTGGTGGTTCTGTTGTGGTCCATTGACTAGCCTTGTTGTACATTCTGTGTTGTTCACGTATCCCTGGTTCAAATATTTCTGCTGCCGGTTGCAGTTGTTTACCGGAACGGGTCTGGACTACAGCAGCCTGTGTCTCCACCGGTGTGATTTTTACCATGTTGGCCATTGGATTTTGACGTTCCTTCTTCCTTTGATCATACTCAGCTGCATCCTTGCAAAATCTCCTAATATGTCCAAATTCACCACAAAAATGGCAGCGTGGTGGTGGTAAATTGGGATTTTCCGGTGGTGGTCCGTTCTACCAGCGGTTTGCATTATAGTTGTTATTCCTCTGTCCTCGGTAATTTCAATATCCTCGTTGCTGGTTGTTTCTCATTTGTGGAGGCACATAGTGGTTGGCTGGCTACCCTTGTTCCTGGATAATTGCATTGACAGTCGTTGTTCCCTATACTCTAGCGTTGTATGCGCAGTTTTCGGTGGTGTGTCCGGCAATGTTGCAGATAGCGCAGAATGTCTGATTAAGTGCACAATTGGCACTAGTATGTCCTGAATTTTTGCATGTGATGCAGTATACTTGTCTGGTCATATCTTCGGCAACATTTTTGTTTGTTTTTACCCACTCTAAATCTTCTGTAAATCCACCGACTTTGTTTTCCAGTTGCAGAGTCATTGCAATGACTGCATCGAGTGTCATAACTCCGACACATCTTATGATCATGATCTGCTTAAGTTGTGGAGTTAAGCCATTGATGAACCACTTAGTGATAACGTCATCTGGTAAGTTAGCATGGGCCGGTGGTAGCTGCCTTAAGTGTGTTCTGAAGAGGGTAGCATACTCCTGTACGGTTTGATTTGCCTTCTGTCTGTTATTCTGCAGATAGTCAAAAATTTTGGCTGGATTCTTTTTTAGCCTGAATCGCTGCAGAAAAGCATCTCGTACTGCTTCATAGGTGCCGAAATGATTAATATCATATTCGGTAAGCCATCTGGCTGCTTCATTGAGAAGTGTAGATTGGAAGACAATGGCTTTGTAGGCCTGATCCGATGGATGGTTGAGAACTACGTAGCTTATCTTGAAAGTGCGTACGTGAGCATCCGGATCATCTCCTGGGAATCCACCAAACTTCGTGTACGTCACTCCTGTAGGAGTCGGCCTGGGTGGACATAAATGTTGTTGTTCGTTCATTGTGAGTGTATTATACCTTCCTTCTGTATCTCGGGGCTGAATATCTGAACTACTGGAATCTGTATCGTCGGATGGCGTACTTTCCAGTGCGATGATCTTGCTTAATATGCTTCGAATCTCTGTTTCGAACAGCTTTCCTTCCTTCTTGATGTCCAGTGTATGGGAACTCGCTTCCAAGCACGGTGGTTGGGCTGAAGATTCAGCAGAAAATGCCAAACCGTCACCGAAAAACTGTGATTCTCTTACCGAAATATCATCGGAAGGCACCGAAATTATGCCCGAATACGGTGTTTTTTCGCATTCGCCGATTTCTTTGACTAGCGCGTTTCTAATCGTAGATGAATCTGAATCTTTTTCCAAGATTGTTAAACTAGTTTCCAACTGCGTCTTGGTAGGTTCTGGACTTACTATATCTTCCACAGACTGTGCCGAAATAGTACCGGAATGTACCAGAGGCGTAACACGTTCCACCGGAATATGACCGGAATCAGTTCTAACGTTCTTAACTTTCTTGACAACTAGGCCAGACCTAGTTGTACTCATACCTTCCAAAGTTGGCTTTAGTACATTAAGTACTCCAGACTGATGGTTCTTGGGATACGTTTCACCTGATCGAGTAACCGGCATGTATCATTTTTTGTTCTAATCGCGTAGTATTACTAATGGAACAGTTTGCAACAATCTGGTTCTGTTGCTACTTCCAATCGAATGATAATCTGGATGTGCGATTCTAACAAACGACTGGCAATCTTGATGCCACCTTCCCATAGACGGCGCCAAATGTTAAGTGTAATATAGTAACGCTGTGTTATTGACTAGCCGAAATTGTTACCGAACAAATATTAAAAGTAAAACAGTGATTCACCGTAAATTGTGTTAAACTTTCAGTATCATTACCGAAAGGCATTACCAGACTAACATGGGTTCTTGGGAGTGGTAGGGGTCTGTTAGACAGAGGCCCTGTACTCTTTTCCCAATTCTTAGTCACAACATCAAAAACATGAATGCGCGTCTTAGCTCAGTTACTGGCAGTAACTAGACAATATTTGGTTTCTATACTCCTGCGTACCGAACTTCTCCAGACTAACCTGCTATTGGAACAGAGCAGTAGTCCATTCTACAGATTCACTAGTATGTAATAGATCAACCAGAGTGAATACGATAGCAGACAGAGTCACTCGTCACAACACTTTCCAGTGGTCTCAACTAAAAGTTTACGTTTACCGAAAGCAATAGTTCGTCCTCGTCGCCGAATGCAATAAGTTCAGTAAAACAAACAGAACATACTCAACAGTGCATCAAGTTGTCAAATCAACTCACGCAGTAATATAACTACTCAGACTGACTCAGGGTACTTTAACAACTGAAGAACACACGACAATACGATACGATAACAATACTCAGATACACAATTTGTCATTCAACTACCCGTTACGGTGAACTTCAGTATAAACAGACGATGCAGAACTCAACACTAACAATACTCAGAACTTCACAACAGTGTAAACAATACTCTGACAAATAATTAGGCAAACAATCTGGCAATTCCAGAAAAGACGTCTCTCTCACCATTCTCCTTACATTGCTTTATATAGAATTTACAAGATGCGCGTACCAACTTTTCGCGCGTATTTTGAAAACTCCGTTACATCCATCAGACATTACATCTGTCCCACTCCGGCGGCTGACTAACAGAATGTACTAGAAGTGGTACATACAGATGTTTGGGGTCTTGCAAAGACCACATCTATGGGCGGTTGCAAGTTTTATGTTACTTTCATTGATGAACATACATGCAAAGTATGGGTATATTTCATGAAAGAGAAGAGCGAGGTATTCACTCACTTTCAAAATTTAAAGCTATGGTGGAAAAGTAGACATGGAAGTACATTCAGACATTCAGATCTGATGGAGGAGGTGAATGTATGTCAAATGAGTTCAGCAGTTTTCTAAAAAATCATGGAATTCGGAGTCAATTTTCATGCATGTAAACACCACAAGAGAATGGCGTTGTTCAACACAAAAATAGACATATTGCAGAAATAGCAAGAGCCTTGATGGCTGAGAAGAACATGCCTCATTGTTATTGGGCACACACTGTGCATACTGTTGTATACATCATGAACAGAACTCCGACTCTTGTTACACATAAAGTTACACCTGAAGAGAAGTTTACAGGTAAAAAGCCAAACTTATCACATTTGAAAGTTTTTGGTTGTATTGCATATGTACATGACCCAGATGAATTGAGGATGAAGCTTGATCCAAAAGCAAAAAAGTGTGTCTTCATTGGATTCTTCCTTGAGCAAAAGGGATATAAATGTTATAACCCACTCACATGACAGGTAAAGGTGAGCACAGATGTGGTATTTGATAGAATGTCAAGCTTCTATGCAGATGCCAAAGAAGGACTGAGTCTTGAACCAAATGACAAAGAAAATGCTGAAAAATCAAGTGCAGAATCTCAGGTTTTGAGTGGACTAGATGCATCACCAAGCAATAGCTCCAACTCAAATCCATGGAGTGGAAGATTATGTGGGAATTCCAGTCCAGCAAATTCATCAAATACATCCAAGAAAGGTAAAGAAAAGCTTTTTGCTAGTCATAAAACATGTGCAGGTTTTGAAGATGTTGATGGAGATTCAAGCGGTTCAGAAAAGAGTCTTGATGAGGAACTTGGATTGCCCCTCTATGAAGACTCCAGGAGTAAGAAACGCATATGCAGATGATACAAGGAGAAGTGATCCAGGACTAAGAAGATTTGGGAGGATGCGAAATTCAGTGCAATGATTAACATATGACAGTTATATGGCTCGTCACTGTGCCTACATGACAAACGTAATACAAGATGTTGAACCTTCTTTCTTTGAAGATGCAATTGGAATTGCAGATTGAGAAAAAGCTATGGATGAGGAGATGGCTGCACTTTATGGAAATGATACATGGAAGCTGGTTCCATTGCCCCAAGGAAAGAAACCCATAGGCTAGTGGTCACGCCGATATATGTCAGGGATACTTCATTGAGCTTTATTAGATTTATCTACCGAGAGTGATGCCACATTTGTTCCTTTTTTTTCCTTATGTACTGATCTTTATATATTGCACTTGTTGTATTCTTGTTTTTTAGGTCATTCTTGTACATTCCTTTTTATGTAATAGAAGAAGAAGAAGAAGAAGATCATTCTTCCTTGCCTCAATCTATATGTGTGCTTCTCCTTTGTTGGAGAAACAATCACTAATTAGACATATATTTGAAGGTCAAATCTTAGGAAGAAAACCCCATGCCTATGTGAAGGGACAAATTCACAAGTGTATCATACTTGTAAAGTTAGTTCACTTTAGTTCTAGAAGTTTTTTAAAAATCACGGGAATGAGAAATCTATATAAGTTAGTTAGTATTAACTGACGCGGTGAGAAAAAAGAAGAAGGAAGACAATGAGAAAGTGAGAAGAACTCATTTTTGTATGACTGAGTATAGTCGGGCTTCTCTGAGCGAGAAAGCACTTGTAAGCTTCTGAGTTTTTCATAGTTATGACAAGAACTAGTTAAAGTTCTGTGTATAAGTCTTCTTCCTCCATCTCCAGTGTTTGTCTTCTGTGTAATGATTTGAAAGGTTGAAGTTTTCCAAGCAAGTCGATGCGTGGCATCGAATGTATGTTGAAAGGTTGAGTTTTATGTGAGAAGTCGATGCCTGGCATCGAATCTCACTTGATAAGTCCTTATCTTCATATCTGTTTTTTATCTACTGCCAAATCTTCTTGAAAAGATGATGTTGTTGGAGCAACTCGATGCCTGGCATCGAATTCCAGTTGATAAGTCATATTCTAAGTGTGCATGAAATCACATATAGTTATGGTGTCCAAAAGATCAAGACTTTATGCGGGAAGTCGATGCCCGGCATCGAATCCCTGCTGAAAAGTGGCCAAAAACATCCCAAGTCGATGCCCGGCATCGAATTCTCGTTGCAAGTCGATGCTAGGCATCGGATTCTAATTTTAAACAGACGCTCTTACTAAAACAGGTAAAATTTCCAGTTTTGGAAGGTCATACAGGGTCATCTTGTGAGAGCCATAACTTGAGTTCTAGAGATCCGTTTGATGCATATGATAGCTTTTTGGAAAGCTCTACTCTTCTAGTTTCAGCCTATAAAGTTTCATGGAGAAATAATACTTGACGTAGGAGAAATTAGCAAAATACTGAAGGTATGTCATTTCAGTGACTAGGAATTTCTGTAGAAGCAAAGTTCTCACTTTAGGCTATCATTTCTCAAAGTTTGGAGTGGCAATGAGTTAATGGTGACCATAGAGGTGTTCTAGTGTCACATTAATTCATTTCTTGTGGTGTTTCATACATCAACAAGTGGTATCAGAGCAGAAAGGTCCTGAAGAGCAGAAGGCGACAAAGGTACGAGAAGTTTTGTAAAGTTTTCCATTAAAGTTTGAAAGGTGAAGCATTTGAAGACACAAGGCATCAAAAGGTTATTTCAAAAGTATCCTCATACACAAAGAACTTCGAAAGGTATTATCCTTTATCCTTTAAGCTCACAGGTTGCAGCAGAAGAAAAGAACTATGGCAGATCATATCTCCATTGACAAACTGGACAGAGATAATTACCCCGCATGGGTAATGAGAATGGAAGCCTTACTTATGAGTAAGGATATCATGGTATATGTTACAGGTGAAGAAGAGAAGCCAGTATTCGAAGATGAAAGCCGACCAAAGAAAGAGGAACTTGATGCTTTAAAGCATTGGCAGAAGAAGGATGCAAGTGCAAAAGCCTACATCTACAACACAATCTCTGATCATTTGCTACCACACATCAGAGGATTGGAATCATCTGAAGATATATGGAATGCATTGGAATATCATTTCCAAAGCACTACTAAATCACGGAAAGCAAGTCTATGGTCAGAGTTTACAACATTCAAGAAGAAGCCAAGTCAAAGTATTAGTGATTATGTCACTAAGATGAAGGATCTAGCAGATAGTCTTGGATCCATAGATGAAGATGTTGAAGATCACAGATTGATTGCTCAGCTACTTGCAGGTTTGAGAGGGGATGAAAGGTGGAAACCTTTTGTCTTATCAACAGAACTTTCATTAAATCATTATGTTCCAGATTTGAACCAGTTGCTTGGTCTGATGCTCACATATGAGCAAGACTTGAAGGGAGATGGAGATAAAGGTCAAAGTTCTGCAATGTACATGAAGAACAAGAAGAAAGGAGATAAAGGTAAAGCAAAGGATGAAGAGGAGTCTAGTTCTCAAGCTTATTATACAAGAGGTAAAGGCACTGGTAGAGGAAGAGCAAGAGGCTTTGGAAGAGGTAGAGGTAATCAAAATAACAACAAGAAGGCTTGCTGGATCTGTGGATTGAGTAATCATTTGGCTCATGACTGTTGGCACAATCAACAAGGATCAAACCAGAATCAAAACAACAATAGCAGAGGTCGAGGTGGAAGATATCAAAGTAATTTTCAGAGAGGTAGACAAAGTCAAAGAGGAGGCTACGGTAGAGGTGGAGGAAGAAGTTGGGGACAGAATCAATCCTACAACACCACCTACTACAACTATGCAAATGACACACAGAATGAAAGTCATACATCATTGATGATGAACTCAATCAACACATCAGATAAAGAAGATCTAAAGGTATTTTACATTGACTCTGGATGTTCTAATCATTTGTCAGGAAACATAGAATTGATGTCAGAATTGGAAAAAGGTATTTCGAGTCACACAGTTCAAACTGGTGATAATACAAGACATAGTGTACATTCAATTGGAAAAGTGAAATGCAAGAGTGGAGCAGATTTGCTAACCAATGTTTTGTATGTTCCTACAATACCTAAAAACTTGATTAGTGTGGGACAGATAGTTGAAAAAGGTTTTCAAGTCAGGTTTACAAATGAAGGAGTATTTGTGGAAGATCCAGAAAATGGATATAATCAGATTGTCTCTGGTAAGAAAGAAGGTAGACTCTTTACTTTAAGAGTACAAGGGAACATTGGCCAAGCTTTGCTCACACATGGTGAAGCAGTGATTACGGAACTTGATCTCTGGCATAAGAGATTAGGTCATTTCAATGAAAGAGGAATTAAAGCTATGGTTGCTAATCAGTCTGTACTAGGATTACCAAATGTGCAAAGTCAACATATGGTTTATAAATGTGAAGCATGTCAAATGGGTAAAGCACACAGGTTACCATTTCAAAAGAAAGGTTTCAAACATGATGGAGTACTTGAGCTCATTCATACAGATGTATGGGGACCAACAAAAGAAGGATCTATCAGTGGCTCAAGGTATTATGTTCTTTTCATTGATGATGCTACAAGATGGATAACATTATATGTTTTGAAGGGAAGATCAGAAGTGTTTGGAGCTTTCAAGCATTTTCATGCATATGCAGAGAGAGAGTCACAGGTCAAAAGCTTAAGAGACGGAGGTCTGATGGAGGGGGAGAATATTTCTCCCAAGAGTTCAATGATTATCTTTGGAATGCAGGTATTAAGAGAGAAATAACTTGCAGGTATACACCACAACAAAATGGTGTAGCAGAAAGAAGGAACAGGACTTTGGTTGAGTTTGCTAGAGCTATGTTGAAGGAGAAGAATTGTCCAAATTATCTTTGGGCTGAAGCTGTAAATACAGCTACATATCTTGTGAATAGATTACCATGTGCAGCTCTCAATGGTATGACTCCATATGAAGCTTGGTGGGGTAAGAAACCAACACTAGATCATTGTAGAGTGTTTGGATCAATTGCATATGCTTATGTGCCATCACAGCTTAGGCATAAACTTGAACCAAAGGCAGGAAAATATGTGTTCATTGGTTATGATGAAAAGCAGATGGGTTACAGGTTGTGGAATCCTTTAACCAAACAATTTCTTGTTTCTAGAGATGTTACATTTGATGAACAGAAAAGTTGGTATGCAGATCAAAGTCATACAGCTGAAGAATTTGAAGAAGAGGTAAGAAGATGTGAGAAAGGAAAATCAATTGTGCAGGTGAATAGAGATGAAGACTATATGCAAGCAAGTACATCCAGAAGTGGATTAACAAGAAGGAATGAAGAAGCTCCTATATTTGATGAAGAAGTGTATCCAGACACATATGAAGAATGTGAACCAAGAAGGTCAAGTAGGACTAGAAGACAACCAGAAAGGTATTCTTATGATACTTCTTACATAACTCAGAAGAACTATGCATATATGGTCAAAGATGATGAAGAACCTCAGAACTATGATGAAGCTAAAGGTAAGAAGCAATGGGAAGAAGCAATGAAGGAAGAGTTCAATGCACTGGAGGAGAACAAGACATGGGAACTTGTTCCTAAACCAAATGGTAAGAAAGTAATTGGAAATAAATGGGTTTATAAAGTGAAGAAGCTTGCAGATGGAAGTATAGCCAGATACAAAGCTAGATTGGTGGTGAAAGGCTATGCCCAGACCTATGGCATAGATTATGATGAGACATTCAGTCCCGTAGCTAAGATGTCAACTATAAGGACAATCATTGCTATTGAAGCTTCAAAAGGATGGACTCTAAGTCAATTGGATATAAAAAATGCATTCTTGAATGGATACATATCAGATGAGGTATACATGGAACAACCTCAAGGGTTTACAGATTCCAGGTATCCAAATTTTGTTTGCAGGTTGAGAAGAGCATTGTATGGATTGAAGCAAGCTCCAAGAGCTTGGAACTATAGACTGGTGAAGTATCTCAATGATCTTGGATATCAAAGTTCAAAAGCAGACCCAAGTCTACTTATCAGAAGAACAGAGGAAGGTACAATCTACATTTGTATTTATGTAGATGACATTATAATCACAGGTACTTCAGATGAAGGAATCAAGGAGGTAAAGAGATTTCTTGAAAAAGAATTCAAGATCAGTGACCTAGGAAAGTTATCATACTTTCTTGGAATGGAAGTTACTTATACAGATCATGGCATATATGTGTCACAAGAAAGGTATCTTCTGAACTTGTTGAAGAAGTTTGATATGGAAAATTGCAGAGAAGCTTCAACTCCACTTGAAGTTAATCACAAGCTCAGTAAATATGATGGTGAAGACTACAAAGATATGAGGAAGTATCAATCTCTTGTGGGTAGTTTGATTTATGCTACACTAACAAGACCTGATCTTAGTTATGCGGTGGGAGTTTTGTCACAATTCATGCATTGTCCAAAGGACCCACATTGGATTGCAGGTCAAAGAGTTCTCATATATATCAAAGGAACTATAAAAGAAGGAGTATATTATCCTTTTACATCAGATTTGAAGTTGAGAGCCTATAGTGATTCAGATTGGGCAGGTAATCAAGATGACAGAAGATCAACTCATGGTTACATGATATATATTGGTGATAAGCTTGTAAGTTGGTGCTCAAAGAAACAACATACAGTAGCATTATCATCAACTGAAGCAGAGTACAAAGGACTTGTGGAAGCAGCTAAGGAAGTCATATGGATGCAGACATTGTTCAAGAGCTTAGGCATTGATCAAGGTACACCTACAATACATGGAGATAATATGAGTTCACTTTATCTTGCAGCAAATCCAGTATTTCATGCAAGGACAAAGCACATAGAGATACAGTATCATTTTCTCAGAGAAAAGGTAATGGAGAAGGAGATTGAAGTGGAGTACATTTCTACTAAAGATCAGATAGCAGACATAATGACAAAGAGCTTGGATGGTGTGAAGACCAGCAGATTCAAAAGCATGGCAGGAGTAAAAGAAAAGAAGATGATATGAAGAAACAGGGAATGTCAATTAGTGATTGAGGGGGAGCTGTTGGAGAAACAATCACTAATTAGACATATATTTGAAGGTCAAATCTTAGGAAGAAAACCCCATGCCTATGTGAAGGGACAAATTCACAAGTGTATCATACTTGTAAAGTTAGTTCACTTTAGTTCTAGAAGTTTTTTAAAAATCACGGGAATGAGAAAAACTATATAAGTTAGTTAGTATTAACTGACGCGGTGAGAAAAAGGAAGAAGGAAGACAATGAGAAAGTGAGAAGAACTCATTTTTGTATGACTGAGTATAGTCGGGCTTCTCTGAGCGAGAAAGCACTTGTAAGCTTCTGAGTTTTTCATAGTTATGACAAGAACTAGTTAAAGTTATGTGTATAAGTCTTCTTCCTCCATCTCCAGTGTTTGTCTTCTGTGTAATGATTTGAAAGGTTGAAGTTTTCCAAGCAAGTCGATGCGTGGCATCGAATGTATGTTGAAAGGTTGAGTTTTATGTGAGAAGTCGATGCCTGGCATCGAATCTCACTTGATAAGTCCTTATCTTCATATCTATTTTTTATCTACTGCCAAATCTTCTTGAAAAGATGATGTTGTTGGAGCAACTCGATGCCTGGCATCGAATTCCAGTTGATAAGTCATATTCTAAGTGTGCATGAAATCACCTATAGTTATGGTGTCCAAAAGATCAAGACTTTATGCGGGAAGTCGATGCCCGGCATCGAATCCCTGCTGAAAAGTGGCCAAAAACATCCCAAGTCGATTCCCGGCATCGAATTCTCGTTGCAAGTCGATGCTAGGCATCGAATTCTAATTTTAAACAGGCGCTCTTACTAAAATAGGTAAAATTTCCAGTTTTGGAAGGTCATACAGGGTCATCTTGTGAGAGCCATAACTTGAGTTCTAGAGATCCGTTTGATGTATATGATAGCTTGTTGGAAAGCTCTACTCTTCTAGTTTCAGCCTATAAAGTTTCATGGAGAAATAATACTTGACCTAGGAGAAATTAGCAAAATACTGAAGGTATGTCATTTCAGCGACTAGGAATTTCTGTAGAAGCAAAGTTCTCACTTTAGGCTATCATTTCTCAAAGTTTGGAGTGGCAATGAGTTAATGGTGACCATAGAGGTGTTCTAGTGTCACATTAATTCATTTCTTGTGGTGTTTCATACATCAACATCCTTGAGAGTGAGAGTGTGTGTGTCAGCTCTCTTCCTTATCTCCTTCCTCGTCACATAAGTCCCTTGATGGCATGACACCCTATGAGGCATGGAATGGTAGGAGACCATCACTTGAACATTGCAGAATATTTGGATGTGTTGCTTATGTGCATGTTCCATCTCAAATCAAAGGTAAGCTAGACCCTAAGGCAAAGAAATGCATGTTCATAGGGTATGATATAAACCAAAAGGGGTACATGCTTTATAAGCCATCTAACAAAGGATTTATGGTCAGTAGAGATGTTGTGTTTGATGAGAATGACTCTTGGTTTGAAAGTGAATGCAGGAAGGTCAAATTGCCATATGACTTGGAAGAAGAATTTCCAAGCCTCACCAAGGAGGAGCCAAACACAATTGAAGACATCAATTCAGATGATGAGGAAACCATCAACTTGGAAGAATTTAGAGCATGGAAATCAAAAGGCAAGGTCAAGACGAAGAGGTTGGAGGACATGCCTGAGTCATCCAACCAAGCCTTAAGGAAATCACAAAGAGATAGTAAGAAGCCAATCAGATATGGGTATGATACTTCATTAGTCACTAAGCATTCTATTTATCTTGCTAAGGATTTATCACTTAAAGAACCTTCTTCATATGAAGAAGCAAGTACCAAAGCAAAATGGAAGCAGGCTATGGATGAAGAAATAGAAACACTCCAAGAGAATGAAACTTGGGAGCTAGTACCCAAGAAAGCATCAATGAAGGTAATTGGTTCTTGGTGGATTTACAAAATCAAAAGGAACTCAGATGGATCCATAAATAGGTACAAAGCTAGGCGTGTGGCTAAGGGTTGTGCACAAACCCAAGGAATAGACTATGAAGAAGCTTTTTTGCCATTGGCTAAGATGCCAACCATCAGAGTATTGGTAAGTGTTGTTGCATCTAGAAATTGGAATATGTACCAACTATATGTGAAAAATGCTTTTCTCAATGGATGAATTTCAAAGGAGGTTTACATGTCTCAACCTCTTAGCTATGAAGATCCAAGCATTTCCTTGTTTTTAGTGATCTTGTGTAGGTTTCAGCTTGATCTTCATGTCTGAGACTTCACAAAAGCATGATTGTGCTTTTTTGAACCTTGCATTGATCGATTTGGTCTATGAAAAAGACCTAAAAGTTGGATTTTTGTAGATGCATGTGTAGCACGACATAGGTCTCCCCAACATCATCTCCACACAATAGACATATCTCAAACACCTTGAGCTTTTGGCTTTGTCGCAATAGGCCAAACTCATGATAGGATATAGGCATGGTCTATCATGACAAATCCCCTCTATCATGACTTACCAACTCTATCGGGATAGATCAACCCTAGTGGACACCTTCTATCATGACAAACCACCCATTGATCATGATAGATTACTCTATCATGACAAATGCTCACCTATCATGATAGACCAAAGGCCACGATAGAGACCTCCCATCATGATAGACCCCCATCTATCATGACAAAGCTTTTGTCTATCGCAATAGAGCAAAGGCACGACAAAGCCCCATCTATCATGATAGAGCCTAAGTCTATTGCAACACACCAGCCCCATGATAGACCAAATTTATGATAGACACCCATCTATCACGATAGACCAATCTATCATGATAAACCACCTATATGGGTCCTCATTTGGATCGAATGTACGTAATCTCAATCCATACTAAACAAACTCGTCTTTGGCAAGACCAAAAGGCTTTCCTCCTACACAAACCATCAAATATTGTAAGGAAAAAAAAACTCCTTAGGAGTTCAAAGAGAGAAAACAAAAGAAGCTTTAGAAGTAAGTTTTATACACAATCTAGGGAGAGGTATATCAAAACAAGGTACAAATAGACCAAAATGAGAGAGGAGTACAGGACATAGATCGCATGGAAAAAATGGAGATTTCCCTCTACCTAGATAGAGAGAACATTCAAGAACACATTGAGAACCTTGCATCTCATTAAAACCCTGAAGAACTACTTTGATGAAAAAGGAGATCCTTATGATTATGTCATGAATTCAAGCAAGTGTTGAGAGTGGAACAAGTAGAGGAGTTGTTCACTCAATACGAGGCTTTTGGACTAACCTTGAAGGGTACAGACTTAGCATGATTTCAACATGGTCACTACCAAGACATCATGCAGTCGATGGAAAACTTCATCATTGAGTTCTCTAAAAGTGGAATCAGGCATAATACCCCTTCCTTGATTCATAGTTTCAAGCAGACACCCCATTAGACAATGAGGTTAGTGGGATGTAGATTTAAGCAATATATAGAAAGATGCCTAGTCCTAGAGCTACCCACATAGGCTAAGCACGTATCTTTGTTTTTAGATGGTCTCTAGAGTGGAAAGTTACAATCATACATCAAAACCTTCATATTGAGTGGAGGAATTAGCTGAGTTAGTTGCACATAAGCTAGGAGGAAACTTATAGAATAGCCAAAATTAGAAGATCACTACTATCAAATGTTGTTATACATGTAGCAGCGATCACACAGATAATGCTTGCTCAATGTAGAACTAGAATGATTTAGCTTTATGCTCATATTATTGCATGATAGAGAGGAAATGCATGCATTATATGGCACAAGATTGTCCTTAGAACACACAAGCAATAAGACAAACCTATCAACATCCATATGAAAAACCATATAGGTATGAGAATAAGTACCAATAGCAACCCTACTATAGGCCGAAATCGAATTACTAGCCACACTACCAAGCACAACCTACACCATAGATAGTGCTAGGTTAGAAACTACCACCATGTTGTGAAATCAGCATATCCTACCAAGAACCTAACTTAAGAATTGAACTCACAAGAGCACCATGGCAAGAGAGAGCATGTATCCACCCATCCAACTCCACCCATATATATACCTCTAGGCCAAGGTGGTGCATGTCCTTGGGTTTGTCTAAGTGTCTAGCCAAGTGGCCGTCATGTGGACACTTTCCCAAGTGTGATCACATGCCTTCTAATTTCCCAAGGTCTATCACATGCCTTCTAAATCAAATGAGGATTCTTCTCTCACGTACACCCCAAGGTGGCACTTAGAGAAGTTTCTCCCAAGACTAAGGTTCCCACACCTTAGGATAAATCAAGTCTAAGGTTTCAACCATTCGATTGAGAGCTCATATGAATAAATCCCCCAAGGGTTAAAGCCAAGGTTTTCAACCAAAGGTTCAAGGCATGTTCCAAGGGTAATTTAAGGGTTAAACCAAGCCAAACATACATCATATTATAACCTTTAGGATCCATATATTTAACCTTCTTAACCCACGAATTATACAACATTCTTCCCCTTTCATATTTTCATCATCGAAAATGTGTGTAGGTATAATATGTGGAGTATTCCCCCGTGCACCATGATCTATACTTTGAGCATGGTCATGTCTCTCTTTTAGATTCATTTCCTATAATCAGATAAGGGCTGCTACCTTCTTCATTCTGAAAGCAAAAGAATCAAAATCCTTGCCCAAATTACTTTTCCTTAGTCCAATCAAATGTACATACATACCTCGTATTTGTGGACTAGTGAAATGAGTGGATTTCTTTAGTGGTCTTAGCTTAATTGTTTCCTTTTTGCAATTTCACAAACCTCAAGCTCCATAAAGTTTTTACATTTCTAGAAACTTAGTACCTTCTTAGAAATGTATAACTTTTAGGAGTATAAAATAGAGATTCTATCTCTATCTTTAAAGCGATAGAAAGTAGATTCATCTTCTACTTTCAATAGAAAGGAGAGGAACCTTTAGATGTTCTTAAACTATTCTTTTAGAATCCTTTTTCAAATACAAATAAACATTATTTGTATTTGGTAGGACTTAGCTAAAGGTATGAACTTAGCAAAGTGGGTCATTGATTTCGTACCAAAACATGCTTAATAACATGAGAAGAAATACTATCTTCTCATTCTTGGCAACTTAGGTGGACTTATTTCAATCATCCAACTTTTGTTGAAACATAATGTTCAAGCATTCCGGATGATAGATAATATGCCCAAATTTGAAAGTTCATTACTACAAGCAGATCCTTATCTTGATCATCCTTGATTTTCCCTAGATTAACATGTGGAACATATCTTTGTTCTTGCATGGTTTAATATTTTTCAAAAATCTTTGACATTCAAGACTTTATTGGTCCAACAATTAAAATCATGTCTTTTCGGAATCACAATTACTTAGTAGACAATTCTTCTAGGTTTTTGTATAAGTTCCTTGTTCATCTTAGCTTACTAGGTTCTTCTAAAGGGTTTTAGTACATAACTATCTTAAACCAACTTTGGTTTAAACCATAGATGGTTAAATATGCTAACCTTAAAGCTCACCAATGCTTTGCATGGAGGAACAAATCATTTATCTTACTTAACCAATTCTTTCAAATCCTCAAACTAATTAAGGAACAATACCTATCAATCCATTAAGATATCTTCTTTCTAAATCTTCTATCTATTGAATGGAGTTAAATGATTCAATTTTTATTTTCTTTAAGTTCCAAAGTCTTACAAGAAAGATACTTTTTCTTGGCATCATATCCCAGACCCCTCTAGGAACTTAGTGAACATTCTTGAATCACTTATTCTCATCATCCAAAGAACCAAAAGGTGATCTTGTGTAGATCATTATATCATTCAAGGCTTTATACATGAATACACTTGACTTTATGCAAGCTCCTTACCTTTGGAGTTTAACTCATAAAACTCCTCAAAGTTCTTATCCTCTTATTTATCCTGATCTATTGTACCATCTAAACTTGACTATGCATTCTATTGAAAAGAATGCATCTACTTATGAGGATGAAGGATTGCATTTCCTAGGATAAATGTAATTTTATTCCATTTACCCTTTTGTAAATACAATCAAGTGTATTTAATTGGTTCAGGGAGGTACATTTCTACACCTCTTAATGAACCTAAGGCCTTAATCTCAATGGTCATATCTTTAAGGCTTATCCTGATGTTTTCTATTGGATCTTGAGTTTATTTTCTCTTTGGACATCAAAGAAAATTCTCAACGAGGGTTAGCTCCCATCGTCCCATACCAGTTAGTTCTTTCTCTGATCCATAGATCAACATCCTTAATCTTTCTACTTTCCTTGTCTTTTCAATTCTCTCTAACCATTTGCTATAATCAAGAATTCCATGTTGGAATTCCTTGGCATAATATTCATGTGAGCAAAGACTAAGGTTTCTAAATCTCATGTGAGTTAATCTTCTATCTCAAATATTTATTTGGTTCTCCATTAACCTTTCTTTGGCATGACTTATCAAACCATGACATGTTTGATTTCTTTGACCAATTAAGGTCACGGGTTTCTCAAAATTACTCTAGTCAAGTTAGTTTGAGGTAACACCAAGTCTTTTCTCTTTTAGATCCCTTCTTCAATGAAATATAACCATAGAATTTTCTTGGGATATTTAACTCATATGTTCAGGAGTTTACATCTTTGCTTAAGTCTTTAGCATCCTATGGATGTTCTCAGAACTTCTAGATATTCTTTATATGTCATCCCTTTGATTTAAGCAAGTTCTCATGCTTACCAATCCAAACTTTGGATCCATCTTATCCATTCTCAAGTACCTTACCATGAATATGCTTCAAGTCTTTGGCTACCTTACCTTGGAATTCTTCAATGAATTCCCTTCTTGCATATCTAGTTCTTAGATGCTCATTCAATTTCCTATCCAAATTTGGAGCTTCATTTATGCTCAGTCCTTGATTGAAAAATCTATCAAATGTCCTTAATGTCAGGGGAGCACTAAATTGTGCTCTCTGATTACACTAGAAAAGATTTCAAAAATATACTTTTGATTACAAGAACACCCACGTAGGAAAAATGATACAAGAATATGTGACTAATACAAGACGTCCCACAATTTGGGACCGATAGGTATGAATAACTCGACTAGAGATGATGCAGGAGATCCCACAACCCGGGATTGTAAGTATGAAACAAGATATATTGATTACAAAAACTCCCTTTTGGGAGATGAACTAGATACAAGAAAGAACTCAACAAGATCTCATACTATGAGATTACAAGAGGATTCAAGATAGGATGTCCAAGAACTAGACTAGACAAGACTGGAACAAGGAACAAGACAAGAACTAGAACTAGAACTAGAACTTGGAGAGTACTTACTTGGTGGTCACGACTCCTTGTTCAAGGGCACTTTCGAATTGATGATAGTCCTTCACCACCTATCGAGATTGATGATCATGAAGAATTTGAAGTCGAGCATGTCCTAGATTCGAGAATATATCGAGGAAGATTAGAGTACCTTATTCATTGGAAAGGGTACGACACCAGTGATCGTACTTGGGAACCTACAAAAAATCTTCAAAGAGCACCAATCAAGGTTCGAGAATTCCATAAGAGAAATCCAATGAAGCCGAGACCAAAGAACATGACCGCTCCTTGTGGAACTCGTCGCTTGAGGGGGAAGTGATGTCATGGACAAAGGAAACCATCCTGAACCTTAGATTCCATGTGAATCCTATATCTCATGATTGGTTTAGAATTAGGAGAAACCAATTCTTCCATTGCATTTGAAATATGCCAAAACCCTAAGATCGACAGTCTTCTTGCTTGATTCTGACATCCAAAGACCATGCTTCGAATTGATGACATCATCAATTCGTAAATGCCTTTGAACCACCCTTAGAAAACCTATAAAAGGAGGGGTTGACCACATTCATTCTCACTCTTGCCAATGCCAGTCTTGGGAGCTCAAGGAGTCATGGCCACCAAGTAAGCACTCTCCGAGTTCGAGTTCTAGTTCTTGTCTTATTACTTGTTCTAGTCTTGTCTAGTCTAGTTCTTGGACATCCTGTCTTGTCCTCTTGTAATCTCATAGTATGAGATCTTATCCAGTTCTTTCTTTTATCTAGTTCATCTCTGAGAAGGGAGTTTTAGGAATCAAGATATCTTGTTTCATACTTATGATCCTGTGTTGTGGGATCTCCTGCATCATCTCTAGTCAAGTTATTCATACCTATCAGTCTCGGTTGTGGAACGTCTTGTATCAGTCACATATTCTTGTATCATTTCCCTACATGGGTGTTCTTGTAATCAGAAGTATATTTCCAAAATCTTGTCTAGTGTAGTCAGAGAGCACAATCTAGCACTCCCTGACACTCAAGATTAAGCTTCCATTATCATTAAGTTGAGTGTCCCATACCACTAGACCCACATAAGTGATATTGTAAACCAAGATGTCCCATACCATGTCGCTTACAATCTCACCTTAGTGTAGAAAACTTTACCTCGTATTCAAGGATTACTTACTAAGAAGGCTTTTTCCACCTTATTCTTATCACCAAAACTTTGTTCCTCAAATTCTAATCAAGTATCACCAAAGTCTTTTCTAGTTGTACCCTTACTAAGTCTTGATTTATTCTTGAGGATAATTTGAAGATTGGGCCTTCATTGTACTATTTCTTTGATTAGATAGCTAGTATTTTCATACAAGATATTATCTATTAAAAGAGCACAATTTTCAATATGCATTCAACAAGTTTTCGAGTATGAAAACTCTTAAGGAGGGGAGAAAGTCCCTAAGAACTTGTATCTTATGCCTTAAAAATACCAAATACTGTATAGCAAGGTAAAATATATGCAATAATTGATCATTTTGAAGTACTTTCTCGCATTCTAGTGTTTCACGCTTCCTTCGTTACATCTTCCAACCTAGATGAAGTTCTCTAGGATTGGGAGTCCTTAAAGAACCTCAATGCAAGAGAAGACTTTCATACACCATAAGGATTGTACAAATCCTAAGTGGTTTAGGAATAGAGCTTGGATGAGCTATAAAGCATAATCCTAAAGGTATATTGATGCTTCATGGGATAATATCGCATTGAGTTGTGAATTCCAACAGTTGAGACCTAAGGAAAATGGTTTTTATATGAAGCATAAAAGTGAGATCCCCAAATAAAACTCGTGGGTAAAACATTGAACGAAATTTCTAGAAAAGGGATCTAATGGAGAAAGACTTAGTCTTATCTCTCATTTGGATAAAGAAGAGAAGAAGAAAAATCCCAAGGTAGGGTGAAAAATCAAATCAAACCTTAAAATTTGATAAGATCAGACACACCACATTGAATGGTTAACCAAATATTCTTGAAGATTAAGTAAGATTTGTTGTGGTGTATCCAAACACCTTAGTCCTTGCTCTCATAATTTGGTACCATATTGTGTACCAGATAGAGAGAATTGAAAAGGAAAGAGAAGGTGAGAAAGTATCAAGACATAGTTATGTGGATTGGATGAAGAACCCACTAGTATGGGATGGTGGGTACTAAATCTTGTTGAGTACTATTTCTTGATGGCTAGAAGAACAAGGGAATCATGATCCAATGGAATTCCTCAAGAAGATAATGTCTAGGAAGAGGTAACTTCTTCAATTATCCTCTCAAAGAGAAGAAGAATTCTTCCAAAAAGATACTTAACATTCCATTTCTTGATAAAATTCATAGAGAGTTAGAAATAAAGAGAGGATCAAATTCTCAGAGTTTGAAGATAAACTCCACAAGATGAAGCTCTAAAAGCTTCATTCAAAAGTATGATTTGAGATTCAAGGAACATAAAAATGATCTTAAAACAAGCTTGAAAGAAAGCTCAGAAAGATCATCTTTTGGATACTTGATAATTCAAATCAACAAGAATAATAAGAAAGATTTAGTTATGATGTCAACATAGACATCTTAGAAGAAATCTAGAATATAAAATAGAGAATTCTAGAAGAGTCAAGAAGACCTTTAAGGTATAACAACTAAAGATCCATAAGGATTAAGCATTAAAAAAATGGTTGGAAAAGTCTATTTCCTACTTGCGACCTTAAAGATAACACAATATTTTATGTAACGGTTAGTGTCCATGTGAAAGGCCAAATGGCCACTGGACACGTCTTTGTATATGTTCTTTAATAAAACATATAGTGGCCTAGTCAGCCACAAACTGTAAGTTCGACCGCATTTGTGACACCTAAGAAGTCTATGTTCGTGCTCCCTACGAACTGTGTTTTTTGCAGCCTGTGTGCGGAGTACCGTGTGCGGCCCTACGAGCTCAGTTTTGTACTCCAAAGATATCATCATAGAGCTCTCGAGAAGGAGAGCGTAGTCTGGTGCATCGCTATTGAAATACTTCACTAATATCAAAGCATTTCGATGCAAAGGATTTGTTCCTTTTGTGCGAGCAAAGCGAGCACTTGCCCACCCACCCAAGGCTTACGACTAAGGCGGCATCCAAGGCATAGACCTTGGCATACCTTGTCATCCAAGTCATTGAAGTCACTGTTGGTTGCACGCAAGGGAGGACCTCAATGATCAAGGAAGATAGAAGTTCACAGTACTTCCCTGGAAGTCACCCATCCCAGTATTGTTCCCCTCGGAGCTCGCTTAATCGTGGCAATCTCTTTCCACTAAGCTACACTCTTCTAGTGTCTAAAGAAGGGGAAAGGCTAAGGTTAACATTACCTTGAACATGTTTTGTTCCCTCAAAGCTTCATTCTTTGCTTTCAAAGCCTATTTTGAAGCATTTTTGGGGTGTCTTTTGGAGCCATTTTGGATTACTTTTTCACATAGTTCTCTTCACACAAGTCCAAAAAAATCAAGAAGAGTTTTCTTCCTACTTCTCTGACAATAAATATCAACCTTTGGCGCTGTGTTTTCAGCCACACTCATAAAACTACAGGTTTCTCAAAAGGTTTTTAGTTTTGGTGGGAGTACCCACTGCAAATTTATGCAGGTTTTTGAGCCTAAAACATCAGAGTTGACAGACACTTGCAGGTGTTTGGGCTATGCATTCAGCCTTTTAGTGTCATTTTATTGCATATATTGAGCACATACACACCATGTACGCATCTGTGGATACCACTTATGTACGTCCATGTGGTCATTGATATAGCAATTACATCTTTTGCATAAAGCCTTTTATGTTTGATAAAGAGGATCATGGTGAGGTTTGCTTAACTGGGAGACACCCAGATGTCAGTGTCTCTTCGATGATGCAAGTGGAAGACTTACCCAACCTTGCCATAGGAGATGTATTATAGTTATTCATAGGTGCTCGATAAGCCTAGTTGGCTTCTATTGGGTACCTGATTATATGCAGTGGAGTCAATGATTCACTATGTAGGTAAACATGTCAGTACTTGCAGTTTTATGATATTTTGACACTGGTCATACGCTCATTTTACAGAGGATACTCTCGCGAAATATTTCCAATTTTTTTGGTTTTATCAAATATACAGTGGTCGATTTACTCCTTGATACACTTATTTGTTGGTGTTTGGACTCTTCTAGCCCCATTTTGCAAGGCAAAGACCATTTTGAGATTTGAAAATTTCAACTGGGGTTTGACATGGATGAAGATGATTGGGATGAGTTGGATGAAATTGCCAGGTCTACCATTTGCTTTCACCTGGCAGATAATGTTTACTTTATAGTATTAGATTGTGAAAGTGTAGAGGAGCTTTGGAAGAAGTTATGCAATACATACAAAAAAGAGAAGGCATCAAATAAAGTGTATCTCATGAGAAAATTATATGACCTTTGCATGAGGACACAGATAGTGTTGCTTCTCATCTAAATGAGTTTGATGCTATATTCTCCTAGTTATAGGCTCAGAAAATGGATATGGATAATGAAATGAAAGCAGTATTGTTGTTATGCACCTTGCCATAATCATGGAATACGTTTTGCACAGCTATTAGCAATAGTGCACCTGAAGGTAAACTTGTCTATGATGACATATGTGGAGCACTCTTGAGTGAGGATATTCGTAGAAAATCCATGGTTGGCAGTCATAGTGGAGATGCATGTAATGTTTGTGATTCTTACAAAGGAAAGAATCAGCAACGTGGCAAGAGCAAGAACAAGGAAAAGAATGATCAATGGAATAAGAGTAGAAGTAAATCAACGAAGAGGGATATCAAATGCCATTATTTTCATAAGAAAGGACACATGAAAAAAGGCTTTTATGCATTAAAGAATGCTAAAGATAAAGGACACAATGTTGATGGGCATGTTAAACAGTTACCTGCACCATCTACTTCGATTGTGAAGATTGAAGAAATTAATGCTATTTTTTATGATGCTGATGTGTTGACACTTGATAGTACTGTGCCAATTGAGGCTCTTATGGCTGATTCTCTTTCCTACACATGGCTACTAGATTTTGGTGCTTCTTTCCATGTGATACCACACAGAGTGGTTCTCTAATTATGCAACAAAGTCTCTTTGTACCGTGAGACTTGGTGACTCTTACCTGTGTAACATTGTGGGGATTGGAGATGTGGTTGTGTAGTTCATTGATGGTTCAAAATTTACTATGCATAACGTACGCCATGTACCTCAATTATCATGCAGTTTGATGTCAGTTGGTCAACTTGATGACCTTGGTTACAAGGTGGTCTTCTATGCTCAGCCCTTTCGTATATCAAAGGGCAATATGGTTATTGTAAAAGGAAGCAAAGCTGGCTCACTTTATATTTTATTTGTATCGCAAAAAGAACACTTGTTAGCTATTACTAAATAGCCTATGGCTTGTATTTGGCATGGTCGTTTGGGCCATATATCTTATAGTGGAATGGAAAATTTTTCTCGTTCTGGCTACTTACCTGTGATAGCTCTCTTTGATTTTTCATTTTGTGAGCATTTTCAATATGGAAAGCAAACTAGAAATGTGCATAGAATGCACATTGACTCTTCAATTCAGCCTTTAGATCTCATTCATACAGATGTGCGTGGTCCTATACGCACTAGGTCCTAAAGTGGTTCTCTTTACTTTGTCACTTTCATAAATGATGCTACTAGAAACATTTGGGTATATCCTATCAAATCAAAGGATGAGGTATTCCCTACTTTCAGAAAATGGCTTGCTTCAGTTGAGATTGAAAAAGGAACTAAGCTTAAGGCTTTACATTTTGATAATGGGGGTGAGTATACCTCACATGAATTCAGCCTATTTTGTCAATCTAAAGGGATCCGTAGAGAGTTTATAGCTCCTTATACCCTAGTATAGAATGGTGTAGCTAAAAGGATGAATAGAACTATTCAAGATAGAGTAGTTTCTATGTTGCATCATGCAAACCTCTCACAAGGTTTTTGGGTAGAAGTAGTATTGACTACAGTTCATGTGATTAATCTTTCACCTAGTACTACCAAAGGTCTGAAAGTGGAACAAATGTTATGGATAGGGAAGCCACCATATTATGATCATCTTCGAGTTTTTGGGTGTGAAGATGTTCATATACCCAAGAATCTTAGACAAAAGTTATACCATAGGTCAAAGAAATGCATTTTTCTTGGATATGGTCGAGAAGGAAAATTTGGATATCGCTTATGGGATCCTGAAACACGGTCAGTGATCAGAAGTAGTGATGTCATTTTCAATGAGTCTAAGATGCATAAACAGCCCATTAAGGAGGTTGAAGTGAGAAGAGTGGTGTTTGAGGATACTAGTCCTCTAGTTAGCATGCATAAAGATGTTGCACATAGGGACATTCAGGAGAATGTCCAATCAGATCAGTCTGTAGATGTTACTATTCAGCAACCATTGAGATGGTCTACACAATGTGTCTCACATCCACCTGATAGATATAAATGTCATGAGCCTTCTTGCTACAAAGAGGCAATGCAAACATAGGATCATGTCAAGTGGGAGTGATTCTCAAAACTACATAAAGTTTTGAAAGAATATTGTACCCACTTCAAATTCTCTCCAAAGTGAAGAGGATATTATATCCTCTTAGAACTAGAAAGATAATCCACCTTTACCAAATTCCCCTCTATTTTGAAGGTGAATCGTAAACAACAAAATCCACCCATTTTATTAAGCTTAAGGGTACAAAGTATGTGTACATATAAAAAGAAGTGATTTCGGTAGGGATTATGAAAGCTTCATCTTCCTTTCATAACAACATGGATTCTCACTTGACAGGTGAATCTAATAAGGAAAGTCTTAAGCAGTATTCATCTATTTTGCTAGGTTCATGCACAAGAATTGCATAGAGATGGACCAAGATAGTAATCTAGTTGAAGTCACTTTGGATCCAATCAATTCATATGTTTGAGATATGGAGACCCATATGGCACATGACTTAAACAAGGGAATAGACAGGGATGTTTTGTTCCATCCTTATCATTGTTTCCATATTTTGCACTTGATTTAGTTTTTCATGTGCAAAACCAAATGGAACTTTGAGTGATCGAGGTAGGGATTAGGCCATACATGGATCCTCCTCTTTTAATATTCATTCAGGATGGAATTCCCTTTTGAATAAAGAGGAAAAATTAGAGAGATGAAGACCATGATTGTTGCTCTAGCACAATGGTAAGTACCACGTTAAGAAGCTCCACCTCCTTGATGTCAAGCCGCGGAAGAGATAGGAGTGATATGAAGATCGTGAATGTGAAATGTAGTGAGAGTGAAGGTGAGAAGCATAGAGATGCACACACACATACACACACACACAAGTATGAGACAAGCAATACACAATGGAAGGTAGGAAAATAAACTCTATTACTCAAGATCTCAATTACAAGCTCAAAATAGCTCTAAGCTCTCTCCACTCATACAAGCTAACCTCAAAAATGAGCTCTCTAGCTCTTTTTATAGATTCTAGACTAGTTTTGATCGGTTTCACATCTAGACCTTAAAAAATAGGTTCTAGATGTTATTTGAAGGTCTAAACAATGTCTAAAAACAACCAAAATTGGTAGGCTTATTCTACCTAAACTCCTCAAGCTCAAGGACTCCTTGGCTTGCACAAAATGGAGCTACTAATTTCAAAAAGGGGGTTTTCTATGTTACATATGGTACAAGAGTGATGAAAATCACTATTGAGAGTTTTTGAAAAGTATTTATAAAACATATTTGTTTGAAACATAATTCCTCTGGCTCCCCACTACTTCGTTGTGCTCTGTCTTCACATACTTCCTCGACGTCTGTGCCTCTAGCTACTGCCAACACCCCCCTCCCTCTCGCTTCTGTCATCCTCGATAGAACCTTGTTGTGGGGTTTGTCGGATATAATTTTGTAAGAGGTACTGATCGAGGGAGTGCTCTGAAATGCGGATACCTCTTGCCAGATCTGCTTCGAGTTTTTCCCAATCTATGAGCTGAGGTTCCTCTGGTGGTGGGAGTCTGTAGTGCATGGAGTACACAAGTTGTTCACAGGCAAATAACTGGAGTAGATGTGTAGGCCTGCTTATGAACACCTCTGAGTGATACTCCCAAAAACTGGTAGTGAACATTTCTTCGAAGGTCATTTTATAACACGTCGGTAAATATTTGATTCGATAGTGCGAGGCATAACACACCCAGTGTGATGGTGTTGTACTCATATCATATGCTAAATCTTGATTGTCATGCTTAAATCCCGGGGTGTTCACGTGTGGTGCCTTGACGCGACGGAAGACTTTGAATACTATCTGCATCATGTCAAAGATTTTGACAGTCATATGTGTTGCTACATCATCCATTCGGCATAAGCGGGGGAGCCAGTGGTGAATAGTTTCCATCATATATCCAATGGTGGGTGGTCCATAGGGTGGAGTGAAGTACGGGTAATTTAACCAGTCCTGGCATTGCTTGTTGTTTTTTACTTTAATTGCAAAGGCCTTCCAGGAGCGGCGACATGGCATGGGTCCCCAACATGGGTTATATTTTAAATGGAGTGGTGCTTTGACCCATGTGCTCATCATTTTGGGATATTCATGTAATAAATCCTGGCGCCAAGTTGGTTGATATATTTCTCCGCTCTGCGCATTTGGGGGCAAATCATCAGGCTCAAACTGAGATGCGTGGGAGGGTTTCTTGCCTGTTTCTTTTTTGATGGCCAGCTAATGTTCTTCCATTAACATAAAATATGGCTTATATTGTAGCTCGTGCCCAGATATGTACCTGCGAGGGGCCAAGTGAGCGAAAGAAGGGGATTGTAAGATTTGTTCTTCGATCATAGCCATTGCATGTAACTGTGCCTCCACACGTGCAGAAGGGTCCGGCCAAGTTCTTCGACAGTCTTCATCCATGCGGGAGTAGGGAGTTCAAAGGTCGTTTGGCCGTCGGTCATGGCACGTCCACCTGGGATTGGTTGGGGTTCGTAAGCTTCTTCAAAAGTGTCCTCCACCGGGATGGTCGCTGTTTCTTCATCCGCTGGTAGTTCCAATGGGGAATCTGGCCTAGAGGTTGCTTCATAAGTTGCGATCTGTGTTTGAAGAGTCAATACCTGGGCCCGTAAAGCATTGAGTTCCTGAATGATCTCAGGAGATGTGGCCGCAGAGCTGGTGGTGCTTGCTATACAGGTGCTCATAACTGTAATATTTTGTGGTCTTCTTTGAGCTTTCGGTATGCCTCGTTCATGCTGTCATACTCCTCTAGTAGTCTGACATGATCTTCCAATATTATCTTCATGGATTCGGAGGGGACAACTTTGAAATGACTGGGACTCAAGGGTTTGTCCGGTTGATCTAGAGCAGCTTCGAGATTCTCTCTATTCTGTTCCTGTAAACATTGGTTCTCTTCTTGTCCCATGTTCCTAGTGAGCGTCGCATTGTGAATGGTTTGAGCCCTTAGCAAATTGTTTATATCAGTAATGGCCTCTTTTGTCTTCACTTTCGAGTTCTAGTTTGTGGTAGGTCTAAGGTAGCTCTTGGTAGCGGGTGTTAAGGGAGGCATTCTCAATAGTTAAAAAATTTAGCTTCGACTGTAGGTCATTCGTGGTCTGCTGCAGTGTCTGATAATTGGTCCCTAGAGATGCAAACTCATCTCTCACTTGTGTCATGCATGCGAACATCTGACGAAATGTGGTGTCGATTGTGGGCGATAAGATTAATGGTGTAGTGAGTGAGGATGTTGTGTGTGTGGGTGTTGATGCAAGGGGAAAGGGAAATGGGGATGGGAAAGTGGATGCAGTGGTGATTGTGGAGAAATATGATGTGCCTAAATGTGGTGGTGAAATGGGTGAGGTGAGTGGTGGTGCAGTGGGTGGTGATATATCCATATCACTAGACATGGTGTCGAGTGCCGTGACTGTGAATAGTGGAGTGATAGTGGGTGTGTGCGTGGGTGTAAATACAAGATTTACAAAAGCGGCAGAATAATTTACAGATGTGGTCTCTTGTACTTCTTGGTGGAGAGGGGAAAAGAAAATACCGTTGTGGAGGTGATCGCAATCCGGGTGGATCGGGTCCGGTCGTGGCACACACAGGGTGTATGAAGCTAATGAATGTTGGAAGGTTTAAGGACATGAAAGTGAAATTAATGTTGAGAATGGAGAAGAGAGAGATGTTGAAATAATTATGGGAATGGGAATGTAGGTGTGCAAGTTAGATTGATGACATGAATGATAAAAATGAAAGAGAACCATACACACGAATCAAATTTGGAAGGAAGAATGGTCCATTGGAGGAGCTTCTTAAACACTTCCTAATTCTAATCCATATGTATAGCCTTCTTTGGATGATATGTATGCATGATGAGAATAGATGGAATCCTTACACATAAATCAGTTTCGAAAGGAAGAATGGTCCAATATTGGAGCTTCTTATACACTTTCAGAAACTAATAAATATGTATGGATTTGTATGGATTATATGCATGCAAGTGAATTATGATGATGGATTTTACTCACAAGCTCAAAGAAACAGCCTCACTGGTTCAACGCAATACTGCGGAGCCTTCTCACACATAGAAGAAATAGAAGACATGTAAAAATACTTAAGAGACTGAGAGAGGAGACAAGAGACAAGTGACAAGTGACATGAATTAAAAGAATTTGAATTAAGTTACATGTAAAATATCGTCGTGGTACGTCATGCTAAGCAGTCTACTGATCAAAGGTGGTTCCGACCCTCAAACCATGACAGTTCAACCGAATGTCACACGTAAGAAGGTGAGTTCCACTCCAGTGACCCTATGTCTGTCTAGGCTCGTAACGTCTAACTAAAGAAGTCTAAGACTCATTAAAATCAGCTCTAACTCACTCACACGCTCCACCGAGGGTGAGTCAAGATAGAGATGCTGGTTTCAAGAGCCTATCCTAGATTGGAGTTCTAACTTAAATTTGAAACTAGGTTCTATACTCATACTAGCTCACCTTGGATCCTCACTCGCTCAACCGAGGGTGATCGTCTCAAGGAAACCGTAAGCTAGCATGAGCCCTATGGATGCCTAACAATGATGCTCTAGGAGTTTGGAGGGGGGTTTATATAGTTTTTTGAATGAATTTGGGCCCTTGGATCTAGAGAAATCAACTCTCAACTCTAGGATCACTACTTTTGATTACAACCATTTGATTAATCAAATCAATGGCTTGGAATTGTTCTTTCTATCAAATCTAGTGTAAAGGAGTGAAATTTAGGCGCCCTCATTCTCCACCATTGGATCTGGGGATGATCTGGACCGTCGGATCAGTGCTGACATCAATTGGGATAAGATAAGCCACTATTTTTGGAGAAATGCTGCATTATTGATCTTTGATTGTAAAAAAAGTCTTCTTTTATGGAAAAAATTCGTGGATCCTCCTTCCTTTATGCTTTAGTGCATCTCCACCCTTGAATATGAGCTCATCTTGACCGTACAACATGGTTCAATCATATTTTGACATGTGGCAGACCTTCAAGCCTTCAATTTTCTTATTCTAGAAAACTGCGGTGACCTTGAAAACTGGACTTTGTGCTCTTTGACCCTCCAAAAAGACTTTGATGAAGATGAAACTTTGTAGGACTATGTTTCCAAAGATCTCCTTCAGGAATATGCAGGAAAAACTCCCATCTGAATCTCCCTTGTACAAGTTTGACTACATTTGGAAGCTTGCAAGGTGGCATTAAGGTGTCTAGGAAGCTCTGATAGCCTTGAAAATTTGTACAAATATGTAGCCACATATGATCTTTATACATGCCAAACCATATGGCTAACATAATTTTCTATACAAGAATTTGTAGGGTCAAACTAGAAAAATTACATTTTTACAAAATGAACATAGCATATCAATGTGCTACAAAATCCATTTTCTGCTGAAATTTGGGCTATAGACTGCCTTTGACAATCTTTACAAGTATATGGATTTTCATCTAATTTGGTGACAATGAAATTTTTGCCCTAATTTCCCAACTTTGACCAGCTTTGACCAGCTTTGACCGCTACCATGGACTTTCTTGATTTCTTTGAAACTTTGTATGTGACCTTCCTTTGACATCCTTGATGCATCCTGGACTTCTCGGGGAATTCTGGCTACCTTCACCAAATATGTTTTTTGTAGGCCTTCATAAGTGAGAGAGGAGAGAAAATCTCGACGTCATTCGCCCCCACTAAACCTGCGATTCCTCCGGAAGCGCCACTCTAGCATCTCTGAAAAACAAAATGTTCCAGGCATCAAATTCTTTTATAGGCAACATAAGAAACATGGAAGGAAAATTGATTATATGCATGAATAAGTAGGTAACGCGACATGAAGCAAAATTTGCATGAAAGAAAGAATTGAAACAGACAACATAAATATGCATGAACAAATAGGCAACATATATGCAAATGAACAAGCAACATTGGAAACAAGAAAGAAAAAAAACAAGCATCAATATGAAGTGGAAGTGGATGTATTGAGTCGTTTTAAGCATCAGTTCCTCTCATCTTGAAGAAATATTTGTACCTTTTTCATAAAGCAATCTACCTTAAATATGATTATAAACAAAGATTTAGGATTTTCAAGAGACATCTTTCATCTTTAGCTTATTTTAGATCAACTCCTTTCCTACATAAATATGAATATGCTCTTTCTCTAATAACATGCAAGGAAATCTAACTAAACTCCACTAATGCATAAATCTGCTTATATAGCCCGTGATTTATTCTACTATGCCTCTTTATCCTCCTTTGGCTTGCCTCTTTTTTTTTTTTTTTTTTTTTTTTTATGATGATGATGATTCGGCAACTTTATGGTTACGATCACTTTTTTGGGGTGGAAGAAAGTGTAAACTTCTTGGTAACATGTAGCTTTTTTTTTTTTTTTTTTTTTTTTTTTTTTTTTTTGACGAGGAAAAGTTAAACCCCGATACAAGGTACAACCATTTTTGATGACGGAGAATAGTCGTTTAAACTCCGATACAAGTGCTGTGAGATGGACTAAGGATGTAGAAACATGCAATAGCAGGAGATAGGATTTCAACAATTATGCTTTCGATACAGGATACATATGCATGTTTATATATGAAAGTCTTGTCACCAAAATAAACCTCCAAATCTACATGTCCTATCTTTCCACAATCCTAGATTATAATCAATTTCTTAGTAGATAAGTTACTACTTAAGATACAATTTTACACAAGTAGAGAAATCATCATTTGCCTTTTTTGACTCAAGTGATGTGGATATGCAATGCAATGCAAAGACTGAAAAAAAACATGCATGAAACAAGCATGGAAAAAAAATAGAATGAACTTGAAAAAAAACAAAGCAACATGAACTTGAAAATTAATGATATATATATATATATATTTTTTATAACATGGATACTCCTGTTTATGAATCGGCCTCATTGTTGTCATCTTCTTCAATGTCCTCATCCAAAATGTACTCGTCATTATCACGCTTCTTGAATAACTTTATCCTTTTACCTGCAATCAAAGTTTTTAGTGCAACACCATTTAATTCACAAAGAGCATACGTACCATTGTTGTTGACTTTTGATACTATGTATGGCCCAAACCACCGTTGAGTGAGCTTTTTGCGTGCATCATATTGAGAGTCAAATGTACTATCATAAATGAGCACCCAATCTCCTACTTCAATTGGCTTAGGACGCAATCGATGAGTTTTATCAAAATAATGCTTGTTCTTCATTCTAGATTCTCTTAATTTTTCAACAGCATCATCAAGTCTTAATTTACCTTGTTCTAACTGTTTAATACGCAAACTCAAAAAATCATCAGTAGACATGTTTTCAGACCAAGGAAAATTTGACCATGCAGAAATATGAGACTGAATTGGAAACAATGGTTTTTGACAGTACATGAGTTCAGCAGGCATATATCCAGTAGTACGTGTGCATGTCATTCTATCTGCCCAAAGTGCAAAAGGTAAGAATTTAGGCCATTGTTTGATGTCACCATTACATGCTTTAGATATGGCTTTCACAATAGGTGGATGCCCTCTCTCTATTTTACCATTGGCCTCTGGGTTATATGCAGTAGTGAGAGACAAACGAATACCGTGACGCTCAAAGAACTCTTTAGCTTCTCTCGCATTTAACTCTCCACGATCGGCAACTACTTTCTCTATGTACCCAAAGCGACTTATGACATCTTCAAGCAAGAATTTGCAAACATTGTAAGTGGTCTTAGATCGTAGTGCACGTCCCTCTACATGATTAGTTAAGTCTTCTCTTGCAAGTACAATGTAACGCATTTTGTCGATACCTTTAGGCATAGTTACAAGATCTACTACCCACTTGTAGTGAATACAAGGTGGATAAGTAGGATGCAACGGATCTCTATGTTTGACTGATGAATGAAGTTGACAAGTAGAACATGTAGAAACATAGCTACTAATGTCAACATACATCCTAGGCCAATAATAGGTACTTCTAATTTTTTCATATGTTCCAAAAAATCCTTTATGACCGGCCCATAATGTCTCATGCATTTCCTTCATTACTTGCAATTGAAGACCTCGTTTTCCCAGGACTCGTTGTGGATTCTTAACCTTACCCTTAGCATGTCTCCAAAGATAACCATTACATAGGAAAAAGTTATAAGCTCGTTTCCTAATGTTACGGAATCTATTCGTAGTCCAGCTAGGTAATGGTTGTAGTGTACTGAGATACTTTCCTATGTCTCTCCATTCATCTTCGTACTCAGACTCATGAAATTTCTCATACTCATATATATGTGGAACATAGTCAAATAAATTCACATTCTTTATTAAATCACTTTCAAGATCATCATCAAATCTAGCTCTCGATAACATATCAGCAACTGAGTTTGACTTACCTGAAATATGAACTAACTCAGGATTTATGAACTTAATATATGAGATCCATCTAAGCATGGCTATATCAGGAGATGAACAATTGGCTATCATTCCAATGAGAGGCAAACAATCAGTCTCAACTTTGACATTTGCACCAATGAAATATTCTTTGTCTGTTTTCAAAGCTGTTACCATACCCCATAGTTCTCGTTTGATTTGTGGATATTTTCGTTGTGTTTCATGTAGAATTTTGGCACCAAACCTAATTGCATATCTATTCCCTTCACTATCATCTTGACTTATGACCCAACCTATACCAATAGGACTAGTATCAACAGTCAATATAATAGGTTTGTTAGCAGAATAGTCTACACGCTTAAGGATGGGAGCTTTAAGCAATAATTTCTTCAATTTACGCATAGCTTGAGTGTGTTTGTCAGTCCAAATAAATTTTCGTTTCTTCCTCAACAAGTCATAAAGACAATCAGCAACATGAGCAAAGTGTGGGATCCAAATAACATAAAAGATACAAGCACCAAGAAATCTACGTACTTCACTCACGTTGTTACATGTTTCAGAAATCTTGCTAATGGCATCAACTTTTTGTGGGTATGGCTTTCGACCATAATGGCCACATAAATGTCCAACAATAAGTACCTCATTGACACCAAAAATAGATTTCTCTATGGAAAATGTGAGACCTACCTCTTCAAATCGTTGAAATATTCTTTCACAATCGGAGATATGGTCAAGAACAAATTTACGACATCCCGATGAATCTAAAGTAATGTCCTTTACACGTTCCTCACTCCCTTTAATTGGAATATCATCAATGAATGGCATAGTTATATGAGGGATAAAGTCATGTAAGACCATATTCATAGCACTCATCATATGAGCCACAGAATTAGTCGCTCCTTGAGGTAAAGTACACATTCGCACTAAGCCTAAAGGAGTTTTCATTGTGGTTATGTCACGACTATCAATTGCTAATTGGAATTGGTCATATCCCGAATATAAATCACCCATTGAATAGATAGAATGTCCTGAAAATGATTCAGCAAATTCATCTACAATGGGTCCTGTTCCTACATTCCTTATGGTGACTTTATTGACGGGTTGGAGATCTTGAATAAAACGTAGTTTCCCATTCTTTTTAGGCACAGTGAACCATCTGTTTGAGTAAGGTGCAAAAGATGGCTCTAAAATTCTCATGTTTATCTTCTCCTTAAGTAGTTTCATTAGCTCAGGTAAGTGAGCCTTTGTAACAGGTATAGGACGAAGATTCCATGGAATATGTGGAATAGTAAAGATTATCATGGGTGCAACTAGCTTAGGATCTACACAACCAATCTCATGAGGATACATAGTAAAGGCTTTTCCATGGCTACGTATGACTCTCTCAAATTTATCTCTCTCTGCTGGCAAAAGAAAGTCATCATCTCTACCAATTTTCACTTGTTTGATTGTCTCATCCGTGAATGTATGTCCTATGTTTTTCTTATCCCGAAGAATTGGATCATTTTTCACATCAATAATTTTTTCATTACTTCCTTGAGGTAACGGTTGAGCTATGGGTTTTATTTTTTTGTCTACAGTTTTGTACTTTGTTTCAACTAAGGCATCATGTGTTTGGTTAAATTTTGAGCACTTGTCAACATTGAGAGCATACTCTTGGATTAGAGCATACTCATCAAGGGAAGAAAGAAGAATAATATGGGAATTAGAATTTTGTTGAAGACATAACTCTAACTCCTCAAGAGTAGAGAAACAATGAGATGTTTCAATCACATGCTCAATGTTCTCATCATGTTCCATGATTTTGTTATTTTTATAATTTTTTTGGGTTTTTTGGATAAAAGACTTGGACAATTGACTCTTATGAAGAAAATCTAATCTAGAATGTGGAAAACAAAGTGACAAACTATTGAACAGGTTGGTTGGCTGCGAGATGTCAAACCAATATCCACTGTTGTCCCGCTCAACAATGGATTCTATCCGAAATTTTGATCATATGTAGCTCCAAACATGAATCGAGGTGCACAATCACTACAAGCATGCTCATGACCCTGAGTAACAATAGGTTTCTTTCTAATTGACAATCGATTCCTAGGATGATTCACTCCTACCGTCATGACTTGAAGTGATTGCATTCCATCCTTAGACTTAAATCTAGCATAGGTAGACCCATCATCCATGGCTTTAGTTTCCATACGACTCTCACAAATAAAGGGTTGACCTAAGAGAACTTCATAGGAGCAATTATCTTGAATAAAAAAATGAAACTCTTCTGTGATTCCTCCTATGGATATGGGCACACTAGCACAAGCTCCATACAGGGTACCTACACCATTATCTGCAGTTCTCATACGCCATCCACAATCTTTATCTATGGGCCATCGAAACTTATCATAGACTTCTCTTGAAATCACATTGATTTCAGAGCCGGAATCTACTAATGCATTTACAGTGATAGTGTTCTTATCATTTCCTATTTTGACATGCATCTCTGATGTACCTCTAGACCAAAATGTTCTTTTAAAGTGGCTTTCAGGATTGTTTTCATGATTTTCATGGTCAGGTTGAATAGGTCCTAAGAAATTTTTATTAACATTTACTTCATCATCATCAAAGTCCTCTTCATCAGATTCATCAAAGTTTAAGGCTTCATTCATAGCTTGATCTTGATCTAGAGAATCTTGCATCTCAGTATCTAGATTAAGCGGAAACCTCTTCCTTTTAATTAGGCCGATAAAGTTATCTTTAAAAACAGGCTTTGCAATAGAGAAAACTTGTTCTAAAGACATAGTCACTTGACTCTTAAGCAAAATGTCATCTAAAATCTCCATAGGATCTATTTTTCTCTCAATTTCTGAAATCAAGATGGCTTTAGGTTTTCTCTTTGGTTTCTTTTGTTTTTGCTCAGGGTCTTGTTTTTGTTCATGTTCTCGTGTTTGGTCTTCAGTTTGTTTTGATTGTTCTTGTTTATCTAAAGGCTTTGGTTCTGTTTTTCTTTGCTTTGTCTTCTTCCCTTTTTGTTTCTCCTCTTGTTTTTGTTCATTGGGTTGTGATTCTTGTTGTTTATCTTTGGATTGTGATGTTTCTCCCTGCTCTATGATTGTTTCTATTCCCTCTGAGGTTTGTTTTCGAGTCACTCTTCTTTCACTAGGCTCAGCTTCATCTCTTTTTCGTTTTTCTTCTACATTGGATATGTGAGAAATAAGAGATTGATCTTCTATCGGTGACTCCCAAGCCGTTATTCTCCTAATCTCATCCCGTGCTCTTACTAAAGCCTCTATGGAAAAATCACCTTCCTTTGTGGGTTTACTTGATTCTACTTGTTGTTCATCAAGAGCTTCTAGTTTCACTCCTCTAGTTCCTACGTCCATTATGGTTATATTTTCATAATGTTTTTTCATTCCTCCCTTACCATAATTTCCTTGCAAAGGTAGCCTAGATCGATAGTCACAGATTTTCTTGTCTATGTCTATTACTAGTCGTTGCTCTTTAGCAGCCTTCAATAATTCACAATCCCTCAAAAAGTGCTCTAATGAATCACACCAAGGACACCTACGAGGGCCACGCACAAAACCATTTTGATTTTGAGGATTTTGATTAACTTGTGGTGGGAAATTTTGAAATTGAGGATTTTGTTGATAAGGTATTGCTTGAACAGGATAATTAGGATTTTGATAAGGCAATTGATGTATTTGAGGAGCTTGGGGAGCAACATGTGGTACTTGAGGTGCAAGAGGAGCTTCCATATTATACGGTTGATGATTCTGAAAATTTTGATTTTGAGGATTTTGAAAAGCTATTTGTGAAGCTTGAGGATACATGTTTTGATACATTTGAGGATTTTGCACATGAGGATGAGGATTTTGCATTGAAGGATTATGCATTGGAGGAACTTGATATGCTTGAGTAGGAGCTACTTGTGGATTTTGATTGGTAGCTATAACATGTTGATTAGGCTCTTGAAAAGTCATTGGGTTCATTTGATTTTGGAAAGTTTTGGTGTAACTAGATTGTAAAGCATCTATAGTCTTGGCCAAATTGGATTGTGTAGCAATAAGACTTTCCATTTGCTTAGTGAGAATATCCACTTGAGATTGTTCAACTACACTTTTATTTGGCTCTACTTTA
Organism: Ceratopteris richardii; assembly: GCA_020310875.1. Classification (NCBI taxonomy): domain Eukaryota; kingdom Viridiplantae; phylum Streptophyta; class Polypodiopsida; order Polypodiales; family Pteridaceae; genus Ceratopteris; species Ceratopteris richardii. The sequence goes on from CM035412.1 coordinate 31,781,541, forward strand.
AAACCTTGAGTAGGCTCCATCATTTGAGGAATAGGAGTAGAGTCAAAAAGCATAGCATGGGATTGTTCTCTAAATTGCTCCTTAATTTGTGGAAGGATAGCTTGAGGAAGACTAGTTTGCTCATAAAGCATGGATTGTCTTTGATGTCTATGGGCTACAGCCTCTACTACTTTACGCACTTTTTGCCAATTGTCAGTAAGACCATAGCGCTTATCTGGTTCTTCTAATCGCCGTTCAACTTCCCTACGAGTTTCAGGATGAAGAAGCTTAAGAAAATTGATCACAAGATCAGGTTCCAAAGTTATCTTATCCTCATCAGGAAGTTGTTCATAGCGTCTAATATACTCATTTTGTAAGTGAGTAATAGAGCTACTAGGCTTTGGAGAATTGACCCATCGTAAGAATCCATCTCGATTATGTTGGCTATAATCTTCAAGATAGAATTCTTTGAGCATCTCCTTTCTAAAATCACTCCAAGGAAGACTATCATATTGAGTGACACGGTTTATGATAGAGCTATCAACAATTCGTTCAAAGAATGATATCAAAAGATCTTCAGGAAGACCAAAAATCATAGCTTGCTCTTCAAACAAATCTAAGTAGCTTGTGATGTTGATGCCATTGAATTTTCCCTTCTCTCTCAACATAGAAGAGACTATTCTTTGGCCTTGTTTCTCAACAATAAGGGATTTGAATCCTTCCTCCATCTTATGTGAATAAGCAAGTGATGCACGATGTTCTAGATCTCTCACAAATGTGTTTACTTCGCGACGAAGATGTGCACGATACTGTGAGAAATCCAGTGCAACACTCAAGAATGATGATGATGATATGATGAGGATGAAAAATATGAAACAAAGGATATGGATCACAACCTCCCAACAAGATCAGAAGCAAATGCCACGAAGCGTTTCACGTCGGGTTCAAATGTGGAGGTGATCGCAATCCGGGTGGATCGGGTCCGGTCGTGGCACACACAGGGTGTATGAAGCTAATGAATGTTGGAAGGTTTAAGGACATGAAAGTGAAATTAATGTTGAGAATGGAGAAGAGAGAGATGTTGAAATAATTATGGGAATGGGAATGTAGGTGTGCAAGTTAGATTGATGACATGAATGATAAAAATGAAAGAGAACCATACACACGAATCAAATTTGGAAGGAAGAATGGTCCATTGGAGGAGCTTCTTAAACACTTCCTAATTCTAATCCATATGTATAGCCTTCTTTGGATGATATGTATGCATGATGAGAATAGATGGAATCCTTACACATAAATCAGTTTCGAAAGGAAGAATGGTCCAATATTGGAGCTTCTTATACACTTTCAGAAACTAATAAATATGTATGGATTTGTATGGATTATATGCATGCAAGTGAATTATGATGATGGATTTTACTCACAAGCTCAAAGAAACAGCCTCACTGGTTCAACGCAATACTGCGGAGCCTTCTCACACATAGAAGAAATAGAAGACATGTAAAAATACTTAAGAGACTGAGAGAGGAGACAAGAGACAAGTGACAAGTGACATGAATTAAAAGAATTTGAATTAAGTTACATGTAAAATATCGTCGTGGTACGTCATGCTAAGCAGTCTACTGATCAAAGGTGGTTCCGACCCTCAAACCATGACAGTTCAACCGAATGTCACACGTAAGAAGGTGAGTTCCACTCCAGTGACCCTATGTCTGTCTAGGCTCGTAACGTCTAACTAAAGAAGTCTAAGACTCATTAAAATCAGCTCTAACTCACTCACACGCTCCACCGAGGGTGAGTCAAGATAGAGATGCTGGTTTCAAGAGCCTATCCTAGATTGGAGTTCTAACTTAAATTTGAAACTAGGTTCTATACTCATACTAGCTCACCTTGGATCCTCACTCGCTCAACCGAGGGTGATCGTCTCAAGGAAACCGTAAGCTAGCATGAGCCCTATGGATGCCTAACAATGATGCTCTAGGAGTTTGGAGGGGGGTTTATATAGTTTTTTGAATGAATTTGGGCCCTTGGATCTAGAGAAATCAACTCTCAACTCTAGGATCACTACTTTTGATTACAACCATTTGATTAATCAAATCAATGGCTTGGAATTGTTCTTTCTATCAAATCTAGTGTAAAGGAGTGAAATTTAGGCGCCCTCATTCTCCACCATTGGATCTGGGGATGATCTGGACCGTCGGATCAGTGCTGACATCAATTGGGATAAGATAAGCCACTATTTTTGGAGAAATGCTGCCTTATTGATCTTTGATTGTAAAAAAAGTCTTCTTTTATGGAAAAAATTCGTGGATCCTCCTTCCTTTATGCTTTAGTGCATCTCCACCCTTGAATATGAGCTCATCTTGACCGTACAACATGGTTCAATCATATTTTGACATGTGGCAGACCTTCAAGCCTTCAATTTTCTTATTCTAGAAAACTGCGGTGACCTTGAAAACTGGACTTTGTGCTCTTTGACCCTCCAAAAAGACTTTGATGAAGATGAAACTTTGTAGGACTATGTTTCCAAAGATCTCCTTCAGGAATATGCAGGAAAAACTCCCATCTGAATCTCCCTTGTACAAGTTTGACTACATTTGGAAGCTTGCAAGGTGGCATTAAGGTGTCTAGGAAGCTCTGATAGCCTTGAAAATTTGTACAAATATGTAGCCACATATGATCTTTATACATGCCAAACCATATGGCTAACATAATTTTCTATACAAGAATTTGTAGGGTCAAACTAGAAAAATTACATTTTTACAAAATGAACATAGCATATCAATGTGCTACAAAATCCATTTTCTGCTGAAATTTGGGCTATAGACTGCCTTTGACAATCTTTACAAGTATATGGATTTTCATCTAATTTTGTGACAATGAAATTTTTGCCCTAATTTCCCAACTTTGACCAGCTTTGACCAGCTTTGACCGCTACCATGGACTTTCTTGATTTCTTTGAAACTTTGTATGTGACCTTCCTTTGACATCCTTGATGCATCCTGGACTTCTCGGGGAATTCTGGCTACCTTCACCAAATATGTTTTTTGTAGGCCTTCATAAGTGAGAGAGGAGAGAAAATCTCGACGACACCGTGGGGCGGGGAGGTGAAACAGGGGAGAAAGTTATTGGAGGGGGAAACGGGAACAAGGGTCTTGGAGGGGTGGGGAAGGAAGGAAAGGATGGATGGAGAAATGGACTAGATAGAAAAGTGGAAGTCCTAAGAGGGAGGCTAGGTTGGGTGGGTGTGGAAAGGGTGAGAGGAATGGAAGCAACAAAAGCTTCTGCTATCGCACTATCAAAAGATGTTGATGTTCTGGGAGAGGCAAGGTGTACGGGAGAGACTGGATGGGCGGGGAATGAAAGAGGAGCGGTCGGTGTGGTGGTTACTTCAACAAGAGTGGTGGTATGTACAGTAGAAGTGTGGGGTAGGGAGTTGATGACGATCGTTTCTTGTGCCCAAGATTCTTCAGGATTGAGGCGGGCTTCCCCAGCCTCTTGTGATGACTGAGCATCAATCGGTATGCGAATGTATTGACCCGGTTTTGATAGTAATCGAACTCGGTGTGGCTCAAACTGCGGTAGTGGCTTTCTCTACAAATATCGTAATGCTTCATTAGTGCCCACTGATTTTACTAGTTCTCTCAAACCTTGGATGTAGGATGCTTCGATTCCTCTTATGGCGAGTTCCTATTCTACAAGCGCTTGGCTTTCTTCTTCAGATAGCTTTTTGCATGCCCAAACTGCTTGCATGGTTTGGTATAGCTTCTTGATCGCCAAAGTATAGGCAGCGGCTTCAAATGTCTCATCTTCATAACTGCTTGTGTCACCCTGAGTGTCAGTGTGTTGCTCTTGTTCATTCGTCTGCACATTCTCTTGGGAGTCCTGAGTGCCTTGGCTAGCTTCATCATCTTCGTCTTCATCATATGTTTCTATCCTTTCTTCTTCTCAGCTGGATACTACTTGTCCTTGTGGATGATCAGGCGGAGTGGTAGGGTAACTTGGTCGTTCATATTCTTGAGAGAAAAATTGGCCAATTCATTTGAAAAAGCATCCGGCATTTCAAAATCAAACGTGGTATTCATTGGTTCTACTTCCAGATTGGGTATAGGGAACGTAAACGCTTCCGCACCAATGGAGGTGGGAATTTCTACTGTAGTGGTGGTAGGTTCCTGGATGGTGGTTGCTTGAGAGATAACGGTACTGGTCGCTCCTTCTGTGATGATTGGTCATGACAATCCTATGTGAATGGGTTGTACAGATGCAAGGGGTTCTATAGGAGATTGTTCTGGAGAGGGTAGGGGTGACCGGGACTCTGGAACTTGTAGGCATGGGATGGTTCCACGCATGCGCTTTCCTGTCTGACCTTTGTTAGCTTTTCTGGCTTTCTTGGTTATCCCTTTATATGCCTTCAACTCTTCACTCATCATAGCATGCTCTATTGGCAAGTCGTATGCCAAACACATATAAAAAATGCGCCTGAGAGCACAACATCCATGGATAAATTTCTTTCTTTCCCATCTCTGTTGTGTTAGATACAACTGATCAATAATCCAACTTGCCAGATCTACTGTTTGGGGCCCAATACATGTTAAATATAGTCCAAACCAAATGCGCTTGTGGGGCATAGTGAATCGATCCTTAGTTGGGAATGCAAAGTGTTGCATACATATGTGTAATGGTTTAGATAGCTCAGGTGTGATGGTCACCACGCTTCATAGGCTCTAGAATAAGCCTTTCTCGCTCTGTCCGCGTGTGAGTTCCATGTATCTTAATTGCTCCTCGAATCAAATCTTTTGACAGCTAGAACTTTTTGAAAGGGGGGTCATTTACCAAAGACGGTAAAATGAAAGTGCTCGGCAAGTCCTTGTTCTCAGAGGCTGTCAGAGTGGTCACTAGGTAGTAACATCTATAAAAGTCCAGTTTGGGCAGTGGATCACTAAAGTGTTCTATAAAACCTGCTCCAGCCCAAACATGCTTTAAATCTTTCGTATTTTGAAGGGCTTCAAATTCTCTAGAGAAGAACTGGTACTTGCCCCACTTACTGCTGTCAAAAGTCAAATTGGCATAAAAAATGAAGTCTGTGTCCGCCAAAGGTCCTGCTAAACCTTGAAACCAATGAGAATTGTGATGAACTTTTTCGGTATATCCCCCAGGAGGGTCATCGATCGGCATAGGTCCTGGGAATCCTTGAAATTTTGGTGGCTGCAATGTAGGATGGGGTTCAGTCAGTAATTCGCCAATATTAACCATCGGTACACTGGGGCCAGCTTCAGATGGTCCTTCTATCTGCATGATGAATTGTGCGAGTGTGGAGGAGATCTGCTACAAAAGATTAGCACATTAGTATGGAAATTAATCATGATCCCATTAAAGTGAGACTGCAATCCCTTTCCATAACCGATGTGTAACCCGTGTAGCTGAGTGTTGTGAGGTGATTTATGGAATGACTTTTGAAAGTAATGCAGGTCTCTAGACACCTACATGCTTCAGATAGTGCATACATTGCTTGATGAGATGTTATTACAAGTGATGTTGGGTTATAGTGTGTGAATTTGTACAGAGTATAGTTGTGAATGAGTTATTACAAGGGTAGTGTTTAGTCGGGGTGGGAGTAATGTTAGATAATGGGTTTTGAGGAGATATATGGATACGTTTCGGCATCCACTTCCTAAGAGTTGTTGAGCGGGTGGTATATTTCTGCTGAGGAATAAAAGGTGATATTGGATGTGGTGGTATTGAGGGATGAAAAGATTTCTAAGGGTTATATATTACACGGCTTCAGTGTTGAGCTATAATGCACTGTTTGGGTACCCAAATCTGCATGGGTGTGGGTCGATTCGTAAGGTACTCCTTGGCGATCCAAATTTGTCGATTGTTCGTAGTTGTAGAAGAAGGTCGAGGAGACGTTGGATACTACCTCTGCTTTTGCTAAAACTTTGTCTTATCCTTGTCTGCATCATTGAAATTTGTTGGTGCTTTCTGTCCTTTTGGCACCCATACTTGTTCCATGCTGCCTGCTTTGGGATGTTGATACTGCTGCTTTCTTTGCATCATCTAGTAGGGTAGTCGGTTTGGGTTCCTCCATTGTGGGTGACTCCTTTGTGGTTGAGATTGAGAGGTTGGATGGACACTCTGCTTTGGAAAACAAGGGAGGTCCAACACTTGCGGAACTTGCCCATTAGGAAGTACTTCATTTTGTACCATAAATCTAGGCCAGTCCACAGTAACTGTGGAAGGATGGGCATTGCAGTGTGTCGTGCCCATGTGGCTACTGATGCAGTCCACTTGACCGCTGATGTAACCCACCTGATCGCCAATGGTCCCCATTTGTCCGTTGCTTGAAGACCAGGGGAAAACCTATTGACATCCTTTTGTCTTGCAACTATCCATTGCCAAGCTCTCATGGGTTGACTTTGGAGAGAGCGTGCTTAGCCAAGGGATTTGGCCAAATATCTTCAGGTCCTCTGTCGCATGCAGTTCATATGGTCTAGGGTTACCTACCTCAGGCGGAGTGGTGTTAGGGAAGTCAAGCGGTACCACTCGCTGCTGATCTAAGGTTCCAATCTACAAGGAGCCTTGTCTAAGATTTAGGTCCACTGAGTGATCGTATAGCCAATCTTGGCCAAGGATTAGGTGTTCTATCAAGTCCTCGTCATGGCACACTAATAGCTTCGTTGTCATGGTCACATCGTGTATGAGGATAGGAAGGTCCACCTTGAAAGAACTTTTACCTACCATAGCTTTGAATCTACAAAGCTTTATTCCATCAAGTGCCTTCATCATCATATCTGCTAGTTGCTTTTCAGTTGGAACAAAAGAAATATCAATCTCCTTTGCCATGAGCTTCTCCCTGATGAAGTGGTAATGGACTTCTATGTGCTTGGTTCTCGCATGAAAAATAGGATTTGCTGCTAGATGCATGGAACTTACATTATCTCCAAATATGTGAGGTTTGGAACTCACAAGTCCCAAATCTGTATACAATGCTTTTAACCATATTGCCTCTTGAGTTGCTATGGTCAAGCCTCTGTACTCTGCTTCAGTTGAGGATAAAGCAACTGTTGGTTGCTTCTTGGAACTCCATGACACTAGCTTCGAACCTGCAAATGCTTAGTAACCAGATGTACTTTTTCTATCATCCTTAGCTCCTGCCCAATCTGCATCTGAGTAGATTTTGATATCCAAATTTGAAGAGTAAGGATAGAATATACCTTTGTTGATTGTACTTTTGAGATACTTAAGTACTCTCTTAGCCGCATCCATGTGTGGTCTTCTCGGTGAGTGCATGAACTGACTAAGCACTCCCACACTATATGAGATGTCTTCCCTTGTATGAGTAGCATATATCAAGCTACCTACCAAGCTTTGATACTCTTTAATGTCTTCAATTTTCTCAATACCTTAGGATATACCCCCGAGCTTAGGACCTTGGCTAACTAGCCCTCGTCCCACACACATATGGAATGGTCTCTATAGACCAATGTCTGACACTCTCTCCCCCTTCTAAATATCATTGTCTTCAATGATCAATGAGGGAAAGTACTTACGAACCAGAGCTGCTGATTCCCAAGTAGAGTCAGTAAGTGGTAGTCCTCTCCAAGCTACCAGATATTCTTGGATGACACGATTCCTCAACCGTTTCTGTCTCCTATCTAGTATTTTGTCTGGAGAATGATCTGTTCTATCGGTTTCCTGCAAAGAAATAATACCCTCTATTAAATTATCCTCCCTAGAAATATACTTTCTGAGTTTACTGACATGAAACACTAGATGGACTCTGCAATCTGGACGAAGCTCTAATCGGTATGCAACATCACTCAACTTCTTTACTATCTTCCAAGGTCCACAATACCTTGGTGATAGCTTACTACATTTCCCTGTGGATAATGAAGTAGATCTAGCTGGTACCTGAAGAAAGACTCCGTCTCCTTCCTCAAAGGATCTAGGAGATCTTTTCCTATCAGCATACTCTTTTGCTCTATCAGCTGCTTGCTGCATCTTGGATTTAGCTATTTCAAGGTTTGCTTGGAGATTCGCTAAGAACTCGGAAGCACTAGGACATTTCTTAGGCATTCCTATGGTACTGGGAGCACTGGGATTCATGCCATAGTTCATCTCAAAAGGAGACATCCCAATCACCTTGTGAGGCCTATTCTTATAAGCAAACTCTACTACTGGTAAATAACTATCCCAATCTGTCTCTCAGACACATATGCCTGCAACATGTCCTCTAGAATTTGGTTTGTGAAGAGATGGATAGGTATGTGCTTGAAGATGAAGAGGTGTTGCAAAATCCTTGATCTACACCAGCCAAATGAACTCTAGGAGTATATGTTGGGCCCTTTTAGCTTTCCAATGGATGTATTAGACACCCTATGTACCTTGGAAGATCACTCTCAAAAAGATAGATCAAAACAGATAAGTTGGAGTTAGCTTAGAGGTGAAGAACTTGCTATTTTGGTTCATACACCTGTCCAGTGTTTTGCATAATTCTCTGAGCACAGCAGCAATTAGCTTAATTCCTCTTGGTGAAGTCTAGTTAACTTAAAGAGCTAACTTTCAAGAGTAATCGCATAAAAAATAATGAACCATACACGGATAATGATGTTCAACAAGTGATGACATCATCCCGATTTTCATGGGCTGCTATAGTAATGAGACTAGTGAGCAGAAAAATGAACATAACTCAAGATTTAAGAATCCAATGATTATGCAACTTTGTATGATTATACTAAACAGTATGTTGAATTTAACAAGCTTTAAAGCATTGAATCTGGGTAAGTACACACTGAGAAACAGCTCTGACAAGAGAGTAAAAAAGTCGGGTACCTGACAAAGAAGTGAAAATGAACAGACAGGGTTGACTTCAACTGAACATAACTAAAGATTTAAACACCCAAATGAAATCAAACTTGGTGAGCATATATTAGACTTATAGAGCTAACTTTACCAAGTTAAATCACTGAAAATGATGCACCAAACTTAGAGAAAGCATCTCTGCAATCTGACTGAGAAAACTGAGAGATATGGCAGTGAGTAGTACACTTCACAAGAACATGGAAATATGAACTCAAATGATCATGAAAATGAAAGTATATTGATTGTTGAAGTGCTCCTTCTATCTTCCTTGGAGCTAGCCCAACTTGCATCAGAAAATAGCTTCAAACCTAAATCAGATACATAAGGATAATAAAGTCCTTCATTTATGGTTCCTTTGAGATACTTGAGAATCCCTTTGGCAGCATCAATATGTGGTTTCCTTGGTGTGTGCATAAATTGATTTAGCACACTCACACTGTAACATATATCTACTCTTATCAATGTGGCATAGTTGGGACTACCCACTAGACTTTGATATGATGTGATGTCCTCTATGAGTTCACCTTCATGTGAGTTCAATTTGTGATTGGCCTCCATTGGAGTACCTGCAATCTTACAATCTTGCATCTTGAATTTTGCCAACATGTCCTTAATGTACTTTCTTTGAGTGAGAAACAAACCATGATCTTTGTAGACAACTTCCAAACCTAGGAAGTAGGTAAGTGAACCCAAATCACTTATCTTGAACTCTTCTCTCATCTGATCTTTGATCTTCTTCATACCATCTACATCATTTCCTGTCAATATAATATCATCTACATATACACATAAGTAGATGACCTCAGAATTACTCTTTTTAATAAAGAGTGAAGGATCTGCCTTGCTTGGTTGAAAGCCTTTGTCTTGCAAGAATGAAACAAGCCTGAAATTCCAAGCTCTTGGAGCTTGCTTGAGACCATACAATGCTTTGTTAAGTTTACACACATAATCAGGATAAACTTGATTCTCAAAACCAGGTGGTTGTGCCATATATACCTCTTCTGTTATCCAACCATTCAAGAATGCATTCTTTACATCTAGTTGAAGTATCTTCCAATTCTTGGAAGAGGCAATACTAAGCAAAACCCTAATAGTAGGCATCTTTGCCACAGGAGAGAAGGTCTCCTCATAATCAATCCCTTGAGTTTGTGCAAAGCCTTTTGCTACAAGCCTTGCCTTATACTTGTTAATGGAACCATCAGAATTCTTCTTGAGTTTATAGACCCATCTTGAGCCTATTACCTTCATGGATGAAGTCTTGGGCACCAAATCCCATTCTGTTTTTGCTTTGGCCTCGTCAAAGGATGATGGCTCCTCTTGATTTATATCATGTGCTATGTAGATAGAATGTTTAGTTACTAATGAGGTGTCAAACCCATACCTTTCTGGTTTTTTCTTTTCCCTCATAGATCTTCTTAAGCCATGTTGTGATGATTCTGCCTCATGTCCAAGTTCCTGCAATTTTGCTTTACCTTTAGACTTCCATGCTTTGATTTTTTCCATCTGAGTTTCTTCATCATCTTTTGAAGTATCTTGTTCTTCAATCTTTGGTTGATGCTCTCTGCCAAGCTTTGGGAAATCTTCTTCAAGGTCATATGGCAATTTGACCTTCCTGCATGAATCTTCATACCATGAATTGTTTTCATCAAAAACTACATCTCTGCTTACCAAGAATCCTTTGTCGGTAGGGTTGTATAGCCTGTAGCCCTTTTGATTGTTGTCATATCCAATAAATACACACCTTTCTGCCTTTGGATCCATCTTGCCTCTAACATGTGAAGGAACATGACCAAAAGCAATACATCCAAAAACTTTACAATGATCTAAGCTTGGTCTTCTTCCATTCCAAGCCTCATATGGAGTCATCCCATCAAGGGATTTTGAAGGCAACCTGTTAATCAAGAAAGTGGTTGTAGATACAGCCTCATCCCCATACATAATTAGGCAAATGCTTTTCATTTAACATGGACCTTACAGCTTCAACAATTGTCCTATTCCTCCTTTCTGCCACTCCATTTTGCTCAGGAGTGTACCTTGTAGTTACCTCTCTTTTGATTCCCCTTTCTTGAAGAAAAGAATCAAACTCATGGGAGAAGTATTCCCCCCCTCCATCTGACCTTAGCCTTTTTAGTGATTTACCTGTTTGATTCTCCACAAGAGCCAAATATCTTTTGAAACATGAAAAAAAACGTCATCTTTGTGTTTCATAAAGAATAGGATAGTCGATCTGCTGCAATCATGAATAAAGGAGACATAATACCTTGATCCAGATATTGAAGCTTCCTTGCTAGGTCCCCATACATCTGTATGAACCAACTCCAAGAGATCTCCATGCATATAACCTTTCTTCATGAATGGTAACGTGTGAGACTTTCCAAATTGACATGCACTACACTTATAAATCATATGTTGTTTTGACAAATTAGGGAGTCCAAGTACACTTTGGTCCCTGCAAATTTGCTTTAATGACCTTTAACCAATATGTGCTAACCTTTTGTGCCATACTTCCAATTTTGTGAGTGTCTGACTACCATAATTAAAGAGAGCAATGTTTCTAGTGTCTTGTAATTCAAATGTGAACAATCTACCTGTCTTTTCACCTTTTGCAATTCTTCTGAATCCTTGACTTGGATCTTCAACAAATGCTCCTGCCTTTGTGAACCTAACTTGCAACCCTTTCTCTACTATCTGCCCAACACTTATCAAATTCTTTGTAATGGTAGGGACATAGAGTACCTTACTAAGTAGGTTGATGTTTCCATCAAGTGCTTTGACATTGCCTATTTTCTCCACAAGATGTCTTGTATCATCTCTTGTTTGTACCTCATGCTTATTCCTTGGATCTTTTAAATCTGATAGGAGGGCCACATTTCCTGCCACATGATTTGAACAACTTGAATCTATGTAGAAAACATGCTCATCAGATTTACCTTGTGGCATAGCCATGTTCATGATCAATAATGAATCCTATTTGTTTGAGTCTTTTGTGTAGTTATTGAAGTCTCTCCTTCCTTTGTAGCCTCCTTGATAGTTTGAATGATTGTAGTTGTTGTAGCAGCCATGATAATTGTTGAACCTTCCTCTTGAGTAGCCATAACTTCCTCTATTGTATCCTCTTCCTCTTTGATTCCTGGAATTCCTAAAGCAATTTTCAGTTGTATGATTAGTTAATCCACAAATAGAACATGGGTTGGAGACTTGGGATCTCCCCCTTGTCTACCTCCTCTTCCTCTACCTCTGCCATGTCTTCCTCTACCTGCATAGTTAGCTTGATATGTACCTGCTTCATCATCCACTTTCTTTGTCTTTCCTTTGTTATCTTTGGACTTGCTTTTATCAGTGTATAAAGCTGAAGATTGATTACCTTTAGAGATTTCTCCATTTTTTATAAGCTTTGCCTCTTGAGTAAGTAGTTTTCCAATGAGTGTATTGAAATCAGGTACATGCATGTCCATGTACAAATCCATAGCTGTGGTGAATGCTTCCCACTTGTCATCTGCCTTCAAGCCATTAATGACATGCCTTACAATTTGTTCTTCATCTATTACCTCTCCAATGCTTCCCAACTGATCTGTTATGTCCTTGAGCTTTGTGACAAAATCAGTCACATTTTGTTTGGGAGCCTTCTTGAGAGTTGTGAAATCCATCCATAGTTGATGCTTCCTAGCTTTGGTACTTGAAGAGAAGAAGGATTCAAGTGCATCCCACACTTCCTGAGATGTCTTACAACTTCTAATGTGAGGCAACAAAAAATCTGAGATAGAGTTGAGGAGATAAGACCTTGCAAGTGCATCCTTGGAGCACCATGTGCTCAATCTTTCTTGCTCTTCTTGTGTTGGTTGACTTTTGTTCCTGAAACTTGGCATAACTTCATCTCAAGCCACATAACCATATAAACTTCTACCTTGGAGATAAGCTTCCATTCTTAATGACCAAGCTGAGTAGTTATCTCTGTCCAATTTGTCAATTGATGAAGGAAATCCATCTGCCATGTTGTCCAACCTTGCTCTGATACCACTATGAAGAGATGGATAAGTATGTGCTTGAAGATAAAGAGGTGTTGCAAAATCCTTGATCTACACCAGCCAAATGAACTCTAGGAGTATATGGTGGGCCCTTTTAGCTTTCCAATGGATGTATTAGACACCCTATGTACCTTGGAAGATCACTCTCAAAAAGATATATCAAAACAGATAAGTTGGAGTTAGCTCAGAGGTGAAGAACTTGCTATTTTGGTTCATACACCTGTCCAGTGTTTTGCATAATTCTCTGAGCACAGCAGCAATTAGCTTAATTCCTCTTGGTGAAGTCTAGTTAACTTAAAGAGCTAATTTTCAAGAGTAATCTCATAAAAAATAATGAACCACACACGGAGAATGATGTTTAACAAGTGATGACATCATCCCGATTTTCATGGGCTACTACAGTAATGAGACTAGTGAGCAGAAAAATAAACATAACTCAAGATTTAAGAATCCAATGACTATGAAAATTTTATGCTTATACTAGACTATATGATGAATCAAACAAGCTTTAAATCATTGAATTTGGGTACGTACACACTGAGAAACAGCTCTGACAAGATGAGTAAAAAAGTCGGGTACCTGACAAAGAAGTGAAAATGAACAGACAGGGTTGACTTCAACTAAACATAATTGAAGATTTAAACACCCAAAGGAAATGAAAATTGGTGAGCATATAGTAGACTTATAGAGCTAACTTTACTAAGTTAAATCACTAAAAATTATGCACCAAGCTCAGAGAAACCATCTCTGCAATCTGACTGAGAAAACTGAGAGATATGGCAGTGAGTACACTTCACAAGAACATGGAAATATGAACTCAAATGATCATGAAAATGAAAGTATATTGATTGTACAATACAATGTACTTACTGAACATATGTGTGTCTTGTAATCACACCTTGATATTGCATAAATCCCAGCTCTTGGAGGTCTTCACATAACCACGACTAAGACTACCATGTATTTATAGTTGATCTTGGGAGGCTAACTTCCCTCAATCACTCTCCAATCAATTAGTGATTGATTTGATTCTCTATCTACCACAAATCACGAATTCGTGGCTCCTCTTTCCCTTTTTGATCAAGTGGACTCAACCACTTAAGATTCTTTCACTTTTATATTAAGTAACGTCTTCAAAAGTTACAAGAGGTAGTTCACAAGTGAACTTTACATTGTCTTCATTTTAAGGCTTCTTCTATGACTTTGTGGGACTCAAGCCAATACTTAGGCTTGTCATAGACTTGCTCCAACATGGTTGACCCTCTCGGTCTGACCATATGTCTGTGGATAATCACCACTACTCATTTTTAGTGACACTTTTAGTTTGTCAAATACAAACTTCCAAAAATGTCCTGTAAATCTGACATCCCTATATGAGATTATGGATGTCGGTAACCCATGCAATCTGAAGACATGCTAGATAAACAACTCTACTACCTGTGGAGCTTCTATCGTCTCCTACGTAGGTATAAAATGAGCCATCTTGCTCAGTCTATCTACCACAACTAGGATTGTAGAGCAAGGATTGATGTCCTCACCCTCACATAGTCTCTTGAACCATCTTGCCCTCAACCTTGGTCTCTTGAGCCTTGCCTTTCCACTTCTTGGCCACTTTGCCTACAGATTTGCCTTGCTCTCAACCTTGGTGTCTTGAGCCTTTCCTTTTTCGCTTCTTGGCCACTTGCCTACGGACTTGCCTTGCTCTCAACCTTGGTGTTTTGAACCTTGTTGTTGTTAGAAGGGTTGCCCATAATTTTTCTCATGCTATGGCATCCTTTAGCCCTCATAAAAATACCTTCTTTTTGTAATTAGGAGATGTCCATATGAACACTCTCCTAAATCCCTTTTTGATATTTCCTTTAGTCTATGATATTGAAGCCTTTTCCATGAAACTCCTTTTTTGCACAATTTCAAATTCCCCACGTAGAAAACTCCCCACGCGCACTCTCTCTAGTTTGTTACTTTTTGAAATCCCACTACCATATCAAGATCCTATTTTTTATTTAGCACATGTGGTCTTTTGATCACATATTTTATTGACTTATGCCTCTCTTCTTCTCTATATAAAGAAGAGCCTCATTTGTAAAAAGGGGGTCCCTTGGCCATGGCCTTGGCCTCCATTTTGGTAATGGAAGAAGGTGTCATTTGTTACTCTCTTTCTTCCTTGTGTGCAAGGCGATGATCTATGTGTGTGGACTTGCATTTGGAGTTGGCTTGTGTGTGAGCATTGCTCTCCCTTGCTCCTTTTTGACGTTGGCCATGGTGCCATTGTTCATGGGCATGGGTGTGGGTGCGTTGCTTGCACTTCTTGCAACTTCACTTGGAGAAGCTTCTCACTTCCATGTGAGGCGGTTAGGGTCCGTTGCTCCCCTTTTCTCAACATTTTGGTGCCGTTGCCGAGGACGTCGGCCTTTAGCCGTTGGTTTTTCCAAGTTTGCGTGTCCATATTTTGTGAGATGCACCTTGACACATGGAGAAGGATGAATACGTGTGGCCTTCGGTTGGTCAAGGGTACCTCTCATTTGTTAAATTTTTTAGTAGTTTAGTTCTTTGTTTTTGTTTGTTGCATGAAAACACCCCCTACCCCCTTCTCTCTCTCTCTACTTCTCCATATAAACACACTTCTCTCATACTCACTCATCTTGTCTCACTATCCATCATCACCACTTCCTTCTCAGAGATGCTTTGGGATGAGGGGTGGGCAGTTTCATCTTCATTTTCCCTCCCTCTTCTCATTTTTAGGAAAACCGACAAAGAAGAAAAAAATGCACCTTGAATTCAAATTTAAACTCATATCTTCGAATGTGTGCATATGTTGTAGGACCATTTTTTGTCAGAACGTCTCGATCCTCTTTTTTCCCCTCATTAACTCTTGGCGTGAATTGGCACGGGGGAAGGGTGTGGCAGGCCATTGTACGAGCAAGAGTTAATTGATGGGTTATGCCCTCTTCCCCAAAAAAATCTTTAGTCCTTCTTCGTCCAGGCCACGCAATTGATTTCCCTCTTCTGGCTTCCCCAGTCCTAGGTCGCACACCACCTTCCCATAGTTTTACTGTGGGTATGGCGGGATGGAGCATCTTGGCCATCTTCTGATGGTTCTGTTTGTGCCCTCTCAAATGATTGCGCCTGATTGGAATTTGGGTTGAGCAGTTCTTGTTCCAGTCTATTACTACAGCATTACCTAGTGTTGGGTCGAGCATGGCTCCTACAAGAGAAGCAATTATTGATCCTTGCTCTATGCATCTTTTTCCACTCCAATGGATGTGTATCTGATGACTCTCTTGGTGGGATTTTTTGCAGGGGTTGAACAATGTTGTTTCCCCATCATACACCTTGTCGGGATCAGATTTTGGTGTTTCCTTTCCACAACAGGTTTGGGGCAAGACCTTGGCTTCCCCTTCTTCCTTCAGATCTGCTGCTAATAGTTTCCTTCGTCATCCCCATCCTTCGTCTGAGCATCGCCAAGCTCCCCGCCATCGCCACTCATACAGAGGAAAGGTGTATACAGCTGTCATATTGAGAGCGAAACTGGAAAACATTCTATGTTGCTCCCTTGCTTGCTCGCCTTTTTTGCTCTCTTGATTCATGCTCCATGCTCCCCTCATTGATCTATGACAAAACACCATGAGAAGCTTTGGGAGCATGCTGCCTAGCATCCTTTATGTCATAGTTATGTCTGCAACCTGCAGTGCTCAAGCACAATAAAAGGTTAAAAGTCCATCATATATTGGGAACTCCTTTCCACTGTTTCCTGCTGATGAGGTTAGGGGTACCTCTACATTCGGCTTTTGTCCACTAGTTGTCAATCAAGAGATTAACTGCTCCCTACTAGGTGTGTTGCATGATGAAATCCAGCTGGAAGTATGTGCAAACGATGCCATTCAAAGGAATAGATTATTCATGAACGCAGCATTATATGTTGGAATTTCATCTTTTGTCTGTATCTGGCTCCAGGTGAGTATCTATCACTGTTGGTTAATTCCCTCACCCTTAAGAAACAAGACAGGTTATAGTTTCGGTGCCACATTGGTGAAGGATCCATTCTCGGGTGTATTTTTTGGCTTGTTTTTTTTAATCACCCATCCCAACCAATTTTCTATCTACTGGACTATGATGTGTTCTACTATTGTGCCCAGATGTTCACACTCTGGAACAATACTTTGTTTATCAGGATACATACTTTAAGCTCCGGTACGATTGAATGAGCCAATTTACCATTTGTTGGGCAACCTTTTATCTAACGCCAATTGTGTCTCTCTGAAACATGTTGACTGTATTCAATATCTACAGATGTCTGGGGCCTGCTTGCATGCTTTTTGTATTAGAAAAACATAGAAGTATGATTTGCACTTGCCATGGATAATCATATGAAGATAGTGGCTTATGGTCTTGAACAAATAATTCAGTAAATGCCTTGTCTTGTTAACTTCGTGATGTAAGCATGATAATGTCTGCAATAACACGTTTTCATCCTATCCCTTTTACCGAAGGACAGGGAGACATGAAAAGCTCTTTTGATATTGTGATGTTTATTTCACATCTCCTATCTGTGTGGAAGTCTACCAAAGACACATATTTGTTTGCCATGAAAGTTTCATGTTATGTCTCCATCATCTCCTTATCTCTAAGGTTTATTTTCAACTGCTTGTAATAGCTAAGTACGAGTTTTTTCCTAACCTTTATGAATTGGAGAATTACAGGTAAGTGAGTCGACTAAAGACACAACCATCGACATTAGCAACTGCCCTAAAAACAAGAACAAGTTCATTCTCATACTACATGGGGAAGTATGTTGCATGTGACCACTGCACTGCGATGGCACCTTTTCAAAGTTTGCTTATGAACGCAGTCTTGCATATGTTTTTTTGTTGATCACAGCAATACCACCTGTAAATTCATACATCACTCTAATTGGCTTTCTCCTAAGAGAAAAGAACGGCCAGACCTTGGTTGAAGTAGACAAGACTGGGAATTGTGTCATTTTCATATAAGGCTGAATCTAATTGATGTTCTAATTAAGGCTAGATTTGATCCTATCTTTTGACGTGGAACTCGGTTTAAAAAGGTATAAATTAATTACAAGAATCAAGATGCTACAATCTATTAGGACCATCTTTGGCTAGCATGCTCCTTCATATTGTGTGTGACCCTTGTAGTGCAGGTTGTACTACAGTAAGCTTTGGAGATTCTTGTGACTTCCCCGCAAGGGTAGTTTCTCGGGAGAATGACATGGCTTGAGGGAAAGCTCTTCTCCTCAAACTTGGAGCCCTCATCATGACTTATGAAAGGTGCAGGAAATTGCCCTTGGGGTATCTGGGTTGGTAAGTTGTGAAGCATTGAACCTGGTTCCAAGAACTTGTGACTGACTCATGACAATTGGTGACCAAAACTACGCCTAGAAGTCACTCTATTTTTGTACTTAATGAATTGACTATCTTGATGAAGATAAACTGACCCTTGAATATTTTATGAGAAATAGATCTTCTAGCCTACCTTTGGCTTTGTAGCAGCTCTACAATGCTCACTGAAAGATCATGTCCTGGAATATCTTTGAGAATGGCACAATGACGCATTAACATCATCCGTTTGGGTTTCTTCTTTTGTGCTCAGATGAAGATCCTTCTTCAGGGGGGTTGTGAGTAAGAAAGATCCTTCTGACTGTGGTATGCCTGGGTTGGGATGTCTTCTCTAAGGGGCCACCATCAGCATTGTTGAAAGGTGAAATCATTATCATGTTCTAGCAGAAATAAAAATTGTCGATGCTCTGTTCATTTGTTGCAGGTCCAACTATTGAAGTTTTGTTATATGAGGACTAGACCACGTCTTGATCCAGGAATAATTTACTTCGTGAAATTTTTTGATGACTGTTGTGGAAGATCATGAGCTTTGTAGGTCTCTACACTGATTAGTAATAACAGGCTTGCCTATATCCATAATTGTGGCATTCATTCTTCACTTATATAGACATAACAACTAGAGGAAAAAGTTGCATGGATTCAAACATGTTCTGTACTATTGTGAAAATCACAAAGATCCGAATGCTTGTTTTTTGTCAGGGAAAAATTTCTTTGGTTTTACAATGTCGCCTAATGTAGTGTAGGCCAACACATGAAGAACTTAGCATTGATCCTTTTAACTCCTATAGATGCTCTCTTGTGAATGATATGGTTTGATGATCATTTTGGATTCTTGTGACTGACCCCTGTGGGATTGGTGTATACAGGTTTTGGGAGAAACTTGATCACCACTACTGCTAATGAATCTATTTTCAGATGCACCAAGAGTGTTGTTCTTCAGTAAATAAATGCTTTAAGATTTATAATCGATGGCATGATAGAGGGGAAAGATTCTCATTTCTGGCTAGAAGACTACGTGATGTTTCTTGGTTTATACTTCAGGATGAGTTGATGATCCTTTGAGTTTTCTTCTCCATAAGATCTTGCAGCTTGTTATTTGCAATAGGCATTTGGCATATAAATATATTTGGATTCTAAGATTGACGGGTTCTTTGGAGCTCATTCCGTGAGAGAATTGTTGTGTCTGTGGCTAGTTTGAAGCTTTTTTCATATCACAATACATGCTCGGGGTTGATCTATTGAATTTTGGTCCCTAAGCTTTCCATCACAGATGCTATAATAATACTCTAATTGCTTTAATTGATGGATCATATCACTTCGGTATTATGTTCACATGACAATACATGTCATCACACATGAACTAAATGTAATATGAGCGCAACATCTTTTTCAATGCATAATCAGATTGCTTATATGTAGGTACAGGTACTGCTGGTGTATGACATTAGGTAAAGATTGGCCAAACTAGAATTGACTTGGACTACACCAATCTTACTTTTGATCTTTGTTAATGTCATGATTTTACTCCACATCATCACCAATGGTTGTTTTTGGGTTCATACTTTGGCTTTGAGAAAGTAATTGGATGCTTTCTATTCTTTCAACATTGGTGCATCATATGCTTACTATATGCATGGCCATCCTATTTTCATCTTCAGACACTATGATAAATGACTTCTTTGAATGAAAATAGGCCAGTGTAAGCTTATTTGAGAACTAGAAGACTATGGGCTCTTGGGAGCCCAGGATTGTGTAGGGGTAGCTATACCTGAAATACACACCATGGCAAGGTAGATCTTCAAGAGGATGTCTCTCTATAAGAAAAGTCTTGCAGAAGAGGATGCCCCTGAAGTGGAAACTAAATTTGAAGTGAATATAGATCTCATTACTAGATGCAGCCTACTTGCTCTTTTGTATGTCATTTCAGGTTTGGGAGCTTCTGGAGAAGGCATTTCCTGCCTTACAAAGACTGCATGGTGGGAGGAATGCTGGGCTGACTGCCCCAAGGGGATTGTGTCGCTCAGCCTTGAAGATTGAAGATTTGCAGATTGAAGTAAAGATTGAAGAGTTGAAGACCTGAATCTTGCAGACTGAAGAATTGCAGGTTGAAGAATTGCAGAATTTTGAAGATCAGAAGAGTTTCCAGACTTGACTCCAACTGGGAACAATTCAGCTATGTATGCTTCTCATTTCTTAGCTTTGTCGAGGACGACAAAGTCTAGGAGGGGGAGGAGTGTTGTTATAAGGGTTGCCCATAATTTTTCTCATGCTATGGCATCCTTTAGCCCTCATAAAAATACCTTCTTTTTGTAATTAGGAGATGTCCATATGAACACTCTCCTAAACCCCTTTTTGATATTTCCTTTAGTCTATGGTATTGAAGCCTTTTCCATGAAACTCCTTTTTTGCACAATTTCAAATTCACCACGTAGAAAAGTCCCCACGTGCACTCTCTCTCTAGTTTGTTACTTTTTGAAATCCCACTACCATATCAAGATCCTATTTTTGATTTAGCACATGTGGTCTTTTGACCACATGTTTTATTCACTTATGCCTCTCTTCTTCTCTATATAAAGAAGAGCCTCATTTGTAAAAAGGGGGTCCCTTGGCCATGGCCTTGGCCTCCATTTTGGTGATGGAAGAAGGTGTCATTTGTTACTCTCTTTCTTCCTTGTGTGCAAGGCGATGATCTATGTGTGTGGACTTGCATTTGGAGTTGGCTTGTGTGTGAGCATTGCTCTCGCTTGCTCCTTTTTGATGTTGGCCATGGTGCCATTGTTCATGGGCATGGGTGTGGGTGCGTTGCTTGCACTTCTTGCAACTTCACTTTGAGAAGCTTCTCACTTCCATGTGAGGCGGTTAGGGTCCGTTGCTCCCCTTTTCTCAACACTTGCCTTTCCATTTCACTATTCCATTCTCCTATGAGAAATTAGAATATGGAATGGTGAAGCGGAAAGGCAAGGTTTAAGACACCAAGGTTGAGAGCAAGGCAAGTCCGTAGGCAAGTGGCCAAGAAGCGGAAAAGGCAAGGCTCAAGACACCAAGGCTGAGAGCAAGGCAAATTTGTAGGCAAAGTGGCCAAGAAGTAGAAAGGCAAGGTTCAAGACACCAAGGTTGAGAGCAAGGCAAGTCTGTAGGCAAGTGGCCAAGAAGCGAAAAAGGCAAGGCTCAAGACACCAAGGTTGAGAGCAAGGCAAATCTGTAGGCAAAGTGGCCAAGAAGCGGAAAGGCAAGGCTCAAGAGACCAAGGTTGAGGGCAAGGTATCAGAGCCTAGGAAGTAGGCTTGGGAAAGGTGGATTGACCTAATGGCCTCTAAAAAAGGCACATGGGCATCCTCTATATGAAAGGGTACAAATTTGCACACGTCGCTTTCACAAGTTAGCCTAAAAAAGATTGAGGTCTATCTCTCAATCCGCAGGTGGGGTTGAGGCATGTAATATACCGTTGGGAAGCTCTCAGAATGAACTTTCCAAATCTGATGAGATAGCTTGGAAGTGTGAAATCCTTGGGTGGCACTTGATTGAGTGTTCAAGATACCAAGCATGGGTGAGAACAAGCTTCAAGACTGAGGTTGAGAACAAGTGCTCAAGACACCAAGGTTGCGAACAAGAAGGTTCAAGACACCAAGGTTGAGAGCAAGGGTTCAAGAGACAAAGGTTGGGAACAAGGTTCAAGAAACTATGCGAGGTTGAGGACATCAATTCAAGGATATCTAGGGAGTTCAAGGGGCTGGTCACCGATGCTAGAGGGATACAAGAGCAGATCATTGAGGACAATGATTGACCAAGGGGGGAAGAATGTAATAAAGTGATAGGTTAGAGATGGTTGAACCACACCCTTGATAGGTAGGAGATGGTTGAACTACAACCTAAGAGAGAGGATTAGGAAGTAATCCTCAACCATGGCTTTTGGGGCAAGTGTTTAGCCCATCACATTCCTATCCAAGAGGTTGTGAGTTCATAGACTGACCAAGATGGCTCATTTTATACCTACGCAGGAGACGATAGAAGCTCCACAAGTAGCGGAGTTGTTTATCCACCATGTCTTCTTTTGAGGAAAGCCTCACACTTGGTATCAGAGCCTAGGAAGTAGGCTTGGGAAAGGTGGATTGACCTAATGGCCTCTAAAAAAGGCGCTTGGGCATCCTCTATATGAAAGGGTACAAAGTAGTGCACGTCACTTTCACAAGCTAGCCTAACAAAGATTGAGGTGTATCTCTCAATCCGTAGGTCGGATTGAGCCATGTAATATACCATTGGAAAGCTCTCGGAATGAGTTTTCCAAATCTAATGAGGTAGCTTGGAAGTATGAAGTCCTTGGGAAACCTTGGGTGGCACTTAATTGAGGGTTCAAGATACCAAACATGGGTGAGAACAAGGTTCAAGACTGAGGTTGAGAACAAGGGCCCAAGACACCAAGGTTGCGAACAAGAAGGTTCAAGACACCAAGGTTGAGAGCAAGGGTTCAAGAGACCAAGGTTGGGAACAAGGTTCAAGAAACTATGCGAGGTTGAGGACATCAATTCAAGGGTACCTAGGGAGCTCAAGGGGCTGATCACCGAGGCTAGAGGGATACAAGAGCAGATCATTGAGGACAATGATTGACCAAGGGGGGAAGAATGTAATAAAGTGATAGGTTAGAGATGGTTGAACCACACCCTTGATAGGTAGGAGATGGTTGAACTACACCTTAAGAGGGAGGATTAGGAAGTAATCCTCAACCATGGCTTTTGGGGCAAGTGGTTAGCCCATCACATTCCTATCCAAGAGGTTGTGAGTTCAATTACTTACATCTTGCTCACTCTATCTACCACAACTAGGATTGTATCCCGCTTCCTTTGGGTTCCCGATAACCCCACTATGAAGTCCATGGATATACTATCCCAATTATGATCTGGAACTTGTAAAGGATGTAAAAGACCTGGTGTCTTTACCCTTTCTGCTTTGTTGACTTGGCACATAAAGCATTGTTGAACATAAGTATGGATATCTCTGGCTAATCCAGGCCACCAAAATGTTCTTCTAACAAGCTGTATTGTCTTGTCAACACCAGGATGTCCTGTGCAGGGAACATCATGGTTATCATGCATGACTTTCTTTCGTAAATCCTGGGAATCTCGCACACAAACCTTTCCTTTTCGGTCCACTATTCCATTCTCCTGTGAGAAATTATAATACGGAATGGACTTGTTTGCTTTAGTAGAAGAAGAAACAGCTGGAACTGTCCCGTCTCCTAAAATAGAGTCTTCACTAATGGCTCTAACTATCTGTAACAAATGTGGATCTTCCACCTGTGCTTCCTTAATTTCTTGAAGCAATGAGCTTTCTAAAATTGTAAAGCTCATCTGATACATTATACGAGATAATGCATCAGCTACTATATTTTCTTTGCCTCTTCTATACAAGATTTCCATGTGAAATTCCTGCATGAGCTCAGCCCAACGAGCCTGTCGGCCTCAAAGATCTGGCTGACTACAAAAATATTTGAGTGTATGATGATCTGTGAATACCTTAAAGTCTGCACCATGAAGATAGTGTCTCCAAACTTTAAGTGCATGCACTACCGCATACAACTCTTGTTCATGCACCGATCAATTGCATTGTGCACTACTTAACTTCTTACTTTCAAAAGCTATTGGCCTGCCATCTTGACTCAAGACTGCTCCTATGGCTATACCGCTAGCATTCGTTTCTAACTCAAATGGTTTTTTGAGAATCCACCACTTTGAGTATAGGAGCCTCTAAAACAGCTTGTTTCAAGGTATCAAAACTCTCTTGCTGCTCTTGCTTCCATGCAAATGGAATTTTTCCCTGAAGCAAGTTCGTCATAGGTGCTGCTATCGATGAATATGAAGAGATGAATTTCCGATAGAAACCGAAAAGTCCTAAGAATGACCATAACTGCCCCTCATCCTGAGGAATAGGCCATGCTAAAATGAATGATACCTTCTTGGGATCCATCTGAACCCCATCAGCTGAAATCACATGCCCTAGATACTCTATCCTCAGAGGAAACAACTGTGTCTTCTCTGGATTTACATACAGCTAATTTTCTTTTAAAATATTCAACACAAATCTTAAATGATTTTCATGCTCATGCACAATCCCACTATACACTAGCAAATCATCCACAAAATCAACAACACACTTTCCTATGAAAGGTCGTAAGATATCATTCATTAACATCATAAATGTAGTTGGAGCATGTGTCAAACCAAAGGGCATGACCAAATACTCACAATGACCAAAATGGATCCTGAAAGCTGTCTTATGTACATCATGATCTTTTACTCTAATCTGATGATAGCCACTCTTTAAATCTATCTTACTAAACACAATGGCTCCACCTAGAGCATCCAAAAGATCATCAATCCGGGGCATGGGATATCTGTGTCTAATAGTGATCTTATTGAGTGCTCGATAATCGACACACATCCTATAAGATCCATCCTTCTTCTTCACAAGAAGAACTGGTGTGGCAAAGGTTGAATAGCTAGGTCTAATCAACCCTTTTTGAAGATACTCGTCCACGACCTTGCGGACTTCATTTTCCTCCTGCAAACTCATTCGAAATGGTGGTCGAGCGGTCGGATACGCTCCTGGTACCAATTCGATTCTATGCTCTATATTCCTGCAAGGAGGCAAACCTGATGGTAATTCCTTTAAAAACAACTCTTGGAATTCTACTCTCACTTTAGCTGAAAGTGCTGGAGCATTCCAACTTGAGTCTCCATGACTGCATGAATCCATCTCAATATATGGCAAATACATGAAATAAAGAAAATAGATATACTTACAATCAATTTTGAGCAACTTGGTAGCAGTCACCAATCGCGTCTCTTGGAGATCTGGTTCTCCACGGATTAGTAATCTCCTTCCCTCATGCTCAGACTGACACACATGCGAAGCAAAATCAATGACTGGTTTCTTCCTCGCATGCCACTTTTTACTAAGAACTATATCGAATCGAGCTAATCTCGCTATCTCAAAATCCAATCTGTCCTCATAGGACTAGATTTGAATAGGAAGATCAACTCCTCGTCTATCCCAAGTTTCAGTTCCCTTCCCGTCGGCTAGCTCTATGGTATAAGTATAATCTGATTGTACCATATCTAAGCATAATCTCTTGACTAATCAGGAACTAATAACATTATGAGTTGAACCTGTGTCAAAGAGTACCTTGACAGGTTGTCCTGCCACGACTCCTCTCATGACAATAAGCTCAGTATCTGGGAACTGGTATCCTTTCTGTGCCACTGGCCAAAGCACAGCATCTAGCACAGTTGGAACCTTTTTAGTGACCGTCATGGCCACTATGGGAGATGATAATGGAGATGGGGAATCCCCAAACTCATCCTCACTCCCACCCCCTACCTGAGTCAGATTTATGACTATGGTAGCTGCTATTTTTTTCTTTTTAGGACAATCCTTATACAAGTGCTGCCCTAAGCAACCATAGCACAAACCCTCTTTCATTGCCTTCTCTTTCTGCTGAGGGGTAAGAATAGATCGGTTATATGCCCTCTCAGCCAGAGCAGACACTTTTCTCTTTCCTCCTGAGACTGTCTGGATCATGTGCACTTGCTTAGCCTCCCTAGAAGGTTGTGCACTGACCGAACCAGGAGTCGAAGAATGGAAAGGTCGGCTAACCCTAGTCCATGGGGATCTTTGGCCCCAGGAACCTATGATCATATAACCAAGGCCATCTATGTGGCCTGTTCCAAAGACTGATACTGCTCCTTCCTCACTAAAGGTTGGATAGTTTCTCTGAGTCCCAAAACAAATTTGTGGACTTGAAGAAATTCTGGAATGGTATCAGGTACTTTAAGAAGCACCTCTCTATACCTATCTGCATATTCCTGAACTGATTGATTCTTTTGACTAATGAAGAACCAGGTGTCTAGTGCTCTAGACCTTTCATCAGGTGGTACAAAATTGTTATAAAATAGGATTTTAAATTGATCCCATGTTGTGGGCTCCTTTTTATCCTGCTCTATCTTACGCCACCACCTATGTGCGACGTCCATAAGGTTATAAGTGGCTTGCTGAATCTTGTGTCTATCATCAGTGATATGACACAGGTGAAAGCACTATTCCCACTTGCTGAGCCACTGCTCAACCGCGTCAGCAGTCCTAGCGCTAGTTGAGCCATGATATCTTGGCGGCTTAAGATCCTTAAGCTTCCATCTGGCTTCTCTAACTAAGATGCTATCTCTAGGGACTTCTGTAAGTTTGATGCTCATCTGGAGCATCTACCTCCATCTCTGGAAAATCAGAATCGAGCGGCTCTTCTTCTTTCTTGGAACCACGCACGTGTTCCAAGATATCTTGAAGAGAACTCTCTAAGAATGAAATTCTATTATTCATGGCTTGAATTGGATCAACTG
Organism: Ceratopteris richardii; assembly: GCA_020310875.1. NCBI lineage: Eukaryota > Viridiplantae > Streptophyta > Polypodiopsida > Polypodiales > Pteridaceae > Ceratopteris > Ceratopteris richardii. The sequence continues at coordinate 31,808,151 of CM035412.1, forward strand.
GAGGTTCTGGCATAAGGGTATCTGTTCTAGCAGGTGATGATGGTTCGGGTTCCATATTAGACTAAAGGTAAGTAACTTTTTCTTTTGTTTTTTTTTTAAATATACTAATCAATCATATATACTAGTGGCAAACGAAAAAAGAACCAATCAAAGCTTTTGCTTAACACAAAAAAGGAACTTTAATATTTTCCTAAAGTTCAATGCACATGCATGCTAATATTTTAGAAATTTTGGCAGCCTAACGGCATCACTTCAAAATCCGAAATAATTTTGAAAGCGTCAAGCATTCAACAAAATCAAATCATCAGTGTCGGCATGCACGATCTATTTTGTCTTCTCAACGAACACCTGCAATTGAAAACTTTTCCAAGTATGTTGTTGGGCTCTATATGCCCTCAATCAAAATATTTCTCTTGTCAATACGTGCCGATACTTACCACCTGTAAGAAAAGCTCAAGCATCGACCATACATCTCTACGTATGTCATTCTACACATATGCAAGAATACTTCTAATATGTATAATCAACAAAAATAATCAACCAAATATTGACTCAATACTTATCTCAAATTCTTTTGGTATTCGAGAAGCATCCAATTGAACAGCTACGGGTAGACTATTCACTCCCTTTGGTTCGTGGATCGCATAAGTCTTCAAGAAGTGCTTCGTTGAAGGTGCTCGATGAAGAACAGTCCACTTCCAACATCTGTTGCAGGCAATAACTAGACCCAAAGTTGTTGATGTATGAAACATCACAAGAAATGAATTAATGTGACACTAGACAACCTCTATGATCACCATTAAGTCATTGCCACTCAAAAATTTGAGAAATGATAGCCAAAACCAAGAACTTTACTTTTTCATATTTTTCTAGTCACTGAAATGATATACCTTCAGTATTTTGCTACTTTATCTTAGCAAAAATATTATTTCTCCAAGATCGTTTGATGGCTGAAAGTAGAAGAGTAGAGCTTTCCAACAAGCTACTATTTCCAAGAAACGGATCTCTAGAACTCAAGATATAGCCTTCACAAAATGACCCTGTATGACTTCCAAAAGTGGAAATTTTGCCTGTTTTAGTAAATCTGAGTGTCTAAAAATAAAAATTTGATGCCTAGCATCGACTTGCAACCAAGAATCGATGCCAAGCATCGACTTTGTGCTTTTTTCAGCCACTTTTGGTTCCTGAAATAGGTGCATAAACCACAAGTATGAAGAAGACCACTTTTATGTTAGAAGTCGATACCAGGCATCGACTTTATGTTGAAACTCGATGCCAGGCATCGACTTTATGTTGAAACTCGATGCCAGGCATCGAGTTGCTCCACAAACTTCATCTTTTCAAGAAGATTTGTCAGTAGATAAAAGTTAGATATGAAGACAAGGACTTATCAGCTAAGATTCTATGCCAAGCATCGACTTCCCGCGTAAAACTCAACCTTTCAACATACATTCGATGCCAAGCATCGACTTGCTTGGAAAACTTCAACTTTTAAAGAAACATTTCATAGAAGACAAACTCTAGAGATGGAAGAACAAGACTTATACACAGAACTTTAACTAGTTCTTATCATAGCTATGAAAACTCAGAAGTTTACAGATGCTTTATCACTCTGAGAAGCCCGACTATACTCAGTCATACAAAATGAACTCCTAATGACATTCTCTCTCACTCTTCCACTTCGCATCAGTTGATACTAACTAACTTATATAGTTTTTCTCAATCTCGTGATTTTGAAAAAACTCTAGAACTAAACTGAACTAACTTTACAAATATAATACACTTGTGAATTTGTCCCTTCACATAGGCATGTGATTTTCTTCTAAAGCTTTGACCTTCAAATATATGTCCAATTAGTGAGTGTTTCTCCAACAGCTCCCCCTCAATCACTAATTGACATTTCCTATTTCTTCATATCATCTTTTTTTCTTTTACTCCTGCCATGCTTTTGAATCTACTAGTCTTCACACCATCCAGGCTCTTTGTCATTATGTCTGCTATCTGATCTTTTGTAGAAATGTACTCCACTTCAATTTCTTTCTCCATTACCTTTTCTCTCAGGAAATGATAATGTATCTCTATATGTTTTGTTCTTGCATGAAATACTCGATTTGCTGCAAGATAAAGTGAACTCATATTATCTCCATGTATTGTAGGTATACCTTGATCAATACACAAGCTTTTGAACAATGTTTGCATCCATATGACCGCCTTAGCTACTTCCACAAGTCCTTTGTACTCAGCTTCAGTTGATGACAATGCTACTGTATGTTGTTTCTTTGAACATCAACTTACAAGCTTATCACCAATGTATATCATGTATCCATGAGTTGATCTTCTGTCATCCTGGTTACCTGCCCAGTCTGAGTCACTGTAGGCTCTCAACTTCAAATCTGATGTAAAAGGATAATACAATCCTTCCTTTATAGTTCCTTTGATATAACTGAGAACTCTTTGACTTGCAATCCAATGTGGATCCTTTGGACAATGCATGAATTATGATAGAACTCCCACTGCATAACTAAGATCAGGTCTTGTTAGTGTAGCATAAATCAAACTATCCACAAGAGATTGATACTTCCTCATATCTTTGTATTCTGCATCATCATATTTACTGAGCTTGTGATTAACTTCAAGTGGAGTTGAAGCTTCTAAGCAATTTTCCATATTAAACTTCTTCAATAGATTCAGAAGATACCTTTCTTGTGATACATATATGCCATGATCTGTATAAGTGACTTCCATTCCAAGAAAGTATGATAACTTTCCTAGATCACTGATCTTGAATTCTTTTTCAAGTAATCTCTTTACCTCCTTGATTCCTTCATCTGAAGTACCTCTGATTATAATGTCATCTACATAAATACAAATGTAGATTGTACCTTCCTCTGCTCTTTTGATGAGTAGACTTGGATCTGCTTTTGAACTTTGATATCCAAGGTCATTGAGATACTTCACCAATCTATAGTTCCATGCTCTTGGAGCTTGCTTCAATCCATACAATGCTCTTCTCAACCTGCAAACAAAATTTGGATACCTGGAATCTATAAACCCTTGAGGTTGCTCCATGTATACCTCATTTGATATGTATCCATTCAAGAATGCATTCTTTATATCCAATTGACTTAGGGTCCATCCTTTTGAAGCTGCAATAGCAATGATTGTCCTTATAGTTGACATATTAGCTACAGGACTGAATGTCTCATCATAATCTATGCCATAGGTTTGGGCATAGCCTTTCACCACCAGTCTAGCTTTGTATCTGGCTATACTTCCATCTGCAAGCTTCTTCACTTTATAAATCCATTTATTTCCAATTACTTTCTTACCATTTGGTTTAGGAACAAGTTCTCGTGTCTTGTTCTCCTCCAGTGCATTAAATTCTTCCTTCATGGCTTCTTCCCATTGCTTCTTACCTTTAGCTTCATCATAGTTCTGAGGTTCTTCATCATCTTTGACCATATATGCATAGTTCTTCTGACTTATGTAAGAAGTATCATAAGAATACCTTTCTGGTTGCCTTCTAGTCCTGCTTGACCTTCTTGGTTCACATTCTTCATAAGTGTTTGGATACACCTCTTCATCAAATATAGGAGCTTCTTCATTTCTTCTTGTTAATCCACTTCTGGATGTACTTGCTTGCATATATCCTTCATCTTCATTTACCTGCACAATTGATTTTCTTTTCTCACATCTTCTTACCTCTTCTTCAAATTCTTCAGCTATATGACTTTGATCTGCATACTAACTTTTCTGTTCATCAAATGTAACATCTCTAGAAACAAGAAATTGTTTGGTTAGAGGATTCCAAAACCTGTAACCCATCTGCTTTTCATCATAACCAATGAACACATATTTTTCTGCCTTTGGTTCAAGTTTATGCCTAAGCTGTGATGGCACATAAGCATATGCAATTGATCCAAACACTTTACAATGATCTAGTGTTGGTTTCTTACCCCACCAGGCTTCATATGGAGTCATTCCATTGAGAGCTGCACATGGTAATCTATTCACAAGATATGTAGTTGTATTTACAGCTTCAACCCAAAGATAATTTGGACAATTCTTCTCCTTCAGCATAGCTCTAGCAAACTCAACCAAAGTCCTATTTCTCCTTTCTACTACACCATTTTGTTGTGGTGTATACCTGCAAGTTATTTCTCTCTTAATACCTGCATTCCAAAGATAATCATTGAACTCTTGGGAGAAGTATTCTCCCCCTCCATCAGACCTCAATCTCTTAAGCTTTTGACCTGTGACTCTCTCTGCATATGCATGAAAATGCTTGAAGGCTCCAAATACTTCTGATCTTTCCTTCAAAACATAGAGAGTTATCCATCTTGTAGCATCATCAATGAAAAGAACATAGTACCTTGAGCCACTGATAGATCCTTCTTTTGTTGGTCCCCATACATCTGTATGAATGAGCTCAAGTACTCCATCATGTTTGAATCCTTTCCTCTGAAATGGTAACCTGTGTGCTTTACCCATTTGACATGCTTCACATTTATAAACCATATGTTGACTCTGCACATTTGGTAGTCCTAGTACAGACTGATTAGCAATCATAGCTTTAATTCCTCTTTCATTGAAATGACCTAATCTCTTATGCCACAGATCAAGTTCTATAATCACTCCTTCACCATGTGTGAGCAAAGCTTGACCAATATTCCCTTGTACTCTTAAAGTAAAGAGTCTACCTTCTTTCTTACCAGAGACAATTTGATTATATCCATTCTTTGGATCTTCAACAAATACTCCTTCATTTGTAAACCTGACTTGAAAACCTTTTTCAACTATTTGTCCCACACTAATCAAATTTTTAGGTATTGTAGGAACATACAAAACATTGGTTAGCAAATCTGCTCCACTCTTGCATTTCACTTTTCCAATTGAATGTACACTATGTCTTGTATTATCACCTGTTTGAACTGTATGACTAGAAATGCCTTTTTCCAATTCTGACATCAATTCTATGTTTCCTGACAAATGATTAGAACATCCAGAGTCAATGTAAAATACCTTTAGATCTTATTTATCTAATGTGATGATTGAATTCATCATCAATGATGTATGACTTTCATTCTGTGTGTCATTTGCATAATTGTAGTAGGTGGTGTTGTAGGATTGATTCTGTCCCCAACTTCTTCCTCCACCTCAACCATAGCCTCCTCTTTGACTTTGTCTACCTCTTTGAAAATTACTTTGATATCTTCCACCTCTGCCTCTGCTATTGTTATTCTATTTTTTATTTGATCCTTGTTGATTGTGCCAACAATCATGAGCCAAATGATTACTCAATCCACAGATCCAGCAAGCCTTATTGTTGTTATTTTGATTACCTCTTCCAAAACCTCTTGCTCTTCCTCTACCAATGCCTTTACCTCTTGCATAATAAACTTGAGAAGTTGACTCTTCTTCATCCTTTGCTTTACCTTTATCTCCTTTCTTCTTATTCTTCATGTACATTGCAGAACTTTGTCCTTTATCTCCATCTCCCTTCAAGTCTTGCTCATATGTGAGCATCAAACCAAGTAATTGATTCAAATCTGGAACATAATGATTTAATGAAAGTTATGTTGATAAGACAAAAGGTTTCCACCTTTCATCCCCTCTCAAACCTGCAAGTAGTTGAGCAATCAATCTGTGATTTTCAACATCTTCATCTATGGATCCAAGACTATCTACTAGATCATTCATCTTAGTGACATAATCACTAATACTTTGACTTGGCTTCTTCTTGAATGTTGTAAACTCTGACCATAGACTTGCTTTCCTTGCTTTAGTAGTGCTTTGGAAATGATACTCCAATGCATTCCATATATCTTCAGATGATTCCAATCCTCTGATGTGTGGTAGCAAATGATGAGAGATTGTATTGTAAATGTAGGCTTTTGCACTTGCATCCTTCTTCTGCCAATGCTTCAAATCATCAAGTTTGTCTTTCTTTGGTCGGCTTTCATCTTCAAATACTGGCTTCTCTTCTTCACCTATTACATATATCATGAGTTTCTTACTCATAAGTAAGGCTTCCATTCTCATTACCCATGCAGGGTAATTATCTCTGTCCAGTTTGTCAATGGAGATATGATATGTCATACTCCTTTCCTTCTGCTGCAACCTTTGAGCTTAAAGGATAAAGAATAATACCTTTTGGACTTCTTTGTGTATGAGGATACTTTTGAAGTAACCTTTTGATGCCTTGTGTCTTCAAATGCTTCACCTTTCAACCTTTAATGAAAAACTTTTCAAAACTTCTTGTACCTTTGCCACCTTCTACTCTTTAGGACCTTTCTGCTCTGATACCACTTGATGTATGAAACATCACAAGAAATGAATTAATGTGACACTAGACAACCTCTATGGTCACCATTAACTCATTTCCGCTCAAAACTTTGAGAAATAATAGCCAAAACCAAGAACTTTACTTTTTCAGATTTTTCCAATCATTGAAATGACATACCTTCAGTGTTTTGCTAATTTCTCTTAGCACAAATATTATTTCTCCAAGTTCTTTTGATGGATGAAAGTAGAAGAGTAGAGCTTTCCAACAAGTTATTATTTGCAAGAAAGGGATCTCTACTCAAGATATAGCCTTCACAAGATGACCATGTATGACTTCCAAAAGTGGAAATTTTTCCTGTTTTAGTAAATCAGACTGTCTAAAAATAAAAATTCGATGCCTAGCATCGACTTGCAACCAAAAGTTGATGCCAGGCATCGACTTTGTGCTTTTTTCAGCCACTTTTGGTTCCTAAAATAGGCACGTAAACCACAAGTATGAAGAAGACCACTTTTATGTTAGAAGTCGATGCCACGCATCGACTTTATGTTGAAACTCGATGCCAGGCATCGAGTTGCTCCACAGAATTCATATTTTCAAGAAGATTTGTCAATAGATAAAAGTCAGATATGAAGACAAGGACTTATCAGCTAAGATTCGATGCCAGGCATCGACTTCCCGCATAAAACTCAACCTTTCAACATACATTCGATGCCAGGCATCGACTTGCTTGGAAAACTTCAACTTTTAAAGAAACATTTCATAGAAGAAAAACTCTGGAGATGGAAGAAGAAGACTTATACACAGAACTTTAACTAGTTCTTATCATAGCTATGAAAACTCAGAAGTTTACAGATGCTTTATCACTGTGAGAAGCCCGATTATACTGAGTCATACAAAATGAACTCCTACTGACATTCTCACTCTCTTCCACTTTGTGTCAGTTGATACTAACTAACTTATATAGTTTTTCTCAATCTCGTGATTTTGAAAAAACTCTAGAACTAAACTGAACTAACTTTACAAATATAATACACTTGTGAATTTGTCCCTTCACATAGGCATGTGATTTTCTTCTAAAGCTTTGACCTTCAAATATATGTCCAATTAGTGAGTGTTTCTCCAACAAAAGTATGGCTTGCAGCTGCTCTATGGAAAGAGTTCAGAAAGAGCTATCTATGGGTATGTCATCCTTGCGTAGCAGCCACTGAATTCAAGGACAACAGATGACATCATTAAATTTTGTTCCGGGAGTTGAACAGGAGAATAGTGCTGAGATCTAGTAGTGGTTCAGCTTACTTTTCATATTTGTTGTTGTCGTCGCAGCACAAACACGAGTGGATGATCGGGAGCAGCATTAGAAGCGTCAGTTCCCCAGATTAAAGCAAATTTCAGATATGTTATTGTCAAAAGAAGACTTTAACTCTTTGTTCAGTGTGCGCTAGCTTTATTGTCTTTGAGTTGGTTAGTAGAATTGATAGATTAGAATTTGGAGTATTAGTTTTGCTCCCTATCGTTCGTTGTGATCCAGATCAACACTCTTCCTCCAGCGCACCTTGACGTAGCTTGTTGCGATCATAGAAGAAGCTGCTTCCTCCTCATGCAAACGCATCCATAGCCCATATAATCTTTCGATTTTTCCTGCTCACTCTCGAGAGAGACCTCCGTTCCTGCTAGAAATAATGTGTGATTCCCTCCTATTGCACCTCATGCATGAATCCACCTTCTCATGTAGAACTCCAATCCCATCAACACATGGCAATCCCTTCCTCCCTTGACATGCGCCTTTTTTTTATCTCTCCTCCAAAAAACAGCCACCACAAACGATCGATGACAAAAAACATGCCGAAAAAAAACTCACACCCAAAATCTTATATTGCTCTTGATTCCAATTGTAAAACTCTCCTCAAAAGAAGACATGCGAATGATGTGTGTGCCACTCTCCTCCCATCCATTAATATCCTCTTGTATCTAAAATAGCAGTGATCTGGAATGATCTAGCATGGCCATGTGGCCAGCATGCAACACTCATCCCCACTAACCATCAAATACCTTAGGATATACCCCCGAGCTTAGGAACTTGGCTAACTAGCCCTCGTCCCACACACACATGGAATGGTCTCTGTAGACCAATGTCTAACACTCACCTAGGTCACTGATTTTGAACTCCTCTTGCATGTGTCTCTTGATCCTTTGAATGCCATTTAGATCATCACCTATCACAATAATATCATCTACATATACACATAGATAGATAACCTCATTGTGATCCCTTTTGATGAATAGAGAAGGATTTGAGCTTCTAGCTTTGAACCCTTGATCTTGAAGATATGTAACCAACCTGTAATTCCAAGCTCTAGGAGCTTGTTTTAATCCATACAATGCTTTCTTAAGTCTGCAAACATAAGATGGATGATTAGGGTTTTCAAAACCTGGTGGTTGTGACATGTATACCTCTCCACTTATCCAACCATTTAAGAATGCATTTTTCACATCAATTTGGAGGAGTCTCCAATTCCTTGCAGCAGCTACACTTATCAATATCCTGATTGTAGTCATCTTTGCAACTGGTGAGAATGTTTCCTCATAGTCTATACCATGAGTTTGTGAGGATCCTTTGGCGACTAATCTTGCCTTCTACCTGCAAACTGATCCATCTGAGTTTCTTTTAACTTTATATACCCATCTGCAACCAATTACCTTTTGATTTGGAGATACTGGAACCAAATCCCAAGTGTCCATTTCCTTCAATGCATCTATCTCTTCTTTCATGGCCTTTTTCCCAATTAGGGTTTCCCTCTGCCTCTTCATAGGTTGAGGGTTCCTCTAAAATAGAGTCTTTTGCCAAGTATATTGAATGCTTTGTAAAAAATGTGGAATCATATCCATACCTTTCTGGTTGTTTCTTCTCTCTTGCTGATCTTCTGGGTGCTTGTTTGGAGCATTCTCCAACCTCTTGCATCTTTGCTTTGCCTCTTGACTTCCATAGCTTGTAATCCTTTTCCCTTTCATCTTGGTCATCGTCTGTATCACTTCTTGGATCCTGGACCTGTGTATCATGCTTGCTTCCTAATTGATAAGAGTCAGAATCAAGAGCATATGGTAGTGTTACCTTTTGTTTGTCTTCATCATACCAAGACCTGTGTTCTTCAAACACAAGATCTCTACTTGTAGTGAATTGCTTGGTTGAAGGATTGAAGAACCTGTAACCCATCTGAGTTGAATCATATCCAATAAACACTACCTTTGTTGCCCTTTCATCTAGCTTACCTCTTATTTGTGATGGTAATGAACATAAGCTAAACAACCAAAAACTTTGCAATGTCCAAGACTAGGTTTTCTTCCATGCCATGCTTCATAAGGATTCATACCTTGAAGTGATTTGGATGGTAGTCTATTGACAAGGTACACAGCAGTTGAAATCAATTCCATTTAGTTGAGGAGAGTACCTAGTAGTCACTTCCCTTTTGATACTTTTCATGCAAGAACTCATCAAAATCTTTGGAGAAGTATTCTCCCCGTCCATCACATCTAAGCTTCTTTAGTGATCTACCTATATGATTCTCCACATGTGCAAGATACTTCTTGAAGCAATCAAACACTTCATTCTTACTCTTGATAAAGTATAGAACAGTCCATCTACTATGGTCGTCAATAAATGAGACATAATACCTTGATCCTGCCAATGAAGGTTCTTGACTTGGTCCCCATATATCTGTATGTACTAAGTCCAATAAGTTGTTGTGGATGTAGCCTTTGTGGTTGAATGGTTGTCTTTGTGCCTTCCCAATCTGACATCCATCACACCTCTTAATCATGTGTTGCTTTGATATGTTCGGCAGTCCTAGAACACTTTGATCCCTGCATATATCCTTCAAGGTTCTTTCATTCACATGAGCAAGTCTCTTATGCCACACTTCAAGCTCACTTAGGGTTTGAGACCCAAAAATGAATAGAGCTATGTTCCTGGTTTCTCCTACTTCAAAAGTAAAGAGCCTACCATGCTTCTCACCTCGGGCTATCTTTTTGAAGCCTTGACATGGATCTTCCACAAAAGCTCCATGTTGGGTGAACCTAACTTGCAAGACTTTTTCAACTATTTGGCCTACACTTATTAGGTTTTTAGTGATAGAGGGTACATAGAGAACCTTACTCAGAATGTTTATCATGCCATTGGAAGCTTTGACATTACCAATCTTCTCCACATTGTGCTTTGTGTCATCCCCTGTTTGCACTTCATGTCTATGCTTTGGACTTTCCAAGTCAGATAGAAGAGCAATGTTGCCTGCAACATGATTCGAACATCCTGCATCTATGTAGAACAAATGATCATCTTCTTTACCTTCTTTGTGGCTTAGATTCATAAGAAGCAATGAGTCTTCATGTGGTTGATCTTCTGAATAATTGTTGTAGTCCCTTCTATTATAGCTTCTATTGTTATTGTTGAAGTTGTGTCCACCTCTGCCTCTCTTGCTTCCATATCCACCTCTTCCACTTCCTTTCTGGGTCTTCCCATTGAACCAGCACTTATGAGTGGTGTGGTTGGTCTTATCGCATATGGCACAAGGTTGAACATTCTGACCTTTGGCTTTGTCTTACTTTGGTCCTTTCTTCTTCCCTTTCCACTTGCTCTTGCTTGCAAAGTTGGCTTGAGAAGTCTCTTCTTCATCTTCTTCCTTCTTCTTGCCTTTCTGCTTCTTATCCTTCTTATCTGCATATAGAGCACTAGTTGATTCCTTTATGCTATTGTTGGCTTCTTGATTGAATAATTTTCCATTATGCTATTGTTGGCTTCTTGATTGAATAATTTTCCATTATGCTAATAGTTGTTTATCTCTCCCTATGGGATGTGTGAAACTTACTTCTGTTCTCTCTTTGTTCTTCTCTCTTTGATTGCCATGGGCTGAGGATGTTCCAGCACCTTTATGGCACGTGTTTATGTTTGTTCGAGATGGGGGGAAGACTAACTCACCTCTCCATGTGTAGGTATTTCTCGTGTGGTCTGGTACTACAAACACTCCTTCAGAAGTTTCATCCAGGTATACAACCTTTCCTGGTGTATCTGGGTCCTTGAATTCATAAATCATGATGGAGCCTACCTCACTAGGTTGTTCCATTCTGTACGTCCAAAATGCTTCATCGGTTTCCTTGTTTAGAAACAACTCTATGCTTCTATTGTCCTGAGGGATCCAATCTGGGATTAGTACTCTTGTCAGTACAGATTTCCCTCTAGTGTCCTAGGTTCTTCTCCTACTCGTTCTTTTCCTTGGGTTCTCACTTCCGTTTCTAACTGAAGTGAGAACCCAAGTGCCAAACTCATTGGTATGATTTGGCTGAGTACTTAGGATGTACATCGTCCCTTCTTTGTCTATGTATGGATCTCTCTCAAATTTCACCACTGGTCGTTCCAATCCAATGGGTTGATCCGGATTGTGCATTTGCACCACTTGTCTTTGCAAACCATCCTCATAGATGCGAGCACCTAAGCAGTTGGTTCGGACAAATTCTAATTGAGTTCTATAGGATCCTTCGGGTCTTTCCGGATATGCTATGTTTAACCCTCCTTCTGGTCTTTCTGTGCTAAAAGCCATTTCCAATTCACTCGTATCTGAGCCCACTCGTAAGGGTGGCTATTCAATTGTTGAGCCCATGAACGTGCAGTAGTTCTTACACTTGCTTCTGATGATCTAAGGCTTCGTCGATCTGACTTACCTATATGCTTACCCGATCTAAGGTTCATGAATTTACTTCTTGATTCACTCTGTTCGTCAATATTTCTTTGTTCTTAATTGCTTGTTTCTTTTTAAATTCCTTTGAATTCTTGTCTTGTCTCACTGTATGCATCAGGAATCGACTTTCCGTTGTACTTTTGAGTTCTCGTTCCATCTGACTTAAGTTCTTTCCTTTAGGTTTTTGTATCGCACACTTTTATCTTAATCTTGGACTTGAAAAATTAAGTCTCTTGAACTTGATCGTTCCTATCGTCTTTAATCCACAATGTTAGTCGTTTAGCCTAAGCTAATAATTGACTGAGGGGGTTGATTAATCTTCCGACCTCAAGTCAGCTATTGATTGCTCTGATGCCCAAGAAGTCGCACTTTTTGCGTTCTTCACTGCCTTATCTTGATTGCCCTTGATAGCCCTTGCTAGACCTGTAAAAATCCAATGTTTAGACCAATTCTTATATGGATACTCAAGCACTTTGATATATACACCTTTTAGGTCCTTTTCCTTTGGGTCAAAATTTTAATGCCCCTTGGTTTTTCTAGTGCCCACAATGTCAACCTCAAATTATCTTATCTAAAAAAAACATCTTCCTTTTTAAAAAATCAGTTGAGCTCACGTAGTACTCATAAAGAGCTTTCTAATGAGCTATAAAGCTCAAAAATCGGACTTCGAATGAGAAACATATGAGCATTCAGGTCCTTAGGGGTGAAAATTGACAAACAAGTTTTTCTTCCCTTATAAGCTAAGGGATCTCTAATGAACTTAATCACCCAAAATTTTCAAAAATTAGCCTCAAATTTGACCAAAAAATGAAACCCTAATTTTTCCATTTTGGGTGGACAATCGCGATGGTCTAGGACCGTCGCGATGGCTCAGGTGAACCGTCGTGATGGCGTGGTACAATCACGATGGTCCATGGGTGCGAGTCATCATGATGGTCTAAATGAAGCGTCGCAATGGTCTAATCGATGAGCAATCGCGATGGCATCGGTCAACAGTCAATGCAACAATCGTGATGATGTGAGCCCGTCGCGATGGTCACGAGGCACGATGGCTTGAGCCAATCACTATGGTCCAACTTCGAGGTGTCGCGATGGCTTACCTGGTATTGTCGCAATGGTCTAGCTTGACACATGGCAGATGATTGTCACGATGGCATGGGCCAATCATGATGGCATGGGGTCGACGAGAGCATCGCGATGGTTAGTGACCGTCACGATGGCTCAAGTGAATTGTCGTGATGGTGTGAGACCATCGCGATGGTGTGAGACCATCGCGATGGTCCAGCCGAGCCGTCGCGATGGCATGAGCCAATCGCGATGGTGTGACACAATCGCGATGGCATGAGCTCGTCGCGATGGTCCACCAAAATGCAAAATGCAAATGTGGATTCCTATGTGGCGCAAGTGTGCTCTACACCATGGTGAACTCGCTTACCAAAAATTCTGAGTTTGGCAGACCATCGTGATGGTCTGACACAGTCGGCAGATTTTGACATAAAGTGATTTTTTTACCTTTTGGAAGGTTTCATGCTGATCTAGAGCTCTTTACCTGCAAGAAAACTCAAAAACACACAAGTACATACAAGCACAAAAGCTCTCTCTCTCGCATGCACAAATGAGGGGGAATGAGGAGAATGGGTGGATAAGGTGAATTTTTTTATTTTTTCGGAGTGGAAGAAGATGATGTGGTGGTGAAGAAGAAGTGTAGGGAAGATGAAAAACATTAAAAACTAATTAAAAACAACAACAAAAACTGAAATTTTTACCTTCCAACGCCACTTCTTGCTATACTCTTACCCTCACAGATTCGTCTTAGACTCGATCCCCGGCAACAGTGCCAAATTTGGTGTTGCCCTAGCACAATGGTAAGTACCACGTTAAGAAGCTCCACCTCCTTAATGTCAATCCACGGAAGAGATAGGAGTGATATGAAGATCGTGAATGTGAAATGTAATGAGAGTGAAGGTGAGAAGCATAGAGATGCACACACATATACACACACACAAGTATGAGACAAGTAAGACACAATGGAAGGTAGGAAAATAGACTCTATTACTCAAGATCTCAATTACAAGCTTAAAATATCTCTAAGCTCTCTCTACTCATACAAGCTAACCTCAAAAATGAGCTCTCTAGCTCTTTTTATAGATTCTAGACTAGTTTTGACTGGTTTCACATCTAGTGACTGGCATAGTTAAAAAATAGGTTCTAGATGCTATTTGAAGGTCTAAACGAAGTCTAAAAATAAACAAAATTGGTAGGCTCATTCTACCTAAGCTCCTCAAGCTTGGGGACTCCTCAGCTTGCACAAAATGAAGCTACTAATTTCAAAAAGGGGTTTTTCTATGTTACATATGGTACAAGAGTGATGAAAATCACTATTGAGAGTTTTTGAAAAGTATTTATAAAACATAATTGTTTGAAAAATAATTCTTATAGCTCCCCACTACTTAGTTGTACTCTATCTTCACATGCTTCCTCGATGTCTGTGCCTCTGGCTACTGCCAACAATGATCAAAGACAATGATCATGGGGCATGGGGGAATATCGCAAGGTATATATCTCCACTCATTTTTGAGGACAAAAATGATTTTAATGGGGGGATAATGTTGTATAACTACATGGGTCTAAGGGGTAGAATCCTTGGGTTTCTAGGTATGAAACCCTTGGGATTTATGATATATTTACCATTAGATGGGTCTTGAACCTTAGGGCTAATTCCCTAAGGTTGCATACTTGGTATAAGAGCGGTAACAATTCCCGCATGAGCTGTGCATCGACCATGGTGGTGCCGCTAGTGTAAGGCACTAGAATCGAACCCAACACCTCCATCGAATGGGGTCAACAAGCTATCCACGCTGCCATCTTCCTCTTGGTATCCAAATTATAGCAAATTCTATACAGGTAAATGTCATTTCTAATTAGTTCATACTCTTTGAGTCACACGCAGTAGTGCTGAGTGGGTTTCCACAACCCACATAACCAAGGAAAGGGAGGAGAGGTCCCAAAGCCCTCATTGTTCTCTTGAGAATCTCTTTATTGAGAATGCTTATTGGGTTGCCACCCACAAGGGTAAAGAGGGAGAACATTCTTGAGCTTTCTCTCCTCATAAGACAGAGAGATCACAATCATGTGCTTCTCAATGGGGGCAATCACCCATGCGGGTGAGAGGAAGGCCATGAGGGCGCTAGGAAGAGCTCTTACTTTCTATCTCCCTCCTTCAACAGAGGTAAGCTAGGAAGAGCTCTTACTTTCTATCTCCCTCCTTCTTAAGCTCACATCTAAGTTTTTGCATGAAAGTAAAAATCTTGATTTAGGCCTCTTTTGGGGAGCAAATTAGCATGCGTTAAGAGAGGATTAGGAAAGGTGAAAATAGGCCCAACTATCTTTATATACTACTCTATGAGATTATTGAGAGAATTCTAGGATTTGCTTGATGTAAGAATGCTTTTGGGAACTCTAAAAATCACATTTTCACACTTTTTTCAGCCCCTCCACCAGCCCACTAGTTTGGCATCTCCCGCTTGGAAAGGTCATATCTTGGGCCAAAAAACTCCAAATTGGACATGCTATGGTTCCTTTTGAAGAGCATAAGATCTACCTTTAGAATAAAAAAAGAAATTTTGGAAATTATGTATTTTTGCAGGTCTATATAGTTCTGCAAAGTCTGAATAGTTTTCAATAACTACCTTTGGGGAGCCATATCTTACAAACCGGGAAGGCGATTGAAGTAATTTCACTTCGAGCCACTTGCACATGATATAATCTCAGTTTATGATTATTTTCAGGTGCTAAAATGGTTTTTTCAAGTCTAAAGAGGGATTATAAATGCATTTTTTGGATAAATTTGCATTATTTTGGTAATCATCTAACCATGCTTTATGTTTTGGGAACTTATCCGATGTTTTAGGAAACTTCAAAGTTTATATTAGGATTTGAGGAGGAAGGCACAGAGGTCTTGAAGCTCATCGAGAAGGATTGGATGCATGCAATTCCAATACCAAATCATTCAGGGATGTATGCTTTATATTTTTTGGCATCTTACTTTATTTTATAGTATGTTCTTTATATACATGCATGGATTGGAGTGCATATATCCAATTTTATCATTGTTTCAATTTTTAAAGTATGGATCAGCATGCAAGAAGTACACTTTTTGATTGTTTGCAGGAAAGATGATTGCAGGAACGACATGGTCATGCAACAAAGATAATTGTTGCTAGCATTTGTTTTTATGTTTTGGAAGGTTATGGAGTCCATGTATGAGTTTATGGCGTGCATGCCATGGGCTTTCCAAGCCCTATGTTGTTGGATGGCCTGTCTGCCATTGAGTTTATGATTAAATTTTTTTGGGATTTCGTTTCCTTGGGGAAATGCTATCAAAATTTTTCCCACCTCATGGCGTTATATATGCACTTACCTTTAGGTAAGAATGTTATGGCATGGTAACATGCATTTTTTGCAAACATCAGTAAGGTTTTAGTATGCTTTTAAGCATGTATTTGATGGACTTAGGACCATCATAATAGTATAGATAAGGCAACTTCATTAGTAATAGGATCTCTACACATAATCCTTATGGATTTTAGACCATAGGATTGCTAAGGGGAAGGATTTATACCTTCACCATTAGGAATGTGCACAAGCAATCCTATATGTTATAAGAAGTTGCATATAGGCACGGGAGATACATATATGATACTCTCCAAAGAAGTGAAGCTTTACCTATCTTCGCAAGATTAGGAGACTATGGGGTATTATTAGGAATACCCAAAGAGTGACTAGTTCACTCATGCACATCACTTGAGCAAGTAGTGAAGCATTTCTGCTTCACTACTAAGGAAACCAATTAGATGGGATCACAGAGATGGGTTTCATGAGACAGCATCGACAGGTGCTTATGTGATTCGAGTGATGGTTAGGATGGCCGCAAGCATGGCACTAGCTCTATGACTTAGAGCATAGATCCCTTAGTAAGAAATAATTGGGGTACCCAATACATATATGTATATCGGGATCTACAGAGAGGTACCTAGGCTCAGGCTTAGTACCTAGGAACAAGTTAGTTTGGAACAAAAAGGGATATCCATTGTCACATATTGACTAGAACCAAACTAACTAGTTCGAGGACATGGGGCTCATTTGAGTCCATAGATATGATTTGAGGATATGGGATTCATTCGAGTCCAATTATATATTCCATCACATATATGTGGAATATATACTCAGTTTAGTGTAGTTATGACACCATGAATCGGAAGAAGGCTCCACTCATATGGGACAGTGGAAACGACTTCCCCTTGAGCACTCTTCTTCTATGGCCAGGGAGAAAAGGACTTAGCATTCATGGCATCATGTCTCACTAGATCAGAGGAGAGCTCTTAATAGACATCTCCTTAGGATTGGGAGTTATCCTTAATAGTTTAGGGAAGATTTATTCTTCCAGTAGAGAATGTGATAGGTGATTTTATCACAATTGGTATCACATACTCATTTCAAGTTTTTCAAGAAGGATAATTCCATTAGTTTGATGAGATCGTATAGATCCATGCATAGAGGATGGTTGGCAAAGATAGTTCTTTGGTATGGATACACATGTGATTATAGTATCATGTCATATCCTTGCTGACCATTTTCATAGAGGGCTTCAACCCTTATAAGGAATTTATTTTCTCCACTCTTCACTACATATACCTTCATTATTTAGGGGAGATGTGTTCTCCATCTTCATATGAGTGTATGTAATGAGGGATTATGCATTAGTTATGGAAGAGAGGAGCAAATGAATTCATAAGTTTCTCTTTTAAGGAAAGGAGAAAGAGGGAATTATCTTAGAGATCTGGGAGTGATCTCACTCTAGCTTAGAGATCCCATTTTAGCTCCTCTTCCTTGAAGGGGAAAAGAAAAGGAAAAATATGATTTCTTCTTTGGAGAAGAATGTTTACCTTTAGAGAGAAGAGGTGTTTTGAAAACATCTCTTAGTCTTTATTTCAGAAGGAATTCATTTACTCTACTTTTCAATGTAATCTTCCTTCACATGGGAGTTTGATTCTCCATTATTTTAGAAGGGAAAATATGGAGAACTTATATGCATGTTCTCAATTATGGATGAGCAAAGCAATTGAATTCAAAAGAATCTCTTTCAAAGGCAAAGGGAAAATTGAATAGATTCCACTACCAGAGCTCGTTTCCTTAGAAGAGATTATAGAGAGAGATAGAGAGAGAGAGAGAGAGTTTCACTTTCTCATTTTGGCTCTTTAGATAGAAGGGGCACTCTTCTATCAAAGAAAAGAAGGAGATCAATTAATCATGATGGTTAGATTGAGTCTCACTTGTAAACTCTAGAGAGAAGCAGTTATGCTATTTTCAGTGATGGTCCTTGACTAGATGAGATAATCTAGTTATTGACATTAGCTAGACTAGGAGTAGATTGCTGATACTTCTCTTTTGGGTTTCTAGGAGATAGGGATATATCTAACCTATTGGGGTACCAAACTATTAGTTGGTGTTACATCATGAGTATGATAAGTAAACATCAGTTAGGAGGATGGGTACTTAGGAATTATCTGAATCTCAAAGGGAATGCTTTTTGCATTCATATGGCAAACTAAAGGGAAGAGAAAATTTTAGAGTTTGCACTAGTGTTAATAGATGCTCTTCCAATAGAACTAACTCCTAAGGTAAAGGATAACAAACCACAGACTTCTTGGTTGGTGAAATCTAGAGATTGCATTTTACTACCAAGAAATTCTTATGTGTGAGCTAGATGATGGATTTGCACAGTTCACAAGGTAGTTTAGATTAAACTATTATGTGTGATTACACTCAAGGCTAGGAAGACCTAGAGTGGTATGAGGGCAATCTATCATTTAGTCCTATATGGGTGTGAAGTCATTGGTTGTGGGACCTTGTTCTATATCTCATAGGATTCTATGGTTTATTATCTCCATTATGGTATGGTCAAGCTTCTGAGCTTGGCACTTTACACTTGCTTTTTATAATATTACTCCATAGAGGATAGATCTTATGAACTTAGGTAATTTTGATGATGTTATATGTCATGGGAGTGATAGTTTAGAAGTTGAGTGTACATGGGAGATAGTAGGCACCATTGAGACGGTTTCCCACCTTTGAGATGATCTCATATGAGGCTTCTTAAGGGGAAGGATGTGGGGAAACACCACACACAGGGATGACCATGTACATAGAGTACAGGGGGTTTAGGGGAGTCTGAGCACTTTCTTCTACCATTATGGATATTTTATTTACATTTTCGAGGATGAAAATGCTTTCAAGGGGAAGGAAATGTCACATAATCCTAGTGGGAGATGGTTGAACCATGCCTTAAGACAAAGGATTAGGAAGTAATCCTCAACCATGGCTTTTGGGGCAAGTGGTTAGCCCATCGCACTCCTAACTAGGAGGTTGTGAGTTTGATTCCAAACATTATTATGGAACATCTATTGGAGCGACTATCAGACAAGGAAGTTTATAGCTTCCTTGATGGATTTCAGGTTACAACCAAGTAGCCATTGCCCCTGAAGATCCACAAAATATGGCTTTTGACACTGAATGGGGTATCTTCTCATTTTTTGTGATGACATTTGGTCTCATAAATGCACCTCCTAGAGTACAGATGTTTCATGTGTCATGCATTCAAAGAGTTCTTGCACAGAGACTTAGAAGTCTATGTGGATGACTTGTATACTCATTCCCCCATAAGACAAACTCACATCCCACAACTTAAACAAATATTCGACAAATGTAGGAAATACCAGGTATTTGTAAACCTAGAGAAGTTTGTATTCATGGTCAAAAAGGTAAAATCTTATGTCATGTTTTATCATGGAATGGAATATTGACTCATGAAGATAAAGTGAGATCCATAGCAAAATTACTGAGACCAAGAACTATTAAGGAGGTACAACCATTTATGGGTCATTATGGGTAGTAGTGACATTTTATCCACATGTATCCAGTCATATCTAAAACCTTGTAAAACAACCCCACCAAACCTTTGATATTGGGTCAAGATTGCATCTACAATCATGCAGCTGACTTGAACATTAGGATATTTCTTCTTCAGGCTTTTGTTAAACGCGCGTTGCCGTCACAGGCGCGTTTAAACTCTTTCAGGTTCTTGGGAGTGGTAGGGGTCTGATAAATGAGGCCCTGTAACTTGATTTTCCCAATTAACTTATCAAAACCGCAGTACATTAACATTCAAAACTCCGTTTAATTCGAATTACTATCAAATCTCTGGTTAGTCTTCTCACAGATTATTGTTCATGCTCAGATTAATACTTTCTCAGTACATAGCACTGGGGTTATTCCTTACCGTAATACAGACTTATAATCCTTAACGTAATGGATTGTGTTAATCACAAGCTAATGTAATTAAACAAAGATGAAAAACAGTAATACTCAGACTTCTCGAACACTGCACTACAGCAACTTCCCAGACTACAGTCGTCCAGATAGACAATCTGGCGATATTGGTCGTCCTTCCCGGAGCGTCACCATCATGCCTTTTTATTAGTTAATAAATCGATACATCTCTTCACACAACCTTTCGGTTCGTGCGGAATATGAAACCTTTCGGTTCACGCGGGATAGGAAACTATAGGAATTATGAAAAATACAAAATGCCAATCCGGCGGCTCACACTGGCACGCACGGTGGACTTGAACCCGCAATGGAACAAAAGTTAGGGCTCATCTACTATACCCTGTATATACATGGCTCTGGCTAACTTAAAGGTTCTTGAGATCTTTTGTTTCAGCGAGTCTAACATCTTTTTCAGAATTTTTGGTTCTACAAGTTGAGCATCAGTTCTAACTGAACTTGCCACAATTACCTGACTCATCAAAATTTTAGCCTGTGTCTGCAAAAAGGCCTCTTGCAGGTAGAAATCATTTTCCAGTGTTGCATCGCGGTGCAATTTCATCTCATTGATCTGATCATCTACCCGTGAAAGTCTGTCAGCTTGAGCTCCTAATTGCTTCTCTCATCTCTCCAATTCTTCATATTGAAACTGCATGGTTTTGTAGTAGGCGTCTATTTCTTTTTGCATTCCTTCAAATTCTTTCTTCAATTTGAGATATCGTCCCAATTCTTCCTGTAACTCTTGATCACGTTTGAACAAGGTTTCGGTAGTCTTATGCAGCTCTACTTCAGCTTTAAGTACATTGCTAGCCAGAGACTGCGAAGCTTCTTCTAAGACACTGTATGCTTCCCGCATGCTCTGCAATTCATTTCCTATGGCAGTCATTGCATCTATTTTATCAATGATTTCTTGCTTCAGTGTGCTGATTTTGGTATCCTTTTGACAAAGCAAAGCATCTTTCTGTGCGAGTTGATCTTGAAGCTATTGAATATGTAAGTGTAAACCATGATTTTCTGCCTTAATTGCATCCACTTCTTCTTGCAATGGAGCAATATCTGCTTCTAGGAGATCAAGTTTCTGCTGCAATTCGTGACGAATGTTATCAGTGATCATTCTGAGTTGTGTCGGAAGTTGCTGTGAAAATTGAATGAGCATTCGACCCATGGACTCTAATTCTGTAAACATGGGAATCGGATGAAGAAGAGGAGGAGGAAGTGGTTGGGATGAAGAAGATGACAAGAGATTATGGGAAGATGGTGGAGAATAGTTATGTGAAGAGGATGAGGAATCCGGTGCTTCAGGGGCAATAGGTTGAATGGGGGCAATGGGCTCGACTGGAGGCATTGGTGGAGGAGTAAGTAGAAGACTGTTGGGCACCAACACTATTCCAGTAGGTTGCTGCGTAGTCACTTCAGTCCGGTCAATCACAGCATCGACCAAGGTAATGACTTCATTTAGGATCTCTGCAACAATGGTTTGCACATCTTCTAGAATCAAGTGCTGAGAATCCGCCCGAGAAGAGTTTTCTTTTGAATCAGCAGTGGATGCACTGTGTTCCTGTTGCCGGTTGGGAGAAGACTGGGTAGACGAATCAAGGTGAATTGAGGTGGCAGTGTCGTGGAAAATTTCTTCTTCATTTCTTTCTGCTTCATTTCCAGCAGCAGAACCCTGAACTTGACTCTCAGAAGGGCTTATCCATCTGCGTTTCCGGCGGAGAAGCTGGAAAAGATCTTCATCCTCATCTTCTTCGTCTTTGAGCACTTGGGAAAATTCTTCATGATACAAAATTGGAGCTCTTGGCAGGGGTTGTGCGGCTTGAATGACTGGGAACAGAAAGGTAATGATATGCGGTAGACGTGAACGCGGAAGCTCTCCCTTGTTAACATGCTTAATAACCATAACGCATTCACGGTGAATGCACCGGAAATAGAACGATGCAAAATTAACAGGCTCACGGGAAGCCATGTCAATCATCGAATAAAACGGGCGAGAAATGCCATAAGTGCATTTCTGTAAATTAAGGATAGCAACAAGAAATTGTAAGGTGGTACGTTCAGGGTCAGGGCGACACAAAATGGCATATTCATTGGATGAGGACTGTGGGAATAATTCTACCATGGTGGTAATAGAAAGGAGAGGACCATTCTCCACGCCTTCTATGGGCAAACGGAATGCTGCAGCGAATGATGCTAATGTGATGACGACGCGAGATGGTAGACACGTAATTGGCCAACTCTACTCGGTAGCAGGAGTGGCGGCAATGGCTGCAATAATCTGGGCATAATAAGGATGACACTCCACTGAATGCCAAGGCAATTCAACGAAGTTCATAAAGCCGCGGACACGCAAGAACTCACTCACGTCATGAGGAAGTTCGTCACAGAATGTAGCAAAATTAGCTAACGCTTCCATGATGCGTACGCGAAAGCACAAAGACACGAATACACAGTAAGCACAGAAAACACAGAGCACACGGACACAATAGCGATTAACAGCGAAAAGAAGAGGATTAAGTAGAAACTCGACAATGGGAAGTGATCGGAAATTCTTAATCATCTCGCGATGTTGAGATGATAACCTTCATAATTACAGCGGGGATGCATGAACAGAATCAATAACACAAGGCGGCGATTAATTATGATTATGTATCAAAACAAGGAACTTACGGTCTTATTTAACTAACACGCAAAAATAAAAAGAAAATAAGTGACACGCAGAAAAATGAAGAACACGTCAGTGAGGATCAGGTGCTTGGTGATACGGCCGCAATTTTGAACCATTGATCACTTTAGGAAGGGGAACTCCGGTCAAGGTAGTCAACCGAAAAGTAGCTGGTCCCACTTGCTCACTAATCCGGTAAGGTCCGAACCACCGTAATTTAAATTTTCCAGCAGAACGATTTGATTTAGCATTATAAAAGAGCACAAGCTGTCCCACCGTAAACACAGGAGTCTTGAGGAAACGATCATGAGTCCGGGCTTGCCGCAACTGAACTTCTTGCATAGTTAGAAAGCTTTCCCAACGATGTTCATCCAAGTTTCTGAGTGTTTCCAATCGAAATGGTAAAGATTCTTCGAGTAACAGCTTATGAGTTATGGCCACGCGTAAGCTTGGCATGACAATCTCCATAGGTGCGATTGCTTCCATCCCATAAGCAAGCTTGAAAGGAGTTAGTCTGGTTGCAACTTTGTATGTAGTCCGGTATGCCCATAAAACAGAAAGTAGTAACTGATCCCATCTTTTTGGTAATTCCAAAATCAATTTGCGAAGCATACTTAACAGCGTCTTGTTGGTACTTTCAGCTAAACCATTAGCACGAGGATAGTATGGGGAACTGAATTTATGCAGGATTTGAAAATTATGCGTTAGTACTTGCATTAAATTGTTAGCAAAATGCGTTCCTTGATCTGTCACAAGTTCCAGAGGTAATCCATAACGCGGAAAAACATCCTTCATCAGGCACTTTGCCACCGAAACAGCTGTAGCGGACCATAAGGCCCAAGCTTCTTGCCACCTGGTAGCGTAATCTATACAAGTCAAGATGTAACGATTGTTGCTAAGGGTTGTTGGAGGTGTGATTGGTCCAATAAAATCAAGACCCCACTTCTTGAAAGGTTCCAAAGGTAATACAGGTTGTAGAGGAAAAAAGTGTCTCTGTAATGGCTGTCCAGATCGTTGACAAGTGTCACACTGCTGCACAAACTGAACTACGTCTTTGTACATAGTAGGCCACCAAAGCCCACTTTGCAAAATCTTCCGATGAGTGAGATCTGCAGCAAAATGTCCACCGGAGGGTATTGAATGTGCCATATTGATGACTGAATTTGCTTCATGTGGCGGAATGCAACGAAGCAAGACACCCGTGTGATCCATATAGTATAACTGGCCTACCAGCAACCGGAATTTGCGACTATAAACGACAATCTTTCGTCGCATAGCAGGAGGTGTATGCAGAGGAAGACATCCATCAGTCAGAAAAGTTAACAACGTATCATAATAGGAGGGCGGCACAGGATGGTCGGTAGATTCATCACAAGCTGATTCAGCAATGTAAATTGCTGGTATAGTATCGTCAACACCCACCGGAGCTTCGCCGGAATCCAACTGAGAGAGGAAGTCTGCTAAGACATGGGCTGTTCCTGGTAGATGAATCACTTCGTAGTCGAATTCTTATAGCAATAAAACCCAACGAGCCAAGCGACCACCTAAATGTTGCTTTCGGACTAGATATACAAGTGCAGCATGATCTACATGAAAGGTGAATTTTTGGCCTAGCAAATAATGCCTGAATTTCTTTACAGAATATACCAATCCGAGACATTCTCGTTCAGTCACAGAATAATTCCTTTCCGCAGGAGCGATTCGGCGAGTTTCATAGTAGACAGGCCGAAACCATTTGTCTGTTTGCTGCATTAAAACACTACCAATTGCTGTATCCGATGCATCGACAAAGACATGGAATGGGCAGTCCCAATCAGGAGGTTGCAAAATGGGAGCCTGCATCAATAATCCTTTTAGACAATCGAATGCAATTTGGCATTCCAGAGTCCATTCGAACTGTCGTGGAGTACTAGTCATTAGCCGATTTAGTGGTGTTGCTAAATGGGCAAGCCGCCGTAGATGCCTGCCATGCCACCGAATTTGATCCAAGAAGCGCATAACCTCTTTCGACGTTGTAGGAACAGGTGCTTCCAACACAACTGCGACTTTGTCGGGATCAACTTGGATACCTTGTGCCGATATGATATGTCCAAGGAGTTTACCACAAGACACCGCAAAAATAGATTTTGTCGGGTTCAGACAAAGTCGGTATTCACGGCATTTCTCAAAACAGCACCGTAAATGATACAGGTGCGCCACAATCTTGCTGAATAAGGAGAAGTCATCTAAATAGACTTGCATAAAAGTGGTTAGGTAGGGTGAAAAAATTTCCTGCATACAGCGTTGAAATGTGCTGGGAGCATTCCGTAACCCAAACCACATGACCGTACAAGCAAAAACACCCCAGTTTGTAATGAAAGTTGTTTTCGGTATGTCTTATTCAGCCATTCTGACCTGGTTATAACCACTATAGCCATCCAAAAAGGAGTACATCTCATGCCCGGCCACTCTATCAAGCATTGTGTCAAGAAAGGGGAGAGGAAACGGATCAGGTACCGTGGCCGCATTCAATTTTCGGTAATCCACACAGATTCGTAGCTGCTTATTTTTCTTAGGAACAATAACGATCGGAGATATCCATTCAGCGTGTTCTATTGATACAATAAATCCCACCTTCAATAACCTATCGATCTCTGCTTTGACCTGTGCTGCATAATTGGGATTCATACGGTAACTGGATTGTTTAATTGGCTTCGCTTCCGGCTTAAGCACGACTCGATGTTGATAGATCCGCGGATCAAGACCCTTCATATCGCGGTAATCCCAGGCAAAAACATCAGAAAACTCTCACAGGAGTCGGATCAAATCTTCTTGAAAGGCCTCGGACAATCCTGCCTTAATTTTAACAGGACGGGGGTTGTTTTCATCACCCAAATTATAGGTCACTAACTGGTCTTCCGGGACATAAAATTGACGAGGTTTCCCCAAGTTGTCAGCTGATTGTAAAAGTTGATGTAGAGTAGCTCCATCCATAGCAGCATTATCATCTGCATCTGTTCCTCTGGCCACAGGAACAACCGTACAGGCTGCCAAACTCCAGTTATCTGCAACAGCTTGAAGATCTATAGTGCCTAAGGAAATCAAATCTTTATTGTTCTGCAGAAACGCCTCTTCTTCATCATCAGATAAGCCATCCAACATGTGGATTGGCTCAGCTACATAGGGTCTGGCATGAAGTTCACATGGCTGAATGGCATCCAGTTTGACAACATATTTACGGTGGTTGTCTTTGAAAGTCAATTCCTGCACTGACCAATCCTGTATAACTTTGGCCTGTTTCAACCATGGTCGACCGAACAGAAGATTATAGTCGAGGCTGGACTCTGGTAGTTCTAAGACTACGAAAGTCATTTTAAACATGGTGCCCTGTAAAGTAATGGGGATATTCCTTACAAGTCCCACCGGATGAACTCGGGATTGATCTGCCATTCTGACAAAGAATTGAACGGGCTCGATTTGGGTCCACCCTAACTTCTTGCAGAGAGCTGCAGTTGCTAAGTTCACATCGGACCCACCATGGATTAACACTTGTGTAATCTTGTGATTTTTATGCCAGATAGTGATTAAAGGGACAGAATGATCCACCGTAGAGTCAGTTTTCGGTTGTATTATTGCGGTCACCGGAGTACTGGGAGATTCCGGACTAACTTGTTGTTGAAATTGCTGCCTAACTCCAGGCACCAAGGCGAGTAGTTGCCCCAAAGGGAGCATAATTGAAGCCTTTGAGAGAATATCCCATACCTGGTCTGTTGGAATTGCATTCTTCACTGGTTCCGATGATGATTCTCCTATTATCAGAGTAGAGTCTTGTTCATGTGCTTTCCCATTTGGTAGGGGAACCTGTGTCACCGGAATTGGATCGGGGAACACGGTAGGCTCTTTGGCGGTCCATTGGCTGGCTTTGGTATACATTCGATGTTGTTCACGGATGCCCGGTTCGAACATCTCAGCTGCGGGTTGCAACTGCTTACCGGATCTTGTCTGGATCACTGCTGCTTGCGATTCTACTGGGGAGATATAGACCATGTTGGTCATCGGGTTTTGACGTTCTTTCTTTCGTTGGTCGTATTCGGCTGCATCCTTGCAGAATCTCCAGATGTGGCCAAGCTCACCACAAAAATGACATCGAGGTGGAGGTAGAGAAGTATTTTCCGGTGATGTACCGGCCTGCCAGCGATTTGTATTAAAGTTGGTATTTCGTTGTCCTCGGTAATTCCTATAACCTTGCGACTAATTGTTTCGCATCTGTGGTGGCACGTAGTGAGTTGCTGGCTATCCTGGATCCTGTATAATGGCATTTACAGCTGCTCGTCCCTGCAGTTTGGCATTATACGCACAATTTTTGATTGAGTGTCCGGTGGTATTGCAGATGGCGCAATACGTCTGATTAAGGGCACAGGTAGCACTGGTGTGCCTAGGGTTTTTGCACTTAGTACAATACATCTGTTTAGCCTGATCATCTATACCATGCTTACTGGCCTTCAGCCATTCCAAGTCTTTGGTGAATCCCCCAACCTTATGCTCTAGTTGCAGGGCCATCGCAATAACAGCATCTAGTGTCATAGCTCCCACACAACGGATGATCATGATTTGCCTTAGCTGTGGGGTCAAACCATTAATGAACCATTGGGTTATCACATCATCCGGCAGGTTGGCATGCGCCGGAGGCAGTTGTCTTAAATGAGTTCTAAATAATATGGCGTATTCCTGAACAGTCTGGTGCAGCTTCTGTCGATTGTTCTGCAGATAGTCAAAGATTTTGGCGGGGTTTTTCTTCAATCGGAACCGCTGTAAAAATGCATCCCTTACTGCCTCATAGGCAACGAAATGATTGAAATCATACTTTGTTAACCATCTCGCTGCTTCATTGACTAAGGTAGACTGGAATACAATGGCCTTGTACGTCAAATTGGGTGGATGGTTTAGCACGGCATAACTTATCTCAAAAGTACGCACATGTGCATCAGGGTCGTCACCTGGAAATCCTCCGAACTTTGTGTAAGTTACCCCTGTTGGAACTGGTCGCAGTGGAAGTGGCTGTTGCTGTTGCTGCTGTTGTTGTTGCTGTTGCTGCTGTTGTTGTTGCTGTTGCTGCTGTTGTTGTTGTTGACCACTCATGGTGCTAGTAGTGGTACCGTTGCTGTCTCTTGAATTCTGAGGAGGTGTTTCCGGTCCTTCGAAATTTGCATGGTCAGACTGCTCACCTTCCGGCTTAAAAATAGCGTTCAATCTCTTACGGATTTCCAAATCGAAGAATCTATCCTCAGCTTGGATATCCCAGTTGCCCCCAAACAATGGTGTCCGAAATGAAGATTCACCAGGGAGTATCACACGGTCACCGAAAAACTGTAAATTCTCTGCAACTGGGACCGAACTGTCACCGGAATTTGTCGAACTTTCCCCAAAACAGGGTATTCTTTCACCAGCAATGATCTCTCTAGGTAACACCACTTTATCCTCGGAAAAATTCGAATCATGACCAGACGGTGTCGGGTCAATTGCGCACTGTGTCTCTGTACACTCCGAAGTTACTGTTCCTTCTGCAGACTGCACCGAAATTACACCGGAATCTATCGGAATTTCCTCCTGTGTTACCGGAATTCTACCGAAATCGCTACTAACAGACTCTGTTCTTTCGACAACTGGATTTAGCTGGTTTATGCTTCTGTCGACTAGGGGTGTCCCTAACAAATTTGGTATTGTCCAGGGATGCTGGTCTCTCCTGTACTTCGGATACGACTCGCCGGACCGAGTAACCAGCATATATCACGTCTGCACAACTTACGTACTACTCCACCTTACTATTGATTCACAATCTATGGCCACTTTCCCACAGATGGTGACAATGTTAAATGCGCGTTGCCGTCACAGGCGCGTTTAAACTCTTTCGGGTTCTTGGGAGTGGTAGGGGTCTGATAAATCAGAGGCCCTGTAACTTGATTTTCCCAATTAACTTATCAAAACCGCAGTACATTAACGTTCAAAACTCCGTTTAATCCGAATTACTGTCAAATCTCTGGTTAGTCTTCTCACAGATTATTGTTCATGCTCAGATTAATACTTTCTCAGTACGTAGCGCTGGGGTTATTCATTACCGTAATACAGACTTATAATCCTTAATGTAATGGACTATGTTAATCACAAGCTAATGTAATTAAACAAAGATGAAAAACAGTAATACTCAGACTTCTTGAACACTGCACTACAGCAACTTCCTAGACCGCAGTCGTCCAGACAGACAGTCTGGCAATACTGCTCGTCCTTCCCGGAGCATCACCATAATGCCTTTTTATTAG
The DNA here is from genome assembly GCA_020310875.1 of Ceratopteris richardii. NCBI lineage: Eukaryota > Viridiplantae > Streptophyta > Polypodiopsida > Polypodiales > Pteridaceae > Ceratopteris > Ceratopteris richardii. Next base: position 31,837,506 of record CM035412.1, read on the forward strand.
TTAATAAGTCGATACATATCTTCACACAACCTTTCAGTTCGTGCAGAATATGAAACCTTTCGGTTCACGCGGGATAGGAAACTATAGGAATTATGAAAAATACAAAATGCCAATCCGGTGGCTCACACTTGGATTAATAAGCAACATCCAATGGTAGAGTTCGAAACTCTTGAGACCTCTAGGTCCGAGTTAACAATAGAGCTAAAGACTTTTGGATCTTCTTGTTCTCTATCCACCATAAAGTTTGGGTCTCTTGATTTTTTGCAAGCTAGATCTATAGTAAAGCTAAAGACTCTCGAGCCTTCTAGCTTTGAAACTATCGTAAAGTTGGAGGCTATCGTGCTCTCTGTCATTAATCCACTCACTATGGATGTACTCCTAAGTGTGTTGTGTAGAATGCCATCCTTTCTTATGGATAGTTCATGCAAGTGATGGAACCCCATTCTTTTCCAAAGACTAGATTGTTAAAGATGAATCAACGATAGCATTGTAAGAAACAACTATAGAAGGAACGTAAAAAGTGATGTAAAAAGTGATGATCATCTACAACCATGTCAACCAATTAATGCAAAAAACAACCAATTCCAGGCATGAAGTAGGTGTGGGTGAAAAAGGATGAACAAACAACTCCTCCACCTAATCCAAAGTCAACACAAAAGAAGTAGAATGCGACCCAATGGTAGAGATCAAAGATGAGGGAAGGAAATCTTTAGCAATTAATTCGACAAATTTGGATACCTAAGTGGTCAATCATGGCACGCTCTAATAGCTCATGCCTTTGGATGCCAAAGAGTTACTTATAGCCCTGGATCTCTCCCTTTATCATCTACCTCAAGGAATTTTAAGTCTTCTCACCTTTAATCTCTATCTAGAAGGCAAGCCATTGTAAATGACAAATCTTGTAAACAAGCTCCTATGACTCTTTGGAAATGGGTGCCTAAAAAGCCCCAAGAGCAACCATTTCCATTATCACATAACAAAATTTATAAATCAATCACCTCACCATGTAATTCCATAAGGGAACCCCTATCTCATAATCAACCTTGTAAAAACTCCATATCTCCAAAACCTTGGAATATACATCGAAATCACCAATGGCATGATGAGCTCATCCATTCTCCCAAGTACGCATATAAGCAATCTAGCACCATCCATTAGGCACTAGTACAAAAAATGCACCACTTCAAAAAATGTCTACACAAGATCCATGCCAAGATCAAAAAGGGACTAAGGACTTGCCATACTAAGATCAAAGTATATTTCCATATTAATATCAATTCCTTGTGTAACAGATCTCTCTAGTCACCAAATTTCAAAAATGCAGGCTTGAGCCCTCCCAATGGAAGAGTATCCACTCCTTTCACCTAGGGAATTGGTTGGTTTTCAAAGTTAGATTCCCATTGAAGACCCTCCTAGAGACCGAACAGACAAACTCAACATCAAATGGCACATGTTCCAAGGTTTAGTAGGACCTCTCATAGATGCAAACAACATCTGGGAGTGGAAGTTAGAGTCTGAACATCATTGGGGCATGTTCTAACTTTTCTCTCAAGATTTTGAAGAGCTACAAAATTCCAAAGAGTTACAATCCATCTGGGAGAAAGTAGTTTTGGCATAGTACGTTGCGGCACCATCCCAAAAGCCAAATTCCTATCGATGCTACTTCTTGATCCACACTCTACAACCAAGCATTGACAAGGATGTACTTGGGACATTTGTACTACCTTCTCTACTACCAGATTAGTTCATAAAGAAGTTCAAGATATCTCATCAACTAATATGAGAATCACTTAAAATGTTCGAGACACATGTTCCCTGGGATAATGAACCATGATTCTTGAAGAAATGAAGAAAGATGATGTGTTGAAAACGAGCTAGATGTTTGCTATCACACCCAATTTTTCAACACCTCTCAGAATGTATATGCTACATTTTTCTTTTCCAGACCATGACTACTTTCCATAGCCACATAAGAATTTTTGGTTCAGCCTATATCTGACCTAGAACATGTCACTCTACATTGACTTGCCACAATGGATCATAGACCAATTGTATGCCGCTAATGTTAGGTGGATTTGAAAATCAAGTGATCAATGGCTAATGTGCTATCACAAGAATCATATACATGTGTTTAGCATACGATATTCGAGTGGAAAGGGAATTCACTCCTTCCAAGCTACAAGCATTCAAGAGTGGAAGAGGGTCCACCACCCGCTAGATGAAGAGAATGTGGGGCACTATCCCATGCCTTCGACACACCAAAACCTCATCCTCCCCGCAACAATCATCACTTGGACCTGTACTCATGATGCCACCAATTCAAATAAGGATACCTGACATATATTGCTCGATGGCAAAAGCAAGATTACCCATGAAAAATCAAGTGGAAAAGACACCATAATATATATTGAAGCTACCATAGTACATATCAAAGCCACTAGAGTGGAGAGATTTGTTTTTTCAGTGTCAAAATGTGCCATAGAAGACTTCACAACAATAGTTGATCTCAAAATCCCTGATCCCTTGCATACGTAATTCTAGCTCTCGAACACACATTATGTGTCGCAAGAATACAAGATACCTAGGCTCTCAAATGGATCATGAGGGACACACAAGAACTGACCAAGAGGATAAAGACTACCCTTTCACTGAAGATGAGGAAGAAAGGACTATGGACCAATATAAATAACAAGAAGATCAAAGACACACAAAAGAGGTATCAAAGATGGATAGATCCATCTATACAACAACCCTTCACTGACTACATATATCATGATGGTAGTATGAGCTGGTTGGGAGCTCAATGAAGAATAGAATCATCCATTTTTACAACAAGAGCTAGAGAACATTGGTTCTGATGAACCATTTATTGAGACTATTCATACACTAATCCGAGTGGTGGGTGTACTAGAAGTACCAAACTTTTCAATCAATCGACCATGACAAGACACAATGCATGTAGAGTGAGAATCCAACCTCATCAAGGTTAGAAACATAATGTACTGGTCCCACCCAATCTTTCTAGGTTCTCCACTCTTAGAGGACACACACCACCACCCATCTTGCTCATTGACACTTCCTCCTTGAGCCAACCACCCATTCCACCAATAACCTTAGCCAGTCAACTTTCCCAAGAGTTCTAGTCCATATTCTAAACACCTCTACAAATACCACCCTCTTATCACGTCCCCATTGTATCTCCATCACTCTCCCCACCATGCATGCCCACCGACATTGTGGACACAATGAACTCTATCACCATCGCTCAATCCCTTTTCCACCTTCCAATCAACCTATATTAGCCCCCTTTCCCCATCCATTGCTCCCCTACCCCTATGTCATTTGCCACTCTTGACAACAACCTTTGCCCATCACAACCAATCTTCCAAGCACCATTCAATCCAGCCTCCACACATGTCTTCTCTTGGGAAAATATATTTCACCTCTTGTCAGCCTCCCAAATTTCCTTCAACCATTCATTACTAAATATTTACAATCTTCTTCCATGAGTAAACTTCCATGCATGACACAACTAGTGCCATTGTTCACAATCACCACCACGCACACTAGCACATATGAACCTATGGACATCACACCACCCACAACACCAGCACCACCATGCAACCCACCATCCCCTATCCACCAACATCACCTCCACTCACTAATATATTCCCTTTTGCATCCACATTACCTATTCCCACTCCCATCCCCTACATTCATGCACATTAATACTATATTTACTTCATCAACAATGGATAATGCACTTCAACAAATGATTTCTTGTATGCAACTAATTAGAGAGGAGTTTTTTAGCATAGGGTGACATCATACGTGCCTACAAGAGCACACTTTTAATTTACAATCACAATTCAATTCTCTTAGTGTCTAGAATGCCTCTTGCAATGCACGGTGGACAAAAAACTTAAGGATGCACATAATTCTCTAGAATTGCAACTTGACACTCAAAAGAAACAAGTAGTGGAAGAGATGGAAGAGCAATTGCATGCTCAAATGGATAGAAACACTCATTTAACTAGAATTTTGGGTTTGTTACACTGACATATCACTACAGTACGAGAAGAAAATCAAAGGTTAAAAGAACATAATAATGATAATTTTGAAGCGGCCATGGATATGTCTGGTGCACCTATTATCCCCTCGTGATTTCAGGCAATCAAACCAGAAAATATTAAGATCATCCTTGAATATTATATCACTCTCCTAGAGGCCCATGAAAAGCTCATCAAGAAGCATGAAGAACTAAGGACCACTAAAGTTGCCCTCTCAATACCTATCCATGAAGAACAAGATACCATACTTACCACCATTCTAGAGGAGGAAATAGGTGAACTTGAAGATCTACAAAGACAAGTCACTAACTGAAGTCCGAAATCACATCATGCACCACTCTAGATAGGCGCATCACCACCTGACATCCCTGAGCTTGAGGAGCTCATAAATACTTGTCGAAAAATCTTACAAGGAGGAATATGAATCGTGAACCCTAATAGGCAGACAAGTTACCAAGGAAGGCCAAGACACCTTTAATATCCAAAGACCTACATGGATGAAGGTAGTAGAGGAACTTAGAAGAACTCATTCAACTTGAATAGAAGCACAATTGCAGGCAATATCAATCTTTGAGGAATCTATACTAAAATTGGCTTACTTTTAAGAAATAGCATTGCAAAATTACATTTCAACAAAAGCGATACAATATATGCCCTACTTCATGATTCCCCCTTAGTACAATACCAATATCAAGATTTTCCAGCCTAATTGGTGGGTGCATCTTCGACAACAAAACCCCAAAATCTTGCAAACATGGACAAAGGCACCACTACACATACTATACAATCCATGTTATGGTCCAATTCCCAGACAAGGCACCTAACTAGCCTTCACAATTAAAGTATAAAATGGCAAGAAATGTCGGGACTCGCTCAAATATCCTTACCTCATCTTGCCACATGGGGCTCCAACTATTGCTTGTATGATGGCCATAATTAGCCACTGGATCCCAAGGCAACCTTGAATGACAGACATCATGGCATGCATGCAAATCAAGATTTTTGACCTGATGCAAACTACTTCCAAGGTATTCAAGAAAATCAAAGCACCACACATCTTAATGCCATAATTTTAGCATGGAATTCTAGATTTAGTTTATGACATGAGAACAATGCCATCCATGAAAATATGCTATGCATGGCATTTCTCTTTCAAGTACCCTCTAGCCTACTATAAATAGACATCTCAAAAAAATTTCACTACAAGTTTCTAGGGGTACTATTGGGAAGTATTCACTTCCAGGCCCACACACTTCTTGCAACTATTCGAATGTGATAAAATGTAGTACTCCGCTCACCACTAGTACTCGATAGAGGACCCACCCTCAGATGTTCACTCTCCCCATGAAAGCTCATCTTGCTTGAGGCATTCAAGTCAAAAAGTAGTGACTATCCCTATATCTCCTATCGAACTACATTAACCACTTCCTACACCAAGAGTCTATCAGGCATGACAAATGTGAGAGGAAGGGGACTGTTGGTAGCATGCAAAGTCAAGGCTAGGCTAGAGGAGGAGGTGGAAGGACTAAGAAAAGAAGTGGGATCATGTAAAGCAAAGTGCATGTGAGAATAGGTGAGGTTGAGCCATATTTTTTCACATTGTCAAATATGAAATAACAATGATTCCATTAAGTTCTCAACAGTAATTTTCATCACTACCTTTGTGAAATAAACAATAATTTTTTTAATTTAATGCTCCATTTTGTGCAAACCAAGGAGTCCCCAAGCTTGAGGAGTTTAGATAGAACCTATGTACCAATTTTCATCATTTTTTAAGTCCATTAGGTACCTCATAATTGACATAAAACCTATTTTTTAACTAGGTTGAACAATATGTCTAAACTCGCCAAGGCTAGTAGAAAGCTATAAATAGAGATATAGAGCTCATGTTTTAGGTTGGATTTTTATATTTTGATAGATTTGTAAGAGAAAGCTTGTATTGTGAGCTCTTGAATAGATGTACTTTCCTTCCATTGATCTCCTTCTCACCTCTATCTTGTGTGTGTGTGTGTGTGTGTGTGTGTGTCTATGCATGTGTACGTGGATTCTTAGTGCTTCTCACCATCACCTATGTAAACACCACTCATTCATGATCACCATATCATCCTCACATATGTGTGGATTGTCAATTAAGAATGTGAAGCTTCTTGACATGTTGCTCATCCTAGTCTAGAGCAAGATAGATCCTAAATAACTAGGATATAACAAACATGCATCAAAATTGCTATCTTGCAAAGTCTCTAGAAACCATTTAGGCATAGTTTTTGCCTCTTCAACATTAGCTCTCTCATCAATGATTGCATCATCTAAATTTGAATAAAAAATGGAGTGTCCTGCATCATCTTATAACATTTTGAGAGATCATGAACTATACATCTATTGTCACTAAATTAAACAACCAAGCCAATTTTGGGTAATGATGAGACGGATAATAGATTCTTCTTGGTTCTTAGCATAGATAAGGAATCTTTTGTCTAAAAGTACTACCATCAAATTTAGTAAGAATGGTGTTTCCAATCCCATGATAAGATAAGAGGAGTTCTTAACACATGTGATATTATTCCCTATAGAAGCATGCTTAAATGGAGTGAAGAAGCTACACTACAAGGTAATATGTTTGGTTGCACAACGATCACTTTCCTTACAATACTTTCAAAACTATTTTGGCTTTTTGGTTCTCTTATCATGTTTATCTCCTTCATTGGCTATGAAACATTAGTAGATTTTTTCTTCCCACTAGATGAGCTCCATTTATCGTTGCCCTTCTAAATAGCTAAGAAGCTTGATTTACATTATGCATGATTAACCTCTTCTATTTTGATTCATATTTACAAGATAATTGACTATATCTTCAAATCTTAGGGCATTTGGATTGCTTTTCATCATTAGAGCAAGAGTAGAAGCAAAACTTTTATAAGGATATTAAAGAACATTGAGAACACTCTACACAAATGAAGTATCTGGAAAAAAATTTATTGACAAAAATCGATTGCTCTTTGAAATCCTTCATCACTTCCAAAAACTTATCCATTGAATCTCACTCATATCATGCTCACTCTCCAAATGCTTTTGAATATAAACAATTCAAGACTCATTTCTTGCATGGTATAGTGTAGTAAGAGTATCCTAATTGTTGGGGGATTCTTTAGTTGAAAGGTGCTTGAGTGTTTGGAGGAGAAGGAAGAAGAAGAAAAAGAATTAAACAACTTGCACAGAAAGCTTTTGTATCTTCTCCGTATCGGAGCTCCACCCTCTTGAGTAGCTTGCTCTTGTGCACACCTTGCAATCAAGCTTCCAATAGGGTTGGAGGAAGGGCCATCTTCTGTCGATGTGCAACACCTCCTCACTGGTACCTCGTTCCACCTTGGTTTCCTTCCTTACTGGCTCTTTGTGCACTCTCTCTCTGCACACTTCTCTGCATCGCACTTGTTCAAGGTGTATCTTGCTCTTCTCTTGCTCTCCAATGTAAACTCTGCTCTCTATTTCTTAGTCTAACTCCAAGAATGCTAACTTAATGCTTGAACATAGTATGAAAAAGCTTGGACTCCACCCTTCAAGAATAGCCAACTTCACTCTGACATTGGCCGATCAAAGCATAGTAAGGCCTATGGGAGTGGTCCATGGGGTTCCAATTGAGGTACAAGGTAACATCTTCACTTTGGACTTTGTTGTCTTAAGGGTGCCACAAGTAGATGGAAGTTTTCCTCTGTTGATTCGGAGAGCCAGGTTAAGGCATGCCAATGTGTTGCATGATTGGGGCAAGGATACTATGTGGATAAAATAAGAGGGAAGAGAGCTACAACAGATATTTTTAAAAGAAGGATGAGAGGACCAAGGAAATATCATCATCATGTAGACAATTGGTATTTGTATGGAAAAAGATATAATGGACAACCCAAATTTTGATTTATATGAAGATGAAGATCTTTTGGCTTGGATGCATGAAAGAAACTCATCTTCTTGCTATGGAATCTTTCCAAACAACTCATGCACAAAGGAAGTTCATGAAGATAATGATAAGGCAATACTAGTGAGCAATTTGGAAGGTATACCTGCCAGTTTAGAGGGACTAAGGATTCCAATGATTGAAGGATCCAGAACAATAAGATCAAAATGTTACAGATTAAATCAAAAGTATCCTCAAATTATGTACATAGAGATACAAAAGATGGAGGATGTTGGGAATACTATTCCACTGGAGCATTGAGAGTGGCTTTATCCCATGGACATTGTGCACAAAAGGAAGATAACCAAAATGGAGTGTGATATAGTTAGAGAATGTGGAGGATGAAGAGCTTCCATTAGTCATTGTATCCAAACTCGAGGCCTATCATCAACAAAAGTGAAGCTTTCTCGATCACCTAGAACTTGCAAAATCTGTCCAGGTTGTACATAGCCTTTGCACCACTTTTTTGCTTAGTTTTATTAATTTTTATCAATTATCATGTTTTTTCTTTAAGTTTTTTATGCAATTTAGAAGCCATTTCATATCCCAATTCATGAACAGCTTGTTAGAAAATATTAGGAGTTTTTTTTTTGGAAATTTTTAGATTTTTAAAATTTTTTAATGGGATTTTTTATCTTTTTTCAATGCTCTTTTTCATGCTAAAATAAAAGAAAAAAGGAGGCTCTCTGTGGTTTTGAGTATGGTGAGCTTTCTAGAAGTTGCAAAAATTTTTTGAGAATTTTTTATGATTTTTTTGGAATTTAGTTGGATTTTTTACCCATTTTTTGCATTTTCCTAAAAAAATGGTGCTTCATTGTTTTTTTATTCTTATTCAAAAAATATATATCTTCTCTCTCTACCTCTCTCTATTTCTCTCTATCTTCTCCCTCGATTTCTCTCATCCTCTCTCTACCTTCTCTCTATCTTATCTATCTACTTTTCTCATCCTCTCTCTACATCTCTCTACTCTCTCTCCTCTCTCACCCTTCTCTCTATAACCTCTCTCCCTTCTCTCTCTCACCCCCACCCTGCCCACCCCTCGGCCCACCCCCGCCTCAAGTGGCCATTTTTTTCAAACTTCGGGTTAATTTCATGTTTTTTGATGCCTCTAGACTCATTTTTGCATTATTTTCATCCAAATCCATCCTTTTTTGCAATGTTTTGGACAAAATCTATTTGTTTTGTTACACATTTATCATGTGATTTTTATCACACATGTGGTCCACATGGTCTATTCCCTCCCACATGTTTTACATTTTGCATATGGATCATTTGTATCTTCCATGTTTGGGCATTTTTTCACTATCTATAGTCCCAACTCATATTCCTTGGCCCTCCCTTTATACCTCAACCTAGAACTCACCCTCCCCCCTCCGTGCCCTATCCTTGTTAGCCCTTAAACCCTCCAAAACATTTCCTTCCTACCCTCCAAAATCTTGCTTCCTCTTCACTTATTTGGTTTCTAGTTTTTGGTTATTCCCATGTGGTTGTTCTTTCATTCTCCTAGTGGACTTCTCTTATGTCATTTTGAAGGTTTTACACAAAATTTCTCAAAGTGCCACATCTTCTCTAATGGCTTGGATGTTCGGTCTCCGGGATGGAAAGCCCATTAGGTGGTGGGCAACTATTGAGCTCATCTAAGGTCAAGCTGGTCAAAGGTCAAAGTGGTCAAATGTGGAGCTGGTCAAAGGTCAAATTGGTGAGACTTTGCAAGTGATGCACAAGTGATGCAAAAGTGCAAAATGGTGCACAGGTGGTGCACAAGTGGCCGGGAACAAGGGTGCACAGGTAGTGCACAAACAGTTTGCTCACAATGGTTTTGCAGGAAAAATTGAATGCAGAAAGCAGAATGGTCTTTTTGAAAGGTTTTCAAGGTTTTTAAGTGTTTTGGAAGGTTCAAGTGAACCCTCCTTTATGCACACATTTTGAAAAATGGAAGGGCAAAAGTGGAACCCATATGAAAAGAACGCAATATGCAAAAGTATATGTGTGGCCCTCCAAATTTGAAATTTTGTTTCTCCTAAAGTCACTACAAGACAAAATAAGGAGCCGTTGGCTTTACACATTAAGTTATTCTTGGAACATTATAACGCCTTGTATAAGTTGTCCTTCAACAGTAATAGTGAGTTGTGGGCGCATATATTTTATAAGTGGGGACTTCCCCTATAACTTTACCCTTACTAGTATCGTTAGCCTTTGCAATCAGAGTAGATGTGGAGGCTTCATTAATAATCTTCATAACTTTGGTTCTGAATTTTACATCCATCTTTGATAAATCAAAAATACTAACCTCCTTTTAAATTGATTTAATTAGTCTTGAAGCCTCAAATTCCATAGGAGCATGGGCTATTTGTGACTATTCAAACTCCTTTTGGGCCTTGTTGAATGCATGTCCAATGGCATCATTTGTGCTTGTAAGCTCCTCTTTTTATTGTGTCTCTTTACTTGACCTGCGTGTGTCCTCATGTGTCCCCTTGTCTTTATTTGATCCATTTGTTCTTGACTCTTGACTTGTTTCTATTTGAGCTTTCCCTTTGCCTCTTGCTTGCATAACAAAAGAGTCAATTTCATCTAAATGTACTACTCTAGAAGATGGTGATGGAATAATATTTTCTTTTGCAACTCCTCCCTTACTCAATAAAAGCATCTAAATGTGAGACCGTGATGTGGATGCTTTCTTTTTTTTACAATTGGTATTGGCCTTCTAGGCCCATTTCCAAAGTTAACCCTAGGACCAAGGGTGTAGGTGTTACCTTGAGTTGGTGAAGCTACCATTACATTTGTAGGTGGTTTGACTCCTCCTTGTCCCTAGTATGCTTGTGTAGGCATTCCTCTTGTGTAGCACTCATGGGCATCATGGCCAATTTTCCTACATAACTTGCAAGTTACACTTAAGAGAGGGCAATCACTTACCACATGGTCTTCTTTGCTAAACATGGTGCATGATAGTCTATTTCTTATGCCACCTCCACGAAGTTCTTGTAGTTCTTGTCATAAAGTTGTGCTAACTCCTCTACTTGGGCCTCTTCTTCTTTTGTAAATTTAAAGCTTCAATTTCACACCTCAGTTGAGTCTTTCTGGGGCTTGTTCCTTCTTAGAATCTCAAGTTCTCTCCTCAACTGTGTCACTCGGTCCTCAAGTTCCACTAGGTATGGTGGACTACAAGAACTAGTCCCATATTGGTATCTGATTTGCTCTATCCTTGTTGCTTTAGAAATAAATTCCTCAATTTTTGCCACTTCTTGGCAAAGAATTCATGAGGGGGGTCTGGTAATTTAGCCATGAGTGCTTTTTCTCTAGTTACAAATTCTAGAAATGTCTCCACCATACCTAGTCTTAAGGTCTCTAATTCTTCAATAGTATTTTCTATTGTATTTCCTTGTTGGAATTGTGTCTTGAAGGCATCCTTCATTAAGTCCCAAGCAGTAAAATGATTGTAGGTAAATTGACTGAACTATTTATCGGCTAGCCCATCCAATGTCATTTGGAAAAAATTAAAAATGCATCTTCCCTTCCCATTAGCCCCCTTGTCTTGCATAGGGCTAAAATTCTTCTAACATTTTTGTCAGGTTCTTCATGCACTAATCCTCTAAAAGAGGGAAATTTGATATTTAACCTTGAAAGTAGACTTTCTAGGTCTACTTGAGCTGCCATGTTTCCTACCAATGATGTTGATGCCAGAGGGTTGACTAACCTACAAATGACTTTCCTTCTAGTTGTTTTGCAAGGTACTCTTAAATTATGTGACCATGTTGTGGTCATGAGCTATGCACCTTATTCCTTAGGCTAACATGATTGCAAGGAAAAGGAAGATTACATCTTCAATGTTGTCGACATATTAGCACTCCTTTGTCACTTGCAAATATTGGTTCTCCTATGCTCAAGCTGCCAAATCCCAGTGGGCATGCCAGATTTTGTTGGGGGATTCTTTAGTTGAAAGGTTCTTGAGTGTTTGGAGAAGGATGAAGAAGAATAAGTAAAACACTTGCACCGAAACCTTTTGTATCTTCTCTGTACTGGAACTCCACCCTCTCTAGTAGCTTGCTCTTGTGCAAACCTTGCACTCAAGCTTCCAATAGGGTTGGAGGAAACTCTCTCTACAAACTTGGTCACCTTGCACTCTTTTTCTCATTTGCTTCTCTGCATAGCACTCATTCAAGGTGTCTCTTACTCTTCTCTTGCTCTCTAGTGTAGACTCTACTCTCTATTGCTTAGTCTAACTCCAAGAATGCTAATGCCTTGTTGTGAGTGTTGATTCCCCTTACGTAAGTTGCTTCCACTACTAGTGTATCTTGGTGCTCACTTTGATCTCCCAAGGATCACTTAATGTGTAAAGCCAATGACTCCTTATTTTGTCCTGTAGTGACATGAGGAGAATCAAAATTTTAAATGGGGAGGCCACATATATACTTTTGTGTATCACTTTCTCTTCATATGGCTTCCGCCTTTGACCTTCAATTCTTTAAAATGTGTGCATAAGGGAGTGTTCACCTGAACCTTCCAAAACACTTAAAAACCTTGAAACCTTTAAAAAAGACCATTCTGCAACATGCATTCAACTTTTCTTGCAAAACCATTGTGAGCAAACTGTTTGTGCACTACCTATGCAACCTTGTTCATGATTACTTGTGCACCACTTGGCACTTTTGCACCACATGTGTATCACTTGCAAAGTCACCATTTTGATCTTTGACCAACTATGCAATTGACCACTTTGACCTTTGACTAGTTCAACACTAATCATTTGTTTTTTTTGCATGAGTGAATATTAGGGATAATGGCACCCTTGTTCATCACCACTTGTGCACCACTTTGACTTTTGCACCACCTGTGCGTCACTTGAAAATTCACCATTTTCATCTTTGACCAAATCCACAATTGGCCACTTTGACCTTTGACTAGCTCAACACTAATCATCATTTGCTCTTTTTACATGAGTGAATATTAGGGATAATGGCATATTTGAAATACATAGCTATCAATGCATATTCATGTGCATCTCTACAATCCCAGTCAAGCTTCTTTGTAGTAGGTGCAATAGGGCTCATAGTAGAACTACCATATTGAAAATCATCATCTTTGAAACCACATTCATCACTTGGTGTCATAACATTTGCACATGTAGGAAGATGTATTTCAACACCTTGCACAATACTCCACAAGAATGTTTCCACCAATACATGGCACATCATGTGTGCCAACAATGGGTAGTTTGAAGCATCCAAATTCTCCTCAACATCAAACATACGAATTACATCATTGATTTCAACCATGAATATACCTTGATGCAAATCTTGATTTTTTCTCAAAAGTTTTGAATACAATTATCCAATGACCTTTGTTACACCTATAAATGAATTTGAGTTTCCTTTACTAGTAAACCCAAAACTATATATATGTTTGGCGGAAAAGGGAAAAATCTCCAAATCCATGATAATGACTTAAAAATTTTGGAGTCTACTTGGGGCGCATCAAGCCTTTGATTGAAGAATAAGTGAAAAGAGATAGAATGACACATATTTGATCATACAAAGGGTGTGAACCACCTTTTAGAACTAAGTGGGAAGGATGCCACATGGCATAATGTGAAATAACTTTCCATTCAAATGGTAAAAGGAAGAGGGGCGGAGGAAATTGAGACCCTCTCATTGAAGTGGCACATTAGACACGGTTGATGGTATGAGGAAGAAGCTCTATGTGTGTAGTCATATGAGTAGGAGTAGACTTGGTAAGCTTCATCAAAAGGTTTGTTAGATTGGTCTCTCCTTTCCCTTATGTCCTCAAAATTATAGATGAAATTCTATAATGGTACAATAAAGTGCTTTAATTCCCCTGAACCTCATGTACTCTATGTAGATGTTCATCTCTCAGTGTTTTTTCCTTGTGTCCTTCCCCTTGGAATCCTCCTATGAGAACAACTCAAGGATTATGGAAACTATATGAGTGATGCCTATTACCTCCCACGTACACCTAACTTCAAAACTATTAGTCCCATAATATCTAACATCAGTAAAGTGACATAAGTCAATGTGATTTTTCCTCTAAGTAATAAAATTAAAGCTAAATGTTTAATTTCAATTTAGTTAAACTTGATCATATTGTAATGGAGATAATTAACCATCAAACCTTGTGAAACATTGAACAAAGTCCCATAGAAAAGTGACTCCAGACCTCTAGAACTAAGATGATAAACTTGAACTTATGAAACTCTAGGTCTTCTCAACCTTAAGTGTTCTCATAAATAATAATATTTTACCTTAATCATCCTTGTGTCCTATGCAAACCTATACAAATCTATTCCACTTTCCCTTTCCCTTTAAAGGGACCCTGATGGATTGATTTGGTTCTACTCACCATGAATGAGAACATCTAAGTCCTCAACTTGTTTCCCTTCCTAATCCATGGAGAATCAAACTCCCATGTGAAGGAAAACCATAGTGAAGGTAGAGCCCATAAATCCCTAAGAAGATTTCTAGCTCTACTGATCCAATCCCAATTGAAGAGATGTTCTCTAAGCACCTCTTTATTGATCACATCATGTGATGCTTCTAGTGATCATGTGTCCTATGATTCTTCTTTTCTAATAAGAAAGTATTCTTATGAATGATGATCCTTTCTCTCCCTATGCATAGAAGAAGAATTCTCAAAGGTAGATAATCCCCACCATCCCATACTCATGGCTCTCATCTCCAATCCATGAAAATACAATCTCAATAAACTAGATAGTTGAGTGCCATAACTAAATGGAACTCCGTAACATATCTAACATGATGGATTCTCATGAATCCTATATGTTGTAACTAGACTAGCTTGGTTAAGATGATACAAAGATCACCTACTACCAAGTCAATCTAGTTATTCAATATCAATGTAGGAACTTGTTGGATTCCCTTACTATATGACATCCTAATCTAAATTCTTTAATTAGAGTCTTGTTTTGTTAATAGAGATAAGTTCAATACAAATGGCTTAAGTGAGTTATGTGAGCATGTTTCAATGCTCCATGTGATACCCATATACAAAGCAAAATTTTATGTAACTCCTATCCATCTAGCTTATGCCATGTAGAATAGCTAGCCATGTGTCTCAGTTAAGTATTTGCACTTCAAGTGTTTAGAATAGGGCTCCTTGTGGGTATTCTTATGAACTCCCCTATTATGTACTATTAAGAGACTCACTGTGAAGGTCTCTTACTTTCACTAACCAACAAGTGAGCTTACCCACTCGTTGGGATCCGATTTATGTGCTCCGTAGTCTCCATAAAATAACTTATGACACTCTATTTGAAGATGTTATATTCTCTATTTATGTGGAAATGAATAAAATCATCTTCCATCATGTAAAAAATTTCATTGGATATCAAAGGATATGCCTAAACTTAAATAAATATGTATGCTACATTAAAATATCCTTTGGCTTCTTATAAATTAGCATGCCAAAAATAAATTGCAATGATGCATGGGAGTGGATATGCATATTCTTCCTTTGTTTAGTGAAGGTGAACAAATTGTTATATGAATGCTTCAAACAACATGAATTCAAACATTCCTACCATTCACCTTCATGCATATGCACCAAACTATGCATCATGCAATCATATCAAATGAGATAATGTGAAAATGGACGAGTGAAGGAAACTTCATTGAAAGAATCCAATGCTCCAATGCTCATCTATGGCACTAGGGAAATGATTTCTTGATCCTTCCATCTTCCCATGGTCTTGAAAGCCTTGAAATGCATTTGAATCTATAGCTTTATGTGTGTTGTTTCACTTATACTAACAAATGTAATGTTTCCCCTCAACATTACAGCATCATAAAAATGTTACAAAAGCACCAACATGTGCTTATATACATATAAAGGAGTTTCTAAGGCACCAACATGTCTCAAATGTACAAAATTACAAAGTCAAGTAGGATTTTCCTACTTTTAGCAATTATATATTATATATTTATGATTCTAATCACTTAATGTTTTTTCTAGTATATTTCTCTCGAGATCCAAAAATTAAACTCAACATATTTGGTTGGCATGTGTAGATTTTGGAAACCAAGAAAACCATCAAAGCATCACAAAATCACTTGAAAATCAAGCAAAAAGTCTTGAGCTACATGTTTTTTTATTTAAATTCTCTCAAGACCTCCAAACACCTTTAAAACATGCTTCTCAAATTAATCAATTACTAGGAAGTGGGATCATATCAATCAGACACAAAATGGTGGAAGTTATGCATCTTGGAAGCTTATATGGCAATGTTGGCAGAATATTCAATGTGCTACAGTAAATTCAGTTCTTTTTGGGACAAAAATATTTTTTCATGGATTCAAGACAATCCTCTTTCTCTTGGAAATGAGCCATCATATTTTTGCAATAGACATCAGATGAGATATATAAATATATATATATATATATATATATATATATATATATATATATATATATATATATATATATATATATATATATATATATATATATATATATATATATATATATATATGTGTGTGTGTGTGTGTGTATGTGTGTGTGTGTTGATATATTTAGGTAGTGATGTGTGTGAACACTCTAGGACCGCCGAGGCACTTTTTTTTCTCTTTAGGAGGTTTTTTTCCCCCGGCTTGTATATACGCCTATTGCCCTAGTGGGCTACTTATCTTTGTACATTCTAGTGGTAATACCTTCAATACTATGTGTTGTGCTCCAAGCTTCTTCTTCTTCCTTGTGTTGTTGGTGTGCTTCCACAGACGTCTAACTCCAACAATTGGTATCGGAGCAGGTTGTCGCTTCATCTAGGGCATTGTCTACACCTCTCCGGTTGTATTCTCAGAATTACACGAAATTTGGTAAGCATACTCAGGGTGTTTCAAAGATCGAAATTGCTTCGTTTTGTGGTGCCGAAATCATGATCTGAGCTCGTTTCGGCCTCCAAATGCACTATCATAGCGCTTATGCAGGCTATTTCATCTTTTTGTACCAAAGGTATATACTAGTTTCTGTTCGCCAGTATAAGCATCTCAAAGTCTACTGCAAGTTTAGCAGAATTCGTCTGGGCAATTCTATTCAACTTTTTGAGATACAATCAGCTATCTACATCAAGGTATTTTAGTCACCGGTCATGGTTGAAAGCAGTGATGTATTCCGTATGTTGGTTGTTGAGGATAAGTTGGATGGTACTAACTACCCATTGTGGGCTTATATGATATGTCATGTATTGGTCACAAAGGGACTCTGGAATATTGTGCAGGGTGTTGAAAGGCATCCTATTACACCTGCAAATATAGGTACTGCAAATACAGGTGTTGGAGCTGATGGAGATGGTGTCGAAGATGATGATATTCTACAGATTCCTATTTGTGATATTGTTTCTGTTGCACCTACTGCAGAGCAAATTCGTTGGGATGGCAGAGATGCTCAGGCACATGCATTGATAGCTTTGACTGTCAAACGTGCTATTATTCCTCACATTCGCTCTTGCAGGACAGCTAAGGATGCTTGGGATACACTTAACATTGTACTGTACTAGGCTAGGAATGAGGCTTGTGTTGCTTACCTCCGAAAACAATTGTAGAGTGAGCACATGAATGAAGGTAATTCTATGGACCGTTTTCTCACAAAGATCAAGGATTTGAAAGAACAATTGATTTTTTATGATGAAGTTATACCGGATAGCTCACTTGTGCAGACCGTTCTACTCTTTGTTTGATGATGAAAGGCAATCCAAATGTCTTTTCATTTGAGGAGTTAGTCTCTGTTTTGTTGCAAGAAGACTAGTCTAGGTAGAATAGGTCTATTATGTGTCCTGTAGATCAAGCTTTCCTGGCTAGTCAGAAGGGCAAAGGTCAATGGAGCTCTTCTACTAGTAAGCAGAAATCTACAAATGTTGCACATTCGAAGAAGGAAGACAAAGATGAGAAGAAATCAAAAAAGCAAAAATTGTTTTCCAAATACTGTAAAGCAAATGATCATGTCATCAAGAGCTATCCAAAACTGGTTGCTAAAGAGACAAAGAAGAAAGAGGGCAGAATGGTTGTTGCAGAGGCCTCTACACCGAAAACAGAGTTTGCTAATCTTGTGTAGGAAGAAGAATGGGTTTTTACTACTGTTTGCAATTTTGACCCATCTTCTCATGAGCAGTGCATGTCTATAGTAGACTTAGATGTTTAGTACTTTGATAGTGGGGTGACCAAACATATTACCTTGCAGTGCAGTTTCTTCTCTTCACTCGAGCCTATGCCTGAAGACAATACTGTTACATGTGCCAACAACTCCTCCTATCCTGTTATGGGAGTTGGTATGATCATTGTGACTACTGCTGATGGTAGTTCTTTCACTTTGTCAGATGCTTTGTTTGTGTTAGGGATCAAGAAAAATCTATTATCAATTTTTGTATTAGCCAAGATTGGCTTGGTTGTGAAATTTGTTGATGACAGATGTACAGTTCATGATCTGTCAAATGGCAATGTCATTATTGCCTCTGGCATTTTATGTTGTGGGTTGTATAAGATCATAGACTATGAAAGATCTGTAAATGATTTGGCATGTGCACTACATGATTCTCACGCTCTGTCAGATGCAAAGCTTTGGCATGCACACTTTGGTCATCTGAATTTTGCTAGTTTGCTATGCTTGCAAAAATCTAAAATGTTGTCCTCTTTGCCCAAACTTGAGACACCCAGAAAACATGTTTGCGAAGGTTGTATTTTGGGAAAAATGCAACGTTCTGCCTTCTAATGATGTGCTTCTGATCATTGTGGTATATGTTGATGACATGCTACTCGTTGGTCCTCATGACATGCATATTGTTGATTTTAAGGCTGATTTGCATGCCTCATTTGAGATATCTGATTTGGGGCATTTGTATCACTATTTGGGCATTCAATTTATGCAAGTTGATGATGGAATGGCTTTGTGTCAAACGAAATATATTGACACATTATTGCAGCATTTTGGCCTTGAAGACTATAAGCCTATTGCCACTCCTATGGAGATAGGTTTACAATTGAGTCTTCATGATGCTAGAGATGCATTTGATGTTGTTCTCTATCAGCAAGATATTGGATGCTTGATTTACTTATGCACTACTCGGCCAGATATTTAGTTTGGTGTCTCAAAGATGAGCAGATTTATGCATTGCCCAGGTGTCAAGCATTGGCACGCGGTTAAGCACATCTTTTGCTACTTGAGTAGTACCCGGCTACTTGGATTGTTTTATCCCAAGGGGGGATCACTACCGCCAGATTTGCATGCTTTTTCTGATAGTGATTGGGCTAGTTGCTATGACACTCGTGTGTCCACTAGTGGTTTTTGCTTCATGGTTGGTAGCTCATGTATATCTTGGTTGAGCAAGAAGCAGCCTACTGTGCCCACTTCTAGTTGTGAGACTGAGTATAGGGCAGCTTTCACAGCGACTATTGAGTGTGTGTGTGGCTCAAATGCCTTATGGCTGATTTGGGTGTTGGTCAGTCTTCTACCACTACCATCTTCACTGACAGTCAGAGCACATTGGTACTTGCGAGGAAGCTTGTGTTCCATGCTCGCACTAAGCACATTGAGGTGCATTATCACTATGTCAGGGAGAGGTTCTCTGTTGGGGAGATCAACTTGGCATATGTGCCCACGTAGGAGAACATTTCGGACCTTTCACGAAGGCTCTGCCTAGGGAGAAGTTTGAAGCTTTCCGCAAAGCTTTGGGCTTCTTTCTTTTGTGGATTGATTCCACATAGCTTGGGAATTCCTTATACTTGAGTGCCAACTCCTTGTTCACCGCATCACTCCCAGGGGGGATTTATTAATATATTTAGGTAGTGATGTGTGTGAACACTCTAGGACAGCCAAGGAACTTTTTTCCCTCGTTAGGAGGTCCCCCCCCCCCCGCTTGTATATATGCCCATTGCCCTAATGAGCTACTTATCTTTGTACATTCTAGTGGTAATACATTCAATATTGTGTGTTGGGCTCCAAGCTTCTTCTTCTTCCTTGTGTTGTTCGCATGTTTTCGGAGACGTCTAACTCCAACAATATATATATAGGATCCATGAGATGAGCTGAGTGAAGATGGTGAAAGGGGGTTCTTTGAGAAGTGCAAATCCTTCTAGTAATCCTTATTTTCAAGGATTTGTTGACTTATTATAAGATTATGTACACCATACTAAACACACGTATGGTTTTGTTCAAAAATTATTTCCTGATTCACCTACATTATCCCTTTTCCAAAATGGAAATTTATGCAATCTAACTTCTGAAAATGGCAAAAATGACGGAGGATTTTAGAAGGCGGAAATTTAATTTTTCTATTCATCTATTTCGTGAGACTAATCATTGCACAAGGAAGTCTATATGCCGCTCTTAATGAAAACTAAGTTTGAGATTTATGAATGGTTATCTAATAATACCTCCATAAGAACCCTTAAAAATGGAGCTTTGTAAATATGAAAAAAATGCCATACCTATGGAGGTAATGCATCACATGAGAAATACAGAAATCTGCTTAACAAAAAGACTAAAGGACACCCATATTCTCATGTTTGATTGTTGTAGAAATCATCACCTTTGTGCAAATTGGTGCCCCATTGTCTAGGCTATGCCCATTGCTTCTCTAACATCTCACAACAACATCCTCTCCATTATTGTTCTTGATGAAGTATCCCACATGAAGTATTTAGGAGAGCATTCAAAAGGACATCATCATCAAGATTATGTGCTACACAGGTCTCACAAAACATTGTGACCATCGATGATTTGAATTTCCATCTATCCATTGATGATAGGTTGTCGCTTGCTACCACCCTTATGTCCATGAGTCCTAAAGAGAGAACATTGTCTTCATATCTTTGCATGTTCCATCTTGGATAAAAGCGATACCTCTTGATCATCAAGATAGGGGTTTCAAAAATAGTGAACTATGATAGCATGACACAATGAATCATTGTGTAGCTCACATGGATATGTTGCCACTCTCATACCAATCTAACTAATCTTTTGGCAAAGCTCACCATGGATGCTGCTAATCGAACGAATACACACATAGAACTTCTTCCTCATACCACCCAACCACATCTAATGTGTGTACGCTTCCACAATCACAAGCTATCCTCAATCAGAAGCTTCCAATCACTCACGAAAAGTAGAAGAAAGATAAAAACTTGGAGAAGATAAGAAAAAAAATGACATAGAAAAGTAGGCAAGATGTAACACTAAGAAAGAGAAGGTAATCACAATCACAAGGTAATTATTAGGTAGTCTCCTCTTGTAAACAAAACACACAGAGATTGCTAATGGTCTCACCTACCAACTATTGAGCTCCCTCTAGAATTCCTCTTGCAAGAAACTCTCAATGAGTCTCTCTATACCTTATGGCCAATGCACCACGTGGTTCCATGTGGCAAATCAGGCCACCTTATCCAAAAAGGTGTTCCCACCCAAGTATTCATGATGTGACATTTCTTTCCCCTTGAAAGCATTTTTGTCCTCAAAAATGTAGATGAAATGTTCGTATCATAGAGGAAATTTCTCATACTCCTTTGAAACCCATGTACTGCATGTTTTTTTACCCATATGGTTCCCATTAAGAAGCCTCATATGAGATCATCTCAAAGGTGGGAAACTATCTGTGAGTTACCTACTATCTCCCATATACACCTAACTCCCATCTATCACTCCCATAACATGTAACATCACTAAAGTGACTTGATTCCATCTGATCTTTCCTCTATGGTGTAATAAAATGAAAGATAGGTGATGAATGCCAAGTTATCTAAACTTGGTGATACTATAATGGAGATAATAAACCAAAAAAATCTCTAAAATAGAGAACAAAATCCCATAAATAGTTATTCATAACCCTTATAGAACTAATATGATAGAATTTCCTCATACCACTCTAGGCCTTCTTAACCTTGAGTGTACCCACAAGTAATAGTTTTAGCTAAACTACCTAGTGCCCTATGTCAATCCACAAAATTATAAGAATTCTTATGTAGTAAAATGAAATCTCTACATACCACTAACCAAGAAGTCCTTGGTTTTTCATCCATAAACGTTTGGACTAAGTTCTATTGGAAGAGAATTTTTTTCACTAGTGCAAACTCTACTATTCTCTCTTCCTACTAGTTTTTGATATGAATGCAAAAGCATTTCTTTGTGGGATTAGGTAATCCATAAACCCATCCTCCTAATTGATGCTCAATCATCATCCTCATGATGAATGACCAACTAAGAGTTTGATAACTCAATATGTCATATTGATCTATCCCTATCTCCTAAAAACCCTCAAGCAAGGAGTTAGTACTCTACTCCCATCCTTAGTAATGTAAATAGACTATCACTGGAAATAGGCATAACCACTTCTCTATAGATTCTTCAATCAAGACTCTCTCTCTAGTTTCATTGATAGGATAAGGCACTTCTATCTAGACAATATGTTGGAAATTTAGGAAGGCCCATAACTAATATCACAGGTCCATAGTTCCATAGGTCCAACATCTACAATATAGATTCCAACAATCTTCCAATATTGACAAAACATGAACATACCACATTTAATCATACAAATGATGAGACAAAGATGAACATATCTTCTCTAACACCTCATCCAAATATGCATAAAGCATAACCGTACTGATTCTCTTATACCTATGACGAATAGGACTCCTCCTGATATGGATGTTATTGCCTCCATAAACTCCAAGTAGTACCTGTGTGCATAAAGAGAATATGTACCTGAATTCTTAACATAAGATGTAAATCTTATGTTAACCACCATCCAATGTCTTTGAAGTAACCCGAAATCTTCATGTAGAAGAAAATCTTCAAATACATCATGTAGATGGCCGATCCTCACCACCAAGCTGCTAATGACAAAGTTCTCTCCATGAGCAAGAGTGTGAGCACACTCTTCTTCTCCAAGAAGAACTCCATAGCCGCTCCTCAACATGCTCCAGGATAGCATCATGGCTGCCCCATGTGCTAAAAAGCATCACCTCTATTGAGGTACCAAAGCTCTCCAAAGCTTGGTGTTGAAACTAGGTGAAGGATGAACACAATGAGCCTATGGATCTTCCTATATAGTAGTGTATGTACTCCAAAAGCTCTTCCAAAAGCTTAAAATGCTTTCAAATAGCGATCGCTATTATAAAAAAAAAAACATGCGTACGTGTTTTTGATGTGCTAGCGCCGTCCGTTTTCAAAAAAATTGAAGACTTCTTCGCAAACATGCTACTGCCGCCAAGGATTGAACCCGGGTGGGTTCGATAGAGGAAGAATGAGCTAACCAAGCACCCACGTGCTTTTTCTTGTAGAGAGTGCTATAAGAAGAGCTACTCATGCTATGTACTGTGAGCAATCCTGACCAATAGGATATTGTTTTCCAACAATCCCCCCTGCAATATCATATTGGTACAAACTGAACTAGATCTGCAAACTGTCATAACCTTCAAACTTGTACTGCCAAATTGACCTTAAAACCTTTTCTTCAAAAATCTTCTTCAAAACTGAATTTGACTTTCCTTCAAAAAACCTGAACTTGTTGAGTATGAACCATAATACCTGAGAAAATATGCAAACTAGATATCCAATAGTCTACTCATCAAGCAATCACTGCTTGACAACAAATGTAGCAAGTACTGACTCTGAACCTGCTATCTCTTGTCTTCACAAACCTGAAAAAATACACTAGGATCTGCAAATTTGAATTTACCTTACGAAAGCTTTCTCAACGTACTTCTGCTATGTCATGTAAATACACTAAACATAATTAAGAACTGAATCCTGGAACCTATGACTGAAAACTCACAACTTAGTGTATTATGAACATTGCTAGTTCATTTCTGATTGTACTCAACTCAACTCAACTCAACTCAACTCAACTTAACTCAACTCATGAGTCTCATCAAAAAATCTATGATGTGATCATGTCTTCATCCTTTTTCAATCTATAAATCTTTCATACCTTTTTCCTTCATAACCTGGTATAAACATAAATGTGCACACTTCTCAAACATACATCTATGAAATATCAAGCTTCTCTTCAATAGAACTCTGGAACCTTCTCCTGAACAGAAACATCCTAACAGGAAGTTTCTCCAAACATTCTTCTTCTTCCTTCTTCTTTCAAAGTTGTAACATAAAGAGAAACTTACAAAGGAAATATAGGAATACCAGAAATAGGAATATCTGTAAGTATGAATCTTCATTCTTTCATATATGGCTGAAAATAAGTCTTCATGTTTCATCACCCCCTCGATGACTTAATACTAGTATCCAGAACTCTTCAAATATATCAGACTTTATGAAATGTGGAACGTCTTTCTTCATAAATCTGATCTTTAGTGATCAATACCTGTATCTGAAACAAAATCTCTGAACCCTTTTTATTAGCACTGCAGTTGCCAATAGCTTTCACTGTAACTCTTAAGCTTCCCATATTGTAGAATAAGGTTAGCTGATCCTAACATAACAAAACCTTGTTGAAAGCTTTATAGGATTCATAACCTTCTCCAACATAACAAGTATCTTTTCTATTCCTCTGCAACACTAATCTGATAGAATATGTATCTTTGACTTACTTGTTCCAATGTTAAGAATCTTCACAAACAAAGGATAGAAAACTGACTCATAAATACTCAAGATCTTTCATGATCATTCAAAAAAGCTTAAATTGCTTCTGAATAGCGATCGCTATTATAAGAAAAAAACACATGTGTTCGCATTTTTGATGTGCTTGTGCCGTGTGTTTTCAAGAAAATTGAAGACTTCTTTGCAAACGCGCTGTTGTCGCCAAGGATTGAATTGGGCTGGGTTCGATAGAGGAAGAATGAGCTAACCAAGCGCCCACACGCTTTTTCTTATAGAGAGTGCTATAAGAAGAGCTACTCATGCTATGTATTGTGAACAATCCTGACCAATAGCATATTGTTTTCCAACAATCCCCCCTGCAATATCATATTGGTACAAACTGAACTGAATCTGCAAATTGTCATAACCTTCAAACTTGTACTCCAAATTGACCTTAAAACCTTTTCTTCAAAAATCTTCTTCAAAACTGAATTTGACTTTCCTTCAAAAAAACCTGAACTTGCTGAAGATGAACCATAATACCTGAGAAAATATGCAAACTAGATATCCAATAGTCTACTCATCAAGCAATCACTGCTTGACAACAAATGTAGCAAGTACTCACTCTGAACCTGCTATCTCCTGTCTTCACAAACCTAAGAAAATACACTAGGATCCACAAATTTGCATTTACCTTACGAAAGCTTTCTCAATGTACTTCTGCTGTGTCATGTAAATACACTAAACATAATCAAGAACTGAATCCTGGAACCTATGACTGACAACTCACAACTTAGTGTATTATGAACACTACTGGTTCATTTCTAACTGTACTCAAGTCAACTCAACTCAAGTCAACTCAACTCAACTCAACTCATGAGTCTCATCAAAAAATTTATGATGTCATCATGTCTTCATCCTTCTTCAATCTATAAATCTTTCATACCTCTTTCCTTCAGAACCTGGTATAAACATAAATCCTTCTCAAACATACCTCTTTGAAATATCAAGCTTCTCTTCAATAGAACTCAGGAACCTTCTCCTGAACAGGAACATCTTAACAGGAAGTTTCTCCAAACATTCTTCTTCTTCCTTCTTCTTTCAAAGCTGGAACATAAAGAGAAACTTACAAAGGAAATATAGGAATACCTATAAGTATGAATCTGCATTCTTTCATATATGGCTGAAAATAAGTCTTCATGTTTCATCACCCCCCTGGATGACTTAACACTAGTATCTAGAATTTATCAAATATATCAGACTTTATGAAATCTGGAACGTCTTCCTTCATAAGTCTGATCTTTAGTGATCAATACCTCTATATGAAACAAAATCTCTGAACCCTTTTTATTAGCACTGCAGTTGCCAATAGCTTTCACTGTAACTCTTAAG
Source organism: Ceratopteris richardii (assembly GCA_020310875.1). NCBI lineage: Eukaryota > Viridiplantae > Streptophyta > Polypodiopsida > Polypodiales > Pteridaceae > Ceratopteris > Ceratopteris richardii. Next base: position 31,863,465 of record CM035412.1, read on the forward strand.
CTTCCCATATTGTAGAATAAGGTTAGCTGATCCTAACATAACAAAACCTTGTTGAAAGCTTTATAGGATTCATAACCTTCTGCAACATAACAAGTATCTTTTCTATTCCTCTACAACACTAATCTGTGTATTGTGAGCAATCCTGACCAATAGCATATTGTTTTCCAACAATCCCCCCTGCAATATCATATTGGTACAAACTGAACTGGATTTGCAAATTGTCATAACCTTCAAACTTGTACTCTCAAATTGACCTTAAAACCTTTTCTTCAAAAAACTTCTTCAAAACTAAATTTGACTTTCCTTCAAAAAACCTGAACTTGCTGAAGATGAACCATAATACCTGAGAAAATATGCAAACTAGATATCCAATAGTCTACTCATCAAGCAATCACTGCTTGACAACAAATGTAGCAAGTACTCACTCTGAACCTGCTATCTCCTGTCTTCACAAACCTGAGAAAATACACTAGGATCCACAAATTTGCATTCACCTTACGAAAGCTTTCTCAATGTACTTCTTCTGTGTCATGTAAATACACTAAACATAATCAAGAACTGAATCTTGGAACCTATGACTGACAACTCACAACTTAGTGTATTATGAACACTACTGGTTCATTTCTAACTGTACTCAAGTCAACTCAACTCAAGTCAACTCAACTCAACTCAACTCATGAGTCTCATCAAAAAATTTATGATGTCATCATGTCTTCATCCTTCTTCAATCTATAAATCTTTCATACCTCTTTCCTTTAGAACCTGGTATAAACATAAATGTGCGCACTTCTCAAACATACCTCTTTGAAATATCAAGCTTCTCTTCAATAGAACTCAGGAACCTTCTCCTGAACAGGAACATCTTAACAGGAAGTTTCTCCAAACATTCTTCTTCTTCCTTCTTCTTTCAAAGTTGGAACATAAAGAGAAACTTACAAAGGAAATATAGGAATACCTATAAGTATGAATCTACATTCTTTCATATATGGCTGAAAATAAGTCTTCATGTTTCATCACCCCCCTGGATGACTTAACACTAGTATCCAGAATTCTTCAAATATATCAGACTTTATGAAATCTGGAACGTCTTCCTTCATAAGTCTGATCTTTAGTGATCAATACCTGTATATAAAACAAAATCTCTGAACCCTTTTTATTAGCACTGCAGTTGCCAATAGCTTTCATTGTAACTCTTAAGCTTCCCATATTGTAGAATAAGGTTAGCTGATCCTAACATAACAAAACCTTGCTGAAAGCTTTAAAGGATTCATAACCTTCTGCAACATAACAACTATCTTTTCTATTCCTCTGCAACACTAATCTGATAGAATCTGTATCTTTGACTTTCTTCTTCCAATGTTAAGAATCTTCACAAACAAAGCATAGACAACTGACTCATAAATACTCAAGATCTTTCATGATTATTCAAGATCATCCAAGATCATACTAGATCATACAAGATCATCCAAGATCAATCATCTCTCCTGTGTAGAATCTGCTCTCATCAAACCTTCATGACTGAATGTTTGGTTTGTTACCTAAACGTCTCCAAGTGTCCATGCTTCTTACAAAGTTTTAAAACTTTTATTCAAACAAATCCTTCCCAAGAATTTGCAACTCCCACTTGAAACATAACTGGACAAACTTCTCACCTTGAGAACTCCAAAAGCTGCAAGTTTATACTTCATCTTTTCATATTCTTCCCAGGTGAAATGTGATAGTACCTGCTTGACTTTCTTTTGGCTAACTCCACTTCTCAATCAACTAATAGGATCTGTTTGAACACCTTTTTGAATACAAGCATGTATCCAAAAATCTAGAAAAACATAGGAAGTAGATTCTTCAACTGACTGGTACATAAAAAATTTGAATTTTCTGAAGTTTTCAGAAAATACTGAATATGAGGTAACTTTTCCAAACACAAAAACCTCAACATAAGTCTTCAACATCTACTACAAAAAACTCTTTTACCTCAAGAGTTAGATAAAGAAGAAATATACTTCTCTACAACTTGTCATATACCAAGTAGCTCTTTATTGACACTCCAAGAATTCTTTGAGGGAACATATAATCTGCCTGCTTAAAAAATCTTCAACTAAAACATAAATCATACATTTATGAGTCAAAACATATAAGCTACCTTTCTATCTCTCAATGCAATTCTTTGTCAAAACCTACTAAAACATGACCAAGTATCATGCAAAACAAGAAAGTACATCTTCTTTAGACTTTCTTCACATAAGATGTTCTCGTAAACTTTTCTTTGGATGTAGACGATAAAATAGGAAAAGTATATGGAAAATATAAGAGAAAAGGAAGTCTTACTTTCCCTTTCGAATTGTTGGACCTTCTTTTTTTGCATCTTTCTTCCACCTGATGATGATGTCAACATCTTCAAACTTCTCTTCCATACCTTTTGTTCTCTTCATCTTGAAGTAGCAGACACTCTTGACTTCTTCAAATGAAATCTTTCTCTTCCTCTAGTGCTAAGAGTAAGAGACAAAACAAACATGGTATACAAATGGAAGTGAAAATAGAATCATGTTTTATCATCTCCTTATATCTCTGAATCAAAATTCTGCTTCAAATGTCTGAAATGACTAAATTCACCAACCTTTTGTATGAATGATAAATTTACCTTTCTAGAGTTACCTCTCTAGATCAAATTTTGTACTTGGATATCCAACCAACTTACAACAAAAAATTGGCTAAACACAAAATTGATGCTCTCCACATTTGTCTTCTTAGATAAGCTTTCTTGCCATGAAAGAGATCTCTCAAAACTCTCTAGAAAAACCTCTAGATACTGGTTTTGATGTAGCTCTTTAACTTTCAAAAAATGAAAGTGTATAAAAGCATTCCTTGAATCCTTCAAATCTGTTCATAACTACTCTTCTAAGATATGACTTGCAAATGATAATCTGATAATAGAAACTGATACCTGTGATTTGATGTTGATTTCATTCCTTCATCTTCTCTAAACCATTGTGCTTCCTTGAATTTGAAGTAGTCTTCTCTTCATCAAGTCTTGGTCTTCAAACAATACTTTTGTAAAGTATTTGCATACTCTTCCAAAAATATTCGGCTGCTAACAGATCATCAACCTCATACTCCACATTGATGAATACACATGTGACTGAATTGTCTAATTCTCAAATCTCTACTCATCTAGATTAAGTGTGTATGTCAAATGTCAAATGTTAGAAGATGCTCTTAAATCCTATGTTGTAAACTTAGAAGTCTGGGAACCTGGGAATCTGAATGAGCCTGAATGCATTGATGCCAAAGCCCTAAAGCTCTGATACCAAATGTTGGAATTTTAGGTAGGCCCATAACTAATATCACAGGTCCAACCACAGGTCCATAGTTCCATAGGTCCAGCATCTACAACATAGATTCCAGCAATCTTCCAATATTGACAAAACATGAATATACCACATTGATTCATACAAATGATGAGACAAAGATAGAGAAAGATTAGACAACATGTGTAAAGTGTTACGCAAGCACTAGGATCAACAAATTTGCATTTACCTTATGAAAGCTTTCTCAACGTACTTCTATTGTGTCATGCAAATACACTAAACATAATCAACAACTGAATCCTGGAACATGTGACTGACAAACTCACAACTTAGTGTATTATGAACACTGTTGGTTCATTTCTGAAAATACTCAAGTCAACTCAACTCAACTCAACTCATGAGTCTCATAAAAAAATCTATGATGTCATCATGTCTTCATCCTTGTTCAATCTATAAATCTTTCATACCTCTTTCCTTCAGAAGCTGGTATAAACATAAATGTGCGCACTTCTCAAACATATCTCTCTGAATATCAAGCTTCTCTTCAATAGAACTCTGGAACCTTCTTCTCAACAGGAACATCCTAACACAAACTTTCTCCAAACATTCTTCTTCTTCCTTCTTCTTTCAAAGTTGGAACATAAAGAGAAACTTACAAAGGAAATATAGGAATACCTGAAATAGGAATACCTGTAAGTATGAATGTGCATTCTTTCATATATGGCTGAAAATAAGTCTTCATGTTTCATCACCCCCCTGGATTCATACTAGTATCCAGAATTCTTCAAATATATCAGACTTTATGAAATTTGAAACGTCTTCCTTCATAATCTGATCTTTAGTGATCAATACATTTCATAACCTTCTGCAACATAACAAGTATCTTTTCTATTCCTCTGCAACACTAATCTGATAGAATCTGTATCTTTGACTTACTTCTTCCAATGTTAAGAATCTTCACAAACAAAGCATAGACAACTGACTCATAAATACTCAAGATCTTTCATGATCATTCAAGATCATCCAAGATCATACTAGATCATACAAGATCATCCAAGATCAATGATCTCTCCTATGTAGAATCTACTCTCATCAAACCTTCATGAATAAATGTTTGATTTGTTACCTGAATGTCTCCAAGTGTCCATGCTTCTTAAAAAGTTGTAAAACTTTTCTTCAAACAAATCCTTCCCAAGAATCTGCAACTCCTACTTGAAACATAAGTGGACAAGCTTCTCACCTTGAGAACTCCAAAAGCTGCAAGTTGATACTTCATCTTTTCATATTCTTCATGGGTGAAATGTGATAGTACCTGCTTGACTTTCTTTTGGCTAACTCCACTTCTCAATCAAGTAATAGGATCTGATGGAACACCTTTTCGAATACAAACATGTATCCAAAAATCTAGAAATACATAGGAAGTAGATTCTTCAACTGACTGGTACATCAAAAATCTGAATTTTCTGAAGTTTTGTGAAAATATTGAATATGAGGTAACTTTTCCAAACACAAAAACCTCAACCCAAGTCTTCAACATCTGCTACAAAAAACTCTTTTACCTCAAGAGCTAGATAAAGAAGAAATATACTTCTTTGCAACTTTTCATATACCAAGTAGCTCTGTATTGACACTCCAAGAATTCTTTGAGGGAACATATAAGCTGCCTACTTAAAAAATCTTCAACTAAAACAAAAATCATACATATATGAGTCAAATCATATAAGCTGCCTTTCTATCTCTCAATGCAATTCTTTGTCAAAACCTACTAAAACATGAGCAAGTATAATGCAAAACAAGTAAGTGCATCTTCTTTAGACTTTCTTCACACAAGATGTTCTCGTAAACTTGTCTTTGGATATAGAGGATAAAATAGGAAAAGTATATGGAAAATATAAGAGAAAAGGAATTCTTACTTTCCCTTTCGAATTGTTGGACCTTCTTTTTTTGCATCTTTCTTCCACCTGATGATGATGTCAACATCTTCAAACTTCTCTTCCATACCTTTTGTTCTCTTCATCTTGAAGTAGCAGACACTCTTGACTTCTTCAAATGAAATATTTCTCTTCCTCTAGTGCTAAGAGTATGAGACAAAACAAACATCGTATACAAATAGACGTTAAAATAGAATCATGTTTTATCATCTCCTCATATCTCTGAATCAAAATTCTGCTTCAAATGTCTGAAATGACTAAATTCACCAACCTTTTGTATGAATGATAAATTTACCTTTCTAGAGTTACCTCTCTAGATCAAATTTTGTACCAAGATATCCAACCAACTTACAACAAAAAATTGGCTGAACACAAAACTGATGCTCTCCACATTTGTCTTCTTAGATAAGCTTTCTTGTCATGAAAGAGACCTCTCAAAACTCTCTAGAAAACCTCTAGATACCTGTTTTGATGTAGCTCTTTAACTTTCAAAAAATGAAAGTGTATAAAAGCATTCCTTGAATCCTTCAAATCTCTTCATAACTGCTCTTCTAAGATATGACTTGCAAATGATAATCTGATAGTAGAAACTGATACGTGTGATTTGATGTTGATCTCATTCCTTCATCTTCTCTAAACCATTGTTCTTCCTTGAATTTGAAGTAGTCTTCTCTTCATCAAGTCTTGGTCTACAATACTTTTGTAAAGTATTTGCATACTCTTCCAAAAATATTTGGCTGCTAACAGATCATCAACTTCATACTCCACATTGATGAATACACATGTGACTGAATTGTCTAATTCTTAAATCTCTACTATCTAGATTAAGTGTGTATGTCAAATGTCAAATGTTAGAAGATGCTCTTAAATCATATGTTGTAAACTTGGAAGTCTGGGAACCTGGGAATCTGAATGAGCCTGAATGCATTGATGCCAAAGCCCTAAAGCTCTGATACCAAATGTTGGAAATTTAGGTAGGCCCATAATTAATATCACATGTCCAACCAAAGGTCCATAGTTCCATAGGTCCAACATCTACAACATAGATTCCAGCAATCTTCCAATATTGACAAAACATGAACATACCACATTTAATCATACAAATGATGAGACAAAGATAGAGAAAGATTAGACAACATGTGTAAAGTGTTATGTAAGCCACTACTTACTCACACTATCATATATATCAATGTTCAATGTACAATGTGGGAGCAAAACTCTCAACCACTCTATGTGAACAAAAATAGATGGATGAGTGAATGTACAAATGTAACAAACATATTCAGATGTATGGATGGAAATCTAAATATACATTAGATGTGTGACCTAATAGGTTGTAGAAGAGTGAATATGAGTGATAGAAAGAGGAAGGATCAGTCCAAAACTGATAATCAACAAACCCTCATCTGAACTTAGGCTATGGAAGACCCTACGTCAGATACGCATGTGAAAAGATCACATACTTACAAAAGTAGCAAAGAATGCTAACAAGTTTACTGCCAGAAATCCTCAAACTCATATGAACATATCTTCTCTAACACCTCATCCAAATATGCATACAGCTTAACCGTACTGATTCTCTTGTACCTATGCCGAATAGGACTCCTCCTGATATGGATGTTACTGCCTCCATAAACTCCAAGTAGTACTTGTGTGCATAAAGAGAATATGTACCTGAATTATTAGCATAAGATGTAAATCTTATGTTAACCACCATCGAATGTCTTTGAAGTAACCTGAAATCTTCATGTAGAAGACAATCCTCAAATACATCATGTAGATGGCCGATCCTCACCACCAAGCAGCTAATGACCAAGTCCTCTCCATGAGCAAGAGTGTGAGCACACTCTTCTTCTCCAAGAAGAACTCCATATCCGCTCCTCAACATGCTCCAAGATAGCATCATGGCTGCCCCATGTGCTAAAAAGGATCACCTCTATTGAGGTACCAAAGCTCTCCAAAGCTTGGTGTTGAAACTAGGTGAAGGATGAATACAATGAGCCTATGGCTCTTCTTATATAGTAGTGTATGTACTCCAAAAGCTCTTCCAAAAGCTTAAAACGCTTCCGAATAGCTATCGTGATTATAAGAAAAAAATACATTCGTTCGTGTTTTTTATCTGCAGGCGCCGTCTGTTTTCAAAAAAACTGAAGACTTCTTCGCAAACGCGCTACTGCCGCCAAGGATTGAACCTGGGTGGGTTCGTTACAGGAAGAATGAGCTAACCAAGTGCCCACGTGCTTTTTCTTGTAGAGAGTGCTATAAGAAGAGCTACTCAAGCTATGTATCGTGAGCAATCCTGACCAATAGGATATTGTTTTCCAACAATCCCCCCTGCAATATCATATTGGTACAAACTGAACTGGATCTGCAAACTGTCATAACCTTCAAACTTGTACTCCCGAATTGACCGTAAAACCTTTTCTCCAAAAATCTTCTTCAAAACTAAATTTGACTTTCCTTCAAAAAACCTGAACTTGCTGAATATGAACCATAATACCTGAGAAAATATGCAAACTAGATATCCAATAGTCTACTCATTAAGCAATCACTGCTTGACAACAAATGTAGCAAGTACTCACTCTGAACCTGCTATCTCCTCTCTTCACAATCTTGAAAAAATACACTAGGATCAACAAATTTGCATTTACCTTATGAAAGCTTTCTCAACGTACTTCTGTTGTGTCATGTAAATACACTAAACATAATCAAGAACTGAATCCTGGAACCTGTGATTGACAACTCACAACTTAGTGTATTATGAACACTGCTGGTTCATTTCTGAAGGTACTCAAGTCAACTCAACTCAACTCAACTCAACTCATGAGTCTCATCAAAAAATTTATGATGTCATCATGTCTTCATCCTTGTTCAATCTATAAATCTTTCATACCTCTTTCCTTCAGATTCTGGTATAAACATAAATGTGTGCACTTCTCAAACATATCTCTCTGAATATCAAGCTTGTCTTCAATAGAACTCTGGAACCTTCTTCTGAACAGGAACATCCTAACACGAACTTTCTCCAAACATTCTTCTTCTTCCTTCTTCTTTCAAAGCTCGAACATAAAGGGAAACTTACAAAGGAAATATAGGAATACCTGAAATAGGAATACCTATAAGTATGAATGTGCATTCTTTCATATATGGCTGAAAATAAGTCTTCATGTTTCATCACCCCCCTGGATGACTTAACACTAGTATCCAGAATTCTTCAAATATATCAGACTTTATGAAATCTAGAACGTCTTCCTTCATAAATCTGATCTTTAGTGATCAATACATGTATCTGAAACAAAATCTCTGAAGCCTTTTTAATAGCACTGCAGTTGTCAATAGCTTTCACTATAACTCTTAAGCTTCCCATATTGTAGAATAAGGTTAGCTGATCCTAACATAACAAAACCTTGCTGAAAGCTTTATAGGATTCATAACCTTCTGCAACATAACAAGTATCTTTTCTATTCCTCTGCAACACTAATCTGATAGAATCTGTATCTTTGACTTACTTCTTCCAATGTTAAGAATCTTCACAAACAAAGCATAGACAACCGACTCATAAATACTCAAGATCTTTCATGATCATTCAAGCTCATCCAAGATCATACTAGATCATACAAGATCATCCAAGATCAATGATCTCTCCTGTGTAGAATCTGCTCTCATCAAACCTTCATGACTGAATGTTTGATTTGTTACCTGAATGGCTCCAAGTGTCCATGCTTCTTACAAAGTTGTAAAACTTTTCTTCAAACAAATCCTACCCAAGAATCTGCAACTCCTACTTGAAACATAAGTGGACAAACTTCTCACCTTGAGAACTCCAAAAGCTGCAAGTTGATACTTCATCTTTTCTTATTCTTCATGGGTGAAATGTGATATACCTGCTTGACTTTCTTTTGGCTAACTCCACTTCTCAATCAAGTAATAGGATTTGATGGAACACCTTTTCGAATACAAACATGTATCCAAAAATCTAGAAATACATAGGAAGTAGATTCTTCAACTGACTGGTACATAAAAAATCTGATGTTTCTGAAGTTTTGTGAAAATATTGAATATGAGGTAACTTTTCCAAACACAAAAACCTCAACCCAAGTCTTCAACATCTGCCACAAAAAACTCTTTTTACCTCAAGAGTTAGATAAAGAAGAAATATACTTCTCTGCAACTTGTCATATACCAAGTAGCTCTGTATTGACACTCCAAGAATTCTTTGAGGGAACATATAAGCTGCCTGCTTAAAAAATCTTCAACTAAAACATAACTCATACATATATGAGTCAAAACATATAAGCTACCTTTCTATCTCTCAATGCAATGCTTTGTCAAAACCTACTAAAACATGACCAAGTATCATGCAAAACAAGAAACTGCTTCTTCTTTAGACTTTCTTCACACAAGATAATCTCGTAGACTTGTCTTTGGATGTAGAGGATAAAATAGGAAAAATATATGGAAAATATAAGAGAAAAGGAAGTCTTACTTTCCCTTTGGAATTGTTGGACCTTCTTTTTCTGCATCTTTCTTCCACCTGATGATGATGTCAACATCTTCAAACTTCTCTTCCATACCTTTTGTTCTCTTCATCTTGAAGTAGCAAACACTCTTGACTTTTTCAAATGAAATCTTTCTCTTCCTCTAATGCTAAGACTAAGAGACAAAACAAACATGGTATACAAATGGAAGTGAAAATAGAATCATGTTTTATCATCTCCTCATATCTCTGAATCAAAATTCTGCTTCAAATGTCTAAAATGACTAAATTCACCAACCTTTTGTGTGAATGATAAATTTACCTTTCTAGAGTTACCTCTCTAGATCAAATTTTGTACCTAGATATACAACCAACTTTCAACAAAAAAATGGTTGAACACAAAATTGATGCTCTTCACATTTGTCTTCTTAGATAAGCTTTCTTGCCATGAAAGAGATCGCTTAAAACTCTCTAGAACCTGTTTTGATGTAGCTCTTTAACTTTCAAAAAATGAAAGTGTATAAAATCATTCCTTGAATCCTTCAAATCTCTTCATAATTGTTCTTCTAAGATATGACCTGCAAATGATAATCTGATAGTAGAAACTGATACCTATGATTTGATGTTGATATGATTCCTTCATCATCTCTAAACCATTATTCTTCCTTGAATTTTAAGTAGTCTTCTGTTCATCAAGTCTTGGTCTTCAAACAATACTTTTGTAAAGTATTTGCATACTCTTCCAAAATATTCGACTGCTAATAGATCATCAACTTCATGCTCCACACTGATGAATACACATGACTGAATTGTCTAATTCTCAAATCTCTACGCATATAGATTAAGTGTGTATGTCAAATGTTAAAAGACGCTCTTAAATCATTTGTTGTAAACCTGGAAGTCTGGGAACCTGGGAATCTAAATGAGCCTGAATGCATTGATGCCGAAGCCCTAAAGCTTTGATACCAAATGTTGGAAATTTAGGTAGGCCCATAACTAATATCACAGGTCCAACCAGAGGTCCATAGTTCCATAGGTCCAACATCTACAACATAGATTCCAGCAATCTTCCAATATTGACAAAACATGAACATACCACATTTAATCATACAAATGATGAGACAAAGATAGAGAAAGATTAGACAACATGTGTAAAGTGTTACGTAAGCCACTGCTTACTCACACTATCATATATATCAATGTTCAATGTACAATGTGGGAGCAAAACTCTTAACCACTCTATGTGAACAAAAATAGATGGATGAGTGAATGTACAAATGTAACAAACATATTCATATGTATGGACAGAAATATGAATATACATGAGATGTGTGACCTAATAGGTTGTAGAAGAGTGAATATGAGTGACAGAAAGAGGAAGGATCAGTCAAAAACTGATAATCAGCAAACCCTCATTTGAACTTAGGCTATGGAAGACCTACATCAGATATGCATGTGAAAAGATCACATACTTACAAAAGTAGCAAAGAATGCTAACAATTTTATTGTCAATAATCCTCAAACTCATATGAACATATCTTCTCTAACACCTCATCCAAATATGCATAAAGCATAACCGTACTGATTCTCTTGTACCTATGCCGAATAGGACTCCTCCTGACATGGATGTTACTGCCTCCATAAACTCCAAGTAGTACCTGTGTGCATAAAGAGAATATGTACCTGAATTCTTAACATAAGATGTAAATCTTATGTTAACCACCATCCAATGTCTTTGAAGTAACCTGAAATCTTCAAATACATCATGGAGAAGACAATCTTCAAATACATCATGTAGAAGACAATCTTCAAATACATCATGTAGATGGCCGATCCTCACCACCAAGCTGCTAATGACCAAGTCCTCTCCATGAGAAAGAGTGTGAGCACACTCTTATTCTCCAAGAAGAACTCCATAGCTGCTCTTCAACATGCTCCAAGATAGTGTCATGGTTGCCCCATGTGCTAAAAAGCATCACCTCTATTGAGGTACCAAAGCTCTCCAAAGCTTGGTGTTGAAACTAGGTGAAGGATGAATACAATGAGCCTATGGATCTTCTTATATAGTAGTGTACGTACTCCAAAAGCTTAAAATGCTTCTGAATAGCGATCGCTATTATAAGAAAAAAACACATGCGTTTGCGTTTTTGATGTGTTGGCGTCGTCCGTTTTCAAAAAAACTGAAGACTTCTTCGCAAACGCGCTGCTGCTACCTAGGATTGAACCCATGTGGGTTTGATAGAGGAAGAATGAGCTAACCAAGTGCCCACGCGCTTTTTCTTGTAGAGAATGCTATAAGAAGAGCTACTCATGCTATGTATTGTGAGCAATCCTAACCAATAGGATATTGTTTTCCAACACAATAGAAATATGAGAAAGTAATGTCTCTCTCTCTCTCTCTAATCTCATCTAACGAGAAGAGCTCAAGTAGTGGAATCTATTCTACTTTCCCTTTCTTTTTGAAAGAGATTCGGTTTAATCCATTTGCTCTACCCATCCTTAAATGAGAACATATAAATAACTTCTCCATATTATTTCATTTCAAAATAGTGGAGAATCAAACTCCCATACAAGGAGAACTACACCAAAAGTTCTTGGTACAATTAGCAAGCCTAAGTGCTAGGCCTGAGATTCATGAGTAAACATCTATTTATCACTACTTCACATAGAGAACCACTAACTCATGCGTGTCAATTTTAGTATATTTACCTTGCATAATTGTAAAATCCAAGAGAAGAAGGAATCTTGTGAAGTTTGAAGAGTACACCCACTACCCATTTGGTAAAGGAATCAAATCAATTACTTCCCTAAAATGTAGGATCACTTTTAGGTGAGGGGAAATTCAAATTCAAACTCAAGTAATGTGTATAAATACACATGGTTTTAGTCACACAATAGTAGAGCCATTTTGAGAGGATTGAGCTACTTCCATGAGCATACATTACGTTCCTCTAATATATGTGTAGTCCAATACACTCCTGATGTATCATATGTTCAATAGCATTTACATTTTGATACATAGCATTGAGTACATCTCTATCTACTGTTTGCTCGAGCATCTTCATCACTACAGTGAACTTGTCGAATCAATTTCTCTGTGTTTACTTATCCATTTGCTATACTTTAACTTGAAGTCATTATATTGAAGTGTCTAGCATCTATATAGAAAATCGCATCAAGTTTTATTTTGCAGATCTTGAGATATAGAGCAAAGAAGATGACTATGTATGCACATCTTCTAGATCCTAAAAAGTCAGGATGACCCCCTAACTTGCTAGATTCATTTCTCATTGTATGGTGCAACTAAATTCATGAAACAACTTGATTTAGTTATCTATACACTTCAATTAGATGTGTGAAAAATCTATTTGGTCAATTCATACCAGATTGTGAGCTCTGAACATAATAATGAGAGCTTTTATTCCCATAATAGAAGGTTCTTCACATTTCTTGCATATAGAAGTTATATTTTATGATGCAAACAATTGAGAGTGATGCTTTGAAGGACTTGGTGATCCTTTAATTATCATTGTGAAGCTAATGAAGTATATAAGCATCCCTAAAGTAAGATTGGTAGGTGTGGAGTAGGATTTTTGCAGCACTACCTCATCTCTGGAAGCATCTCACCATCTTCTCATAGTGGTATCAGAGCAACTAGTCAACGTGAGAGATGGATTTCATTCATCCATAGACAAATTGGATTGAGGTAACTACTTAGTTTGGTCACTTAGAATGGAAGCTTATCTTCAAGAGAGAAACCTCTATGGTTACATATCTAGAGATGAGATGATGCCAATCATCTGAAGCAAGGGCCAACCAACACAAAAACAACAAGAGAGGTTAAATACATGGTGCTCAAAGGATGCTTTAACAATGCCATATATTCTAAATGATTGTTTACTTCCACACATCAAGAGTTGCAAGACCTCACAAGAGACTTGGAGTGCTCTTGAAGCATTCTTCTATCTCATCAAGCACCAAGGCAAGGAAGAATCAACTAGGGATGGAATTCACCACACTCAAGAAAACGCCTAAGCAAAGTGTGAGTGATTTTGTCACCAAAATAAAGGAAACAACAGACCAACTTGGAAGCATTCAAGAAATCATTGATGAAGAGCAAAAATTAAGGCAAGTAATCAATGGAATAAAGGCTGATGAAGAATGGGAAGCTTTCACCACAACCATGGACCTCGACATGGACATGCAAGTTCTTGATGTCAACACCCTCACGGGAAAATATTCACACATGAGGCAAAGCTTATGAAGAATGGAGACAACTCAAAAGATAATTGATCCTCTTCTCTATATAAATATAAAAACAAGAGCAAAGGTAGCAAAGACAAAGGTAAGAAATATGATGATGAAGGGATCACCTCTCAAGAAAACTTTGCAGGTAGAGGTAGAGGCTCAAGAGGAAGAGGTAGAGAAAGAAGACAAGTCAGGGGGAGAGCTCAAAGCTCATCTCCATGCGCCATATGTGGCCTAACTAATCACATCACTAAAAATTGTTTTAGGAATCCCAGGAACCATAGATATGAACTAGAAATGGAGAGTCTCCTATACACAAAATGGAGATGCACTCTCATATTCTCAACACCCCCTTTGCAACTCCATTTTGTAGACTATGGAGGCTACTAGGGTATAAGAGAAAGGTCCACCGTGAGTGTAGCAACAACAATGGGAGCATAAAAAATATAGTCTCCATGTGAAAATCCATAACCTCCAAGTGAGATCAACCATGTGTGATTGCCAAATAATCCATAAGATGTCCACCATATGGAACAATCAGGTGCTCCATAGGTATGCCAACAATAAGGTACAAGAACAGAACAAGATCTCACTGGATGAGATCACCTCCATGCGAGATAGAGAAGATGACTCCATGTGGTATGTGGGAACCTCCAAAGCTTTGGAAATATCTACCATGAGATGTGTATCGCCAAAAAGTAGGTCTTGAAAGAATGAAATGTAAAACATGAAGCATGAAATGATAATCAAATGGTAGTATATATGTATGATCTAGTCCTCCATGGAATGTACAAAGTCCTCAAATGTGTTGGTAGGACCATGAAAGCCCCCTTTGAACCAAGAAGATGGCTCAAAAAAAGATCCAACTAAGATAATGTATCCAAGTAGATCCAAGAGTATCCTATGGAGAATGAAAAGATGTTGGACTCCATGAATGGAACATTGAATGCTTAGAACACTACTATAAATGAGGTAAATGGACTCTTGAAGAGATGAATGGAAAATGACAAGTCACTGATCATGGAGTAAATCCCAACTTAAGTTGATGGTAAATGAAAAATTTTTTTGATGGCACAATGGGAGATATAGCCATCTAATGTGGAAAATGACAAATCACAAATCATGGAGTAAAGCCCAAGTGAAGTTGAGGGAAAATGAAAATATTTGATGATACGATGGGAGGTGTCACAAAAATGTGGAAATGAAATACAAAAGATTGAAATAAATAGTGTTTATAAACACTTCAAACTCAAGGGATCTAATAGCAACTCCACAAAATGTCCTCAAATGATCATATACTTGTCACAAAGAAGGGTGGGAGGGTGGGAAAGAGTGGTAGACAAGGGGTAGTTGGGAGGGAAAATAGCATTCCAAATTCTTCCAAGCATGCAATAGATGATGAAACAAATTCACCACCAAAAGAACACTAACAAGGGCACCCACACCACCTCCAAAAGCACCATCAAACAAACCAACAAGACCTCCACCTAACACTTTGATACCATGTAGAAAGTAGACACGTGGAAACAAAAATGAAAAGAAGAGTGTACTTAGAAAATGAAAGAGTGTGAGACTCAAAAGTGAGTAGACCATGAATTGGCAAAACTTACATGGATTAGAATGAGCTTGCCAAGAGCATGGAGTCCGCAAGCTTCTGCCCAAGTACAAATGGGGGACCCTCCTTATATAGAGTTGGAGGGGCTCTCAAAGTACATCATATGTGGGATAATTCCCCTTGAAGGACAATGAATATGGAGGTAGAAGCAAATGGCAAGGTACCCATTTACAAAGAGATGTATAAAATGGAAATGAACTAGAAATGGAGTGTCTTCTAGATAGAAAATGGAGATGCACTCTCATATTCTCAACATGATCATCTCAAGGATAATTCTTCTCCTGCCATAGCTATAGGGCTGAACTGATTAGAAGCCTCCAAAACTTGGTCTGAATCAAAACTAGTTGAAAATAGTTCTTGTTGAATTTTTGGGAACGGTGTAAAGACATCTATTGCATAGGATGGAATCTTGGTGGTGGTTATGGGTGCCACTAGTTTATATCTTTTGGGTCTACTTTGCTGGTTGATTCTTGAGAGTACAAAAGTTATGAAAAAATCTATTGTCTCACAATTCTAGTGTTTGGAGATTGGTAGCTTTACTAGTCCTAGGTAGATCAGTTTTTGTGGATGGTATGGAAATTTTTAAATGCTCAGTAGGTGGTGTATATTGGTAGCCAATTGGTAACCACTAACATTTGACCGAACACTTTTGGAGCAAGTTTCGGTGCAACTCCACTTGAAGTTTCTTGCATCATAATATTGTTTGGAGGTATTGGAATTGCTTTCGGTTCAATTGCAATTGTCAGTATGGGATCTAGTTCTAGTCAAGATGTCTGTTCCATTGATGTGGAAGCAAACTTCAGGTACCAAGGTGACTTTTCACCGATCATGGTTGTTTATCGATCGTATACATTGGGATAATTTTCTCCTAACTGCAATACAAACATACACTCAATTTCACCTCTAATTCATGCCAGTCCCTAGGGGGATTGCCAATGTTAACATCTGCTCTAGTATGTGCCACATTTTATACTTAACAGAATACAATTAAAAAGAGTACAATATTATCATCATCATTCTATAGACCAAAAGGTTAGTCAAGGTTCTTGGATGGAGGGTAATCCTATTAGAAGGCCCCAAACTTTCCTTCACACGTATTGTCTCTCTTCGCACAGTTCAATTATCAGAATGACCATTCAATGACTCATACATTGTGAACTATGTATTCATTTATTCAATAGATAATTACAGACAACAATCTTACCGCATACTACAACAACTTATCAATTCACAACAAAATCAACATGAAACACAACAACTTAATAGGACAGAGATGAACAAAATTCAACACTTCAAGGTTAAACGAAACTCTATGTTAGCACCTGAAGCACCATCAATGGCTACCCTGCATTATGTGTGTTTTGTCACCCCACGATTCATTATATTAATCCTTCACTTTGAAGCAGCTGCATCCCTATTTACATCGTTTAGATTATTCTTTTGGCGAGTATAATTATACCAAAAATAGTAATCCTCGGCCCTAACATATGGAATGTCTAAGCTTACACTAAGATTGAAGTGGATCCGGTGGTATGGGACACCAAATTTATGGGTAATCCAAGCTTGAACTTTGAGAAATTTGTTCAATACATTTGGAGGAAAGAAAGTCTAAATAGTTCTTTTAACCATAGGCAACAATAAAAATATTGAAAATAAACTCTTTCAAACTCTAAAGAGCAATAGAAAGAGCACAATTTTCAATAAATCCTCACATAGTTTTTTAGGACAAAAACTCTTAAGGAGGGGGGAAAGTCCTCAAGAACCTATACCTTATAATCCAAAAAGCCCAAATAAGGTATTGCAAGGTTTCCTCACATTCAAGTACTTCACACTTCTTACATTACATCATCAAACTTAGTTAAAGCTCTCAAGGATTTTGATTTCTCAAGGAGCCCTGATGTAAGAGAAGACTTTCATAAACCATAAGGTTGTAGAAATCTTAAGCAGTCCAAAGAAAGAAGTTGGAAGTGAAGACCTAAGGAAAATAGTTTCTTGGGTGAAGCATAAAAATCAGATCCCCAAATAAAACCCATGGGTAAAACATTGAACACGAGAAGTAAAAATGGGATCTAATGGAGAATTACCTAGTCTTATCTCTCATTTGGATAAAGAAGAGAAGAAAAGCCAAAAGGCCTAAAGTAAGGTCAAAGATCAAGTCAAGCCTTAAAGTTTGATAAGATTAGTCACACCACATTATATGGTTAACCAAATATTCTTGAACATTAAGTAAGTTTAGTTGTGGTGTATCCACACTCCTTGCTCTCATAACTTGGTATCATAGTTTGTAGCAGATAGAAAGCATTAAAAAGGATAGAGAAGGTAAGATACAAAATTATAGAGATGGATTGAACGAAGAACCCACTAGTATGGGATGATGGGAACTGAATCCCAATACTTTTTCTCGATAGCTAGAAGAAAAAAAGGACTCATGATCTAGTGGAATACATCAAGAAGATAATTTCTAGGAATAGGCATCTTCTTCAATCATCCTCTCAAAGGGAAGAAGAATTATTTTAGCAAGATACTAAAGATTCTATCTTTTGATAAACTTCGTAGAAAATTAGAAATAAAGAGGGGATCAACTTCTTGGGGTTTGAAGGTAAACTTCAAACATTGAAGCTCTAAAAGCTTCATCCAAAAGTATGACTTGATATTCGAGGAACATAAAGATGATATTAGACCAAGCTTGAAAGAAATCTCAAAAAGATAATCTTTTGGATACTTGATAATTCAAATCAACAAAGAAGTTACGATGTCAACATAGGACATCTTAAAACAAATGTAGAGTATAAAAGGGGAGAATTATGGAAGGATCAAGATGGATCTCTAGGGTTTTGAGATCCCATCCATAAGGATTGATGATCAATCAAAAGAATTGGTTGGAAATGCCCATTCTCATAGATCCTTGTGTCCTCAAAGATAATGTGATTTTTTACACTATGAGTTCCCATTTGGGATGTAGTTATAAAGATCTCAATTTCTTTGTAGAACAACTAAAAAAGGTTTTGAACAATCAGAATCCTCAAAGGCTAGATTGATCCCTATGGGCTTTAGTCCCTTAAAAACAGAATCTCAAAACTAAGTAAAGGTTTGAAAGAGCCTTAAATCCACCTTAAGTAAAGTTATTCTCTCCAAAGTAAAGAGGATGTTATATCCTCTTAGAAGTAGATATATAATCCACCTATACCATTATATTTCTTGGATAGGGATTATAAAATAGATTCCCCTCTACTTAGATTATTTCTTTATTGGAGGTGAATTGTAAACAATAGATCCATCCATTTCATTAAGCTTAAAGGTATAGAGTATGTGTACATCTAAGAGGAAGTGATTTGGGCAAGGATTATGAAATATTCATCTTCCTCTCATAATAAGATAGATTTTGACTTGACATATGAATGTGATAAGGAAGTCTTAATCAATGTTCATCTATTTTGTTAGGTTCATGCATAAGTGGTGTATAGAGATGAACCAAGACAACAATTTAGTTGAGGACACTTTGGATCCACCTAATTCACATGTTTGATCTATAGAGGTGTGGATGGTGCATGTATTAAATAAGGAAATAGGAAGGGATGTTCTGTTCCACCCTTTTAATTCTTTCCATACTTTGCATTTCATTTTAGTTTTTTCATGTGCAAAATGAGATGGAGGTTAGACTGATTAAGGTAGGGATCATACCACATATGGATTCTCACATTTTAAGATTCATTTGAAATAGGATCCCCCTTTTTTAATAAAGAGGTGAATTAAAGATGAAGACCATGATCAATGAGAATGGGGGAATACCCCAAGGTACATATCTCCACTCATTTCTGAAGACAGAAATGCTTTTTAAGGGGGGAAACATTGTATAACTACATGGGTCTATGGGGTAGAACCGTTGGGTCTCTAGGTGTGAAACCCTTGGGATTTATTATTTATTTACCCCTTTTAGATGGGTCTTGAACCTTATGGTTAATTCTCTAAGGTTGAGTACCTTATACTTGATTGAAAGATTCTCTTGTCCACTTGATTTGTATGTAAGAGTTTGGAGGGTCTTCTTTTAGAAGGCATGCTTGGAAACCATGTGATCACCTTAGGAACCCATGTGATGGAAGGTACAAATGTCTTGATGTCATTTAGTTACCTCTTACACTTGGAGCTATATATTGAAGGGGTTGGTTAGGTGGATATGTGCATCTCTCTCTCAATGTGGTCTTTCTTGCTAGTTAGATTCTCGGTTGATTTAGCTTGCAACTATACAAGAGATGAGCTTCTTACTATAAGAGTTTGGATATCCCATGTCGAGCTCTTCAATGAAAGATGGAGTTATAGGTAGATGATATATCTTGACGTTCTCTTCCATATAAACGTGTTTTTATCATTGCCACATTTGTTAATGTCGTGCATTGTTGTGTTAAAACCGGCTTGGGAGAGGGGGGGGTTCTATCATCTATTTTTATTAGCCTACTATCCTTTGTGTTGGATATCCCATTTTTTTCTCTTATGCGTTGTCCATTATAGAGACATTATGTACTATTATGACTAATCCACTTCTATTTGAACATATTATGTTAAATAGGTCTCTTTCCATGGGATATTGTGCTCTCTATCCCAAACATTTTTGTATTTTGGCGAGCTTTGTGTGATAGATAGATAGATAGATAGATAGATAGATAAATAGATAGATATATAGACATTTCACCATCCATGGTCTTTTGTACCCTACACATCTATGTAGATATTATTTGAGCCTATGTAAAGCTAGAATTACTTATTCATTAGGAGCTTGCATGAATATGTAAATCAACAAGGCAATTCCATGCTTGATTCCAAATATAGAGAATTATGCAATGATTTCATCCAACAACTCATCTGGGTTGGCAAACCTATTTTGATTCAAAGTTTGGAACCATGACAAGGTTGAGTGTGTTGGGTGTTATTACCCTCAAAAGTCTCCTATTTAGTGAGATAGTTTATCATTTAGCTCTCCAAAAAAAAAACATCCATGACATGGTTAATGTTGATATTTAGGTAGTGATGTGTGTGAACACACTAGGACCGCCGAGGCACTTTTTTCCCTCTTTAGGAGGTTTTTTCCCCCGGCTTGTATATATGCCTATAGCCCTAACTGGTTACTTATCTTTGTACATTCTAATGGTAATACATTTAGTATTGTGTGTTGTGATCCAAGCTTCTTTTTCTTTCTTGTGTTGTTCATGTGCTTCCGTAGATGTCTAACTCCAACAATTGGTATCCGAGCAGGTCACGGATTCATCTAGGGCGTCGTTGACACCCCTCCGGTCACAATCTTAGAATTGCACAAAATTTGGTACGTATACTCAAGGTGATTAGTAGATCAAAACTAATTCATTTTGTGGTGCCAAAATCACAATCTGAGCTCGTTTCGGCCTCCGAATGCACTATTGTAGCGCTTGTGTAGGTTATTTTGTCTTTTTGTGCCAAAGACATATACCAATTTTGGTTTGCCAGTATAAGCGTCTCGAAGTCTACTACAGGTTTAGCAGGACTCGTCAGGGTACTTCTATTCAACTTTTTCAGATACAATCATTTTTTCGCATCAGGGTATTTTAGTCAGTGGCCATGGCTGAAAGCAGTGATGTATTTCGTATGTTGGCTGTTGAGGATAAGTTGGATGGTACCAATTACCCATTGTGGGCTTATATGATGCGACACGTATTGGTTGCAAAAGGATTGTGGAACATTGTGCAAGTGTGTTGGAAAACATCCTATTGCATCTGGAAATACAGGTATTGACGCTGATGCAGATGGCGTTGAAGATGCTGATATTTTTCAGATTCCTGTTTGTGCTGTAGTTTTTGTTGCACCTACTGTAGAGCAAATTCATTGGGATGGTAGAAATGCTCAAGCACGTGCACTAATAGCCTTGTCTGTCAAACATGTCATTATTCCTCACATTCTCTCTTGCAGCACAACTAAGGATGCTTGGGATACACTTACCACATTGTACCAGGCTAGGAACGAGGCTCGTGTTGCTTACCTCTGAAAATAGTTGGAGAGTGAGCATATGAATGAAGGTGATTCTATGGACAATTTTCTAACAAAGATCAAAGACTTGAAGGAACAATTGATTTCTACTGATGAGGTTATACTAGATAGCTCACTTGTGCAGACCATTCTGAATGTTCTTCTTGATTCATATCATCGGCTAGTCAGTAGGGCAAAGGTAAATGGAGCTCATCTACTAGGAAACAAAAATCTGCAAATGTTGCACATTCAAAGAAGGAAGACAAAGATGAGAAGAAATCAGGAAAGCAAATTTTTTTTTGCAAATAATGTAAAGCAAATGATCATGTCATTAAGAGCTTTCCAAAACTGGCTGCTAAAGAGGCAAAGAAAAAAGAGTTTGGAATGGTTGTTGCAAAGGCCTCTACACTGAAAATAGAATCTGCTAATCTTGTGCATAATGAAGAATGGGCATTTACTATTGTTTGCAATTTTGACCCATCTTCTCATGAGTAGTGTATGGTTGAAGTAGACTCATATGTATGGCATTTTGATAGTGGGGCAACCAAACATATTACCTTGCAGCACAATTTCTGACTACTGTTGATGGTAGTTCTTTCACTTTGTCAGATCCTTTATTTGTGCCAGGGATCAAGAAGAATATATTATCAGTTTCGACTTCAGCCAAGATTGGCTTGGTTGTGAAATTTGTTGATGACAGGTGTACAGTTCATGATATGTCAAATGGCAACATGATTATTGCTTCTGGCATTTTATGTCATGGGCTGTATAAGCTCATAGACTATGAAAGATCTATGAATGATTCCGCATGTGTAGTACATGATTCTCAGGCTATGTCAGATGCAAAGCTTTGGCATGCACACTTTTGTCATCTAAATTTTGCTAGTTTGCTACGCTGCAGAAATCTGAAATGGTGTCCTCTTTGCCCAAACTTGAGGCACCCAAAAAACATGTTTGTGGAGACCATATTTTGGCAAAATTCAGCGTTCCTTTTTTTCAAAAGATGGTTCTGTTCGGGCTACTCAAAAATTGCAGCTTGTACATAGTGATGTCTCTGGTCCTATGCAGACACCTTCTTTTGGAAACCAACTTTACTTCATGACTTTCATTGATGATTTTTCCAGCCATGCATGGGTATATACACTCAAAGCAAAGTCCAAAGTGTATATGTGCTTCAAATAGTTTTTGGTTTTGGTTGAAAATCTATCAGCATGTAAAATGGGCACCCTCCGTTCTGATCGAGGGGGGGAATATATGTCTTTTGACTTTAATGCATTTCTGGTTGAACATGGGATAAAACATCAATGTACAGATCCATATACACCTCAACAGAATGGAGTTGCTGAATGGAAGAACAAGTCACTCATGGAGATTGCGAGGTGTATGGTCAAGAGTCAGGCTTTACCACATAGTTTCTGGCTTGAGGCTGTCATGTGTGCAGTATATCTACTTAACAAGTGTCCCACTAAAGGTCTGTAGTCTATCACTCCATACAAGGCTTGGCATGGTCACAAGCCATCTGGTGCTCATCTGTGTGTTTTTGGCTGTCTGGCATATGCATTAGTGTCTGAACAACATCACAGGAAATTGGATGATAGAGTAATAAAATGTATTTTTGTTGGGTATAGTTTTGAAAGCAAAGGCTGCATCTAGTCTCTGTGATGAGACTGAGCATGTTTCATTTGACGACGCACAAAATTATGAACATTGAATGGTTGCAATGCAATTTGAATATGATGCTATCATGAAAAATGGTATCTGGTCTTTATGTGACCTTCCTCCTGGCAAGAAGGCCATTAGCACTAAGCGGGTATACAAATTGAAGCGTAAACCTGTGGAACAATTGATAGGTATAAGGCTAGGTTTGTTGCAAAGGGTTATGCTCAGGAAAGAGGCATTGATTTTGATGAGACCTTTGCTCCTACTTGCCAAATGACTACTGTTTGTAGCATATGTGCACTTGGAGCTCATCATGGTTGGAATGTACATCAGTTGGACATTAAAACAACATTTCTGAATGGTGACTTGCATGAAGAATTGTATGTTTTTTAGCCCTGTGGCTTTTTGCAGAAAGGGCATGAAAACCAGGCGTGCAGGTTAAAGAAGGC
This sequence comes from Ceratopteris richardii, assembly GCA_020310875.1. Lineage (NCBI taxonomy): Eukaryota > Viridiplantae > Streptophyta > Polypodiopsida > Polypodiales > Pteridaceae > Ceratopteris > Ceratopteris richardii. Next base: position 31,887,140 of record CM035412.1, read on the forward strand.
ATTATATGGTTTAAAACAAGCACCACATGCTTTGTATGAAAAGATGCCTATTTGATTGCACATGGTTTTGAGAGCAGTCCAACTGAAAGCACCTTATATGTTAAGCATGCTAATGATGTGCTTCTAATCATTGTGGTGTATGTTGATGACATGCTGCTCACTGGTCCTCATGAGAAGCATATTGCTGATTTCAAGGCTGATTTACATGCCTCATTTGAGATGTCTGATTTGGGGCATTTGCATCATTATTTGGGCATTCAGTTTATTCATGTTGATGGTGGAATGGCTTTGTGTCAAGTGAAATATATTGTCACATTATTGCAGCATTTTGGTCTTGAAGACTATAAACCTATCACCACTCCTATGGAGACATGTTTACAATTGAGTCTTCATGATGCTTGAGATGCATTTGATGTTGTTCTCTATCAATAGGCTGTTGGATGCTTGATTTACTTATGCATTACTCGACAAGATATTCAGTTTGTTGTCTCAAAGATGAGCAGGTTTATGCATTGCCTAGGTGTCAAGCATTGGAAGGTGGTTAAGCGCATCTTTCACTACATTATGGGAAAATATGAGCCCCGTTCGGGCCTTGTAAGGAATGGGATTAAGCTTCTTAATTTTCATGATTACAGAGCCACACAAAACTACTAGTGGTTTTAGTTATTAAAATATTATTTCTCAAAACTATGCTTAGTCTAATGGGACTCGTGGAAGTTCTTGTCCATTGGATCTTTGTCGTGGACGGTAAGGATTATGATGGGAGTGTCTGGCACAAAAGCACAAAACTTGTCCTCTTTAATGCCTCATGTGTAGAGAAGTTCTTGATAGAAAACGACAAACAAGTGGCGCAATTCGGGAGTGTTTCTGGCAGAAAACAACGAAATAGGAGCTCGGGAGTCGCATCATCCATTTTAGAGGGATAATTGGAGCCGTTTGATTCCTACTAGATCCAATGATCCACAACATAGTTGCTTTACAACCACTAGATGAAGCCACAAATGAATGGCTATGATCGCCTACACAAACGTCTGTCAAATAAGGACAAAACCTCTTTGAATCTATGGCGAGGAAGAATGTGAACCATTAGATTTTTGTTGCATCCAATAGTGTAGATTGTGTGCGAATATTTATATGTGATTTAATATAAGCCTTTAGATTTTCATGTCAATCCAACGGTTATGGTTAAAAGCTAAAGCCTCAAAAACCACGTTTCAAGAGGAACTAGTGGTTTCTATCCTTCATAACCATCTTTGGCCACATAAAAAAAAGGGAACCCTATGATTAGCCTAGGGGATTAGTGAACTAGACTGTGGCCACTGCTCACATCCTATTTGTGGATCACTAATCATTCCTCAAGCTAAAAGGCCCAAGGAGGGCTCATTTTTTCCCCTAATGACTTTAGTGGTACCCGGCTACTTGGATTGTTTTATCCCAAGGGGGCATCACTACCGCCAATATATACGCCTATAGCCCTAACGAGTTACTTATCTTTGTACATTCTAGTGGTAATACATTCAGTATTGTGTGTCATGCTCCAAGCTTCTTCTTCTTCTTCTTCTTCTTTGTGCTGTTCGTGTGCTTCCGCAGACGTCTAACTCCAATAGTCAAATGGTCTTTCAAACCATTATAATGAATTTTCATGCATTTAAAACTTGGGATGGCATCAAATGCCTTCCTTTTTCTCTATCATGTATTCTATTTATATTCATTGCATCTAGGGGCATGTTGTTGATTCTATTACATGGGAATCTAATAGAAGGAGGGTTAAGCTTCCTTCCCCATCTTTTTGATTGTTTATCTTGGTGTAGATTCAATGAACCTAGTTGATCATTTCTTTGCCTCTATGGGTGGAAAAAGGATCCCATCTCTCTTTTTGGGTCAAATTTTGCTCTCATGAAGAGGGGTTTGACTTTGAAGTGTAGATATCATGAACCTAATTGATCATTTCTTTGCCTATATGGATGGGAGTCAAAGGATCCCATCTCTCTTTTTGGGTCAAATTTTGCTCTCATGAAGAGGGGTTTGACTTTGAATGTACAATTAGCCTTCAAACCCCCATACAACTTCTAATATATATGAACCACCTAATCCTTCATAATCCATATCTTTTGTTGAATATGGGCCTTATCTACCTGAGACGTGGAAAACTAGTACACATAACCAGTGTCCTTGTGGATATATAGTAATGTATTAGATTGTTCCCAAATGTTTCTTTCCATGTGCTCTTGGTGAGAGGAAGTAGATCGTTCCTTTGATGTAGAAGGAAGTTAAATGGCTATTCCTTCTTGAGAAATATCGTGGTTTCTTCATTTTATTTCTCCTATTTTTAGGAGCCGTCTTTTCGTGGTCTGTTATCACAGCATTTTTCCATATTTTTAGGAGGCCTTTTTGTGCTTGGTTGGCAAATTTTTCTTCGCCTATTTTTGACCAGCCTTCTTTTCTTCCGCCAATTCTTTTTTCTCACGTGATGCAAAAGATGGTGCTTTCTTCATTTCTGTAGAACGATTTTTTTTACTTTCTAGACCATCTTTTCCAGTTTCTACTGATAATCCTACCCCGACTTTTAGGAGCCGTCTTTTTGTAAGCCCTGTAAGGTGTCTTCAGAGATCAATGCTAATATCCTCGTTGGCAACACCATAATAACTTTTGCTTAATGATTCGACGTGGAGTTGAGCTTTGTTGGACCTTCACTGAGAGGTTTCCCCATAGCTGAATGTGCTGTTTTCTGACAAGCACAAATGGAGAGTTCTTCACGAATCAAAACCAGAATAATTGCCTATTATGTCACAGGCCATGGTTTTGGGCATGCCACTCGTGTCGCAGAGGTATTTTGCTGTGATATTCTTATATATGTAATTTAAGGAAGCTTCACGTTTGTGCAAGTTCACAATGTAAGGAGTCATATACCCCTTTTTCTCTCTCACACACACACACACACACACACACACACACACACACACAAACAAACTTGTTCTCAAAGGCATACATTAATGCACTAAATTACTTTGTCTGCACGTGCACATGACAAAGCATGATGTCTCTTCAATAAAATGATGTCGATGCACTTGAGTCTTGCACACACGCATACATGATCTCGTGTACAACAATGCAACAAGTCACAAAAAAGGTTATGCGTCTGCTTCTTTAATGAAGTGGATATTTTTAATGAGTAGGTTGTGAAGCAGATTATTGGTCGAGGACATGAAGTATTTCTTGTTACTGCTGCACCCGAGTTTGTCTTCAGAAGTTCTGTGGCTTCAGAGAAGCTTCATGTCAGAAAGGTAAGAACTTCTTGCAGCTGAAAAGTGTTACAGATTATAAATGATCTGATCAAGTGAATCTCCTATAAACTTTTACGTAACTCGGATCTTTTTTTGAGGAGAGTAATGCATTATTTGATAAATTCATTTCTTTCTTTCTCTCGACCTCTGCAAGGGTACACGCATGCACTTGTCTTTCTCTCGACCTTTGCAAGGATACACGCATGCACGCCATGTGAATGTGTATGCAGGGAGGATGCGTGTATGTGCTTTCATCTTTTCTGGTAGGGATGGTTATGCTATTGCTTCATGTGGGTGATTACATCAGAGGGGGTGCTGTGATATCATGCCTTTATGGACTTGACAGTTTTGAAAGGTATGAAGCCTTTACAATGGACTTGTGGATGACTGTGCCGTGTATAACTGCAGTCTTTAGTAAGTGAAATTGACATCTTCTAGAAATAAGTTTCTGGATTTCTATTTTATTATTGTTATACAAAGTGCAATTTTTCATGTAGAGCCTTCACTAGATTGTGCATTATAGTAGGATTCGCTTAGGTAATCCTTTTAATTAGGTCCAAAACATAGATAATCACCATGTCTTACAAAATGTAGTTAATTGTGCTGCCGCACTTTTTAAGGTCAGTTCTTTTTTTGGTAAGCTTTCCATTCTGAAAATCTGGTCGCAGAAAGAGGAAAATTTATAACCCCCATGAGAGGTTCATAGTCATTCAAGTCAAGAGCTTCATAGTCATTCAAGTCAAGAGCTCTAGAGTCAAACAAGGGCTTAATGCAGATCATTACACATACAGAGCAGGTCTACATCTTAGTTCAGGTGCTTTTTTCTTAGCTCAAACAGAGGCTGTGTTGGTTCAGCTGCAACTACATAAGCAGGTGTGTATTAGCTAACCACCCGTTATGGGAATACATGATGCAATATGTATTGGTTGCAAAAGGATTGTTAAATCTAATGCAAGATGTCGAAATATGTCTTGTTACAGTTTAAATATTCAAAATGTAGTTGATGTAAGTGGTGTTTAGGATGTTGCAAGATTTAGTTCTCGTGCAAATCCCATTTCTACTCCTCTTGCAACTCCGATTTTGACTATGTCAGGTGCAACACCAACGCCCCTAACCAATACATGAGAACTTCTATGGAATGGAGAGAGATGCAAAAGCACATGGATTGATTACTTTGTGTCAAACATACCACTATCCCTCATATTTGCGCATTCAAAATGATTAAAGATGCTTGGGATGCCCTTGCCACATCATATCATGCAAGAAATGGGGCTTGTAAGTGGTGTGCATAAACATTTGAGAGCTCGTGTGTGAAGTGTATCGTGGTGTGTGGCTCAATGAGTGAGGGAGGGTCTAGTGGAATAGGAGATGAAAGTGTGAATGTGATAAACGTATGGTGAGCACCGAGTGGATGTCATCCAATACTAAGTGAGGGGATAAGTGAAGCTCCAGAGATAGTACTCAGAATGTAGTCGACCTTGCTCTTGCCCCCCTCGTGAGGGAAGCAAGTAAGTTTTCCTTAGCCTAGCCAACAATGCATCCCATTATATATAACGAGATGGTGTTGGTTGCCTAGCTCAAGCATGTGTTTGCCATACTCGGTGGTGTCCCGATCCATATCTGTCGATACTCTATTGGTCCTCATCTCATCTGAATCCCTGTTCTTCATGATCTGTGCATGCTCCATGTCATCTGAATCACACGGACGTGATTGGGTGCAGCCATTGAAGTCCCCCATAAGGAAGATTTACACCTAGGGTGCTATAATGTAGTCTCATCCGAAAGTGCTGTGTATGGTGAGTCTTTGTCTCTGGTTGATCCCCCAAGGTCTTGTCTTGCGTATCGGGATCCGCCTGGTGGGAAATAGCATATGGCAATGTACGCCCTGGTCTCTGGTGCTATCTCCATGTGGACCCACACGTATCATGCTTCCTCATCTCTACCTATGATATGGATCCGCATTTGTATCTCCTGTCTATATATGATGGCGACACCCCTCGATCCTCGTGCTGTACTCTCTCTCTCTCTCTCTCTTCGTGGTCTTGAATGCATATTCCCAATGAAAACATGCAATGTGAGATAGGCCCCTTTTTGGGCTCTCGTTGGTCTCCGTGATGCAAGCAAAGTCATGCGTATCTAGGATCTCCTCCAGTCGGTCTGGCCGTGTCCAAATTTTCAACATAGGAAATGCAATTGCCAATGTGGACAAACGTACGTCTTTGAGCCCATGTTTGCGATCCCCCCGAAGTGAAATAACCCACAAAAATTCTCCAGATGAAAATCTTCATCCAAAAGGTCATGGAGGAGTCCCAAATAATGTGAAATCTGCCATGACATCAAGCAAAGGGGTTTTTTTGAACGAGATTACATTGAATTGCAATATCATCACAAGTAATATGAGAGTAGTAGTATGTACTCCCTTTTCGAGTCCAAGATCTGATATGTTTTGTAAAAAGCTAACCTGGCCAAGGATCAGATGCATCAATTGAAATAGGAAATTGATATGGTTGCAAAAAGAACTATTTGAACCCATTTGGAACGATATGCAGGTCCTAGTGCATAAGTTCTTTGAATGACTAGAGAAGGTAAAAGCTCCCATTTCGAGTTATAGCACTTTGGAGTAGAGTCAACCCCTTTATAATTGAAGTACGTTGCAGCCGCTCTTAGAGGTTACGAAAGAGGGGGATGTTAACAGGAAAGACTAGTATGGAGACAATGAAGCAAAAGAGTTTTCCCAAGATCATTGCAGAGTTTGAGGATTACTATCGATGCCATTCACTTAGTGGAAGAAAGGTCTCAAGCGAAGATGTGGCCATCAGGTTACTTAATAAGTTGCTTAGCTCATATGAAACCTTTGTCATGACTCTTTACAATCACAATGAAGTATTGTGGGTGCGGTGGTATGGGACATAGGCCCATGTGGTGATGGCCACCAATTTAGCTCTAGGTTCCTAGGCTTGAAGGTGAGCTAGTCTTGCACTATAACTAGTCTTGGAAGACATGAACTTTAAGTTAAAGATTGCCAAAGAAAACCGATGGAAGTTCTAGGATTGAGCTAGAGCATATTTTGATCTTAAGCAATGGAATGTTTCTTATGACTTAGGTGAACAAGTCTATCTCAAAGTTCTTAATGAGTCAAAAAAGCTTAAAATAGAACACACTTCAAAACTTTCTTTGAGCTACTTTGGCCGTTTCATAATACTTTGGAAAGTTGGAGCTTTGGCCTATGAGCTGCTGTTCTTGAAGGATCCCTAATTCATCTTGTTTTTGACATCAGAAGACTTAAGAAAAAGGTTAGCTTACTTTGACATTTGGTATCCCAAAATGCTATTATCCAAGCTATTTCTTTACAAAATGTCATGACTCATTCAGAGAGTAAAGAAAGTACTATGCACTCAAGAGAAGCATAGGAATCGTTATTTGTACAAAGAGTGCCTAGTTAAGTGGAAAGATAGGATAGAGGAAATTGTCACTTGGAAAACGAGTTAATGCCATTTAGAAGAGATTGCCCTCCTTTATGTGTGAGGGATATGATCCCTATCTGAAATCAGACGTGAATATAAAAGAGAGGTCATGCCTATGCTTTATACGATAGATCATGGAGCTTTCGGAAATGCTGTTATATAGCTCATATGTCAAAGCCAATGTTTGAGGATGACAATGCTCTCTAAAAGGGGAATAATCTTATAAAGTGACTTGAGAGTTAAAGGGGTGGGGGAATGCAAGGAGGGTGGAAGGGAAATATGTTTTAATATGCTATGTTTTAAATTTGAAGGTACTCCTTGATTGTGGAGCTGTTCAGTCTGATGCCCTTACTGTTGATCGTGCTGCTTCTTTGGAAAAGGTAGAAGCATACAAGATTTCTGTGTGTAGAAAACACATTTTCATAATCGCATATGATGACACAATGGTGATTCACAGTATTATCAAACTGCTGTTATCCCGTGTGCCTCAATTTTGTCAACAGAAGTTGAGTGGCTACGAAATGTGAAGGCAGATCTTGTGGTCAGTAAAATGTATTCTCGTTGTTTTCGAGTTTATATCTATTTTACATGCTTTTACTAACTCCTGTTCTACTATCAACAGCTTTCAGATATTGTGCCTATTGCATGCCGTGCAGCTGCAGAAGCAAACATTCCTTCTGTATGCATCACAAACTTCAGGTGATTCATAAGGAATAATGAAGTAGCTGCTGAAAGGTTCATGTTTGAGGCAATCATATGTTGCTTATGGACTTGCATGGGAGAGTGTGATCATTATAAAGTATAAGGTGAAGCAAGGCTGTCTATTACCCCCTACATATTTTGGCATGCATGTTGATGAGGTTTCCGACTACATTGATAGATTTGGGTGCAGAAGAGCTCAACTCATTGGGACATGGATCTTGTTGTTTTATTTCAATGATATTGTCCTTCCTGCTGACCCTCCCACGGGTATGCAGCACACTGGTTTGTACATGATATTCAACCATAGTAAAAGCAAGGCCCTGGTGTTTAAGACCACCCAACATTGGATCAGAAGGTCAATGCTTTCGTTTACTTATGGTCAGGAGATTGTGGAGTACACATGCACACACATACCTTTGAGCAGTCTTCAGTGGTCTAATGTTTGTTTGAGAAGACAACAGAGACCAGATTGATCAGCACTAATGTTCACTGGTTTTGTTCAGGAACATGAGGAAAAAGCAACCACCTACCTGACAAGAGCAGCTCCAAGGAATACAATATCTCAGATATTAAGCCAATTTCCCAAATTGTCTCAATAGAAGCTTTGGGAATTGTTGAGACCAGACTCCTCCCTCAAGGAGTTTGAAGCTGCTTCCACCGGAATTGAGGAAGCAATGATACAGTTTGAAGAGATCCAAACTATAACTCATAGTGTATAGGTACTCTCATGAGTTGGATACTACTAATTTGAAAGGGTAGGGTAAAGGCTTCAATTTGATGTTCATATATCTTGAGTAGATGCACTAGGATTGAGCTACGAAGGAGAGACTCTAGAGAGAGAGTGTGGTTGTAGAAGTTTTATAGAGATGCATAAAAGGAGAAACTCACAATATGAGGTTCTTATGCTATTATGACTTTAAGAGCTCAAGTTTTATTAAAAGTAGGTCCAAGAGGCACTCGATAAAAATACATGTGAAAAGACCCAAATGACCAAAAGACACCAAGATCATAAAATGTCTATAAGTTGCTTGTCCACAATGCACATAATATATTTGGAAAGCTAGTGGGAGAGGCTCTAAACATACATATGAATGTGAATAAGGAGAGTCCTTGGGGCCTTACGTCAACCTCAAATGAAAGTCTTCCATCAATGATCATTGTCCTATCTCTCTAGAATGTCTTGTGCCCATACTCATGGACTTGCAAGATGCTTGATATGTTTGATTTCCAATGCTAGATTCGCATCCATGTCAACTCCTTGTCTTAGTGGATAGAGCAATCCTCAACTCCACGTAGAATGGCCCTCTTTTTGAAGAAATATAGCTCATGTATTGGTCTCTCGTAATTGGAGCATCAATGGATCTCTGTGAAATGTGTCACATCTTATCCGCCCATACTTCGAGGATAGGTAAATTTGGGCATCTTTGTGTAGCTATATATCTTCTTCTAACATATAATCATCTTACCTATTGCATATCCTCCTCTATTGAGGGCTTTATGGAAGCCTCTTCTTTTACTTCTTTTCAAATGTTCAGCGAGGGTGACCATGGGCCTAGCCTTGGGCGACTAGCTTGAGCTTGGGGGATCCTTTTGAGGGTCCTCTCCTTGGGCGACCCAAGATTGGGAGACTTACCCCATGACTTACCCCATGATTGGGAGACTTACCCCATGACTTTCCCCATGATTGGGAGACCTATATCTAAGGGCTAACATCTGGTTGGATGAGGGAGAGCACCTTGGGTGATATACCCAGGGCAACCAAATGGGTAAGGTGACCACGTCGGCTCCACCTTAGGCGACAGAGTGACGCAAGGGCGAGGCCGACTAATAGCATACCAGGGTAACAAGTATGGGGCAACCTCATTACATATACATTAAAGTGCAACTTATTTTTATGGAGTGATCTTGGGCTCCTTACATTTATGAAGGTTTATTGGGCAATCCGAACTCTTGCTTTATTGGACTCCTAAATTAGAACCTCATTCAACAACCTCTCCTCCCCCCTCCCCTATAAGTTGGGGCCACCAGCCTCTTGAGCTCGTCATCATCCACACCCTCTATTGGCAATTTCTACTCTAGGCACCCCTAGTGACTTTCCCTCCTAGTGACCACCTTCTCTAGCTGCAACTTCTCTTGGGGAGACTTGTCCTCTAGGTGCATCCACAATGACTTTCCCCTTTACGTGACTTCTACTCTAGGTGCATTGCTCCTCTGAAAGGGTTGGAATATGGTGCTGAAGGGGTAGAGGACTCGTGTATGTGCCTCAGAAGTGGAGGTGCTGGGCTGGAATGGAGGCGCTAGCTGAAGATTAAGGAGAAGCTGGTTGGAGGGGGGAAAAAAGAGAGAGAGAGAAAGAAAGAAAGAAAGAAAGTCATATTAACGTCTTCTGGAGGCCAAACTTGGCCTATGAGACAAAAGCCATGTACAAGTGTAGTAACCATGTGTAGAAAATGAAATGAAATAAACACAAAGCTATCAAGGGCTGGTAAAAGGCTGGGGAGAAGTGGCTCTGACTCAGCAGATAGTGGCCACCTAATACAGGGGGATCGATAATATGAGTGAGCAAAACACCCTAGCTACTGGTGATGGGGGGAGGTGGATGTAGTATGTGGTACATCGGAGGTGGTCTGAGTGCCTCCTGAAGGCCAGGGGGTGGTGGAACGCCTATACTCCATCATGTGGTCGTAGGTTGTCCTGATGCGTGAGATATCCTCCTGATATAGTCGCGGTCGACGATATCCTACCATGCGTGGTCGGCGTCGTGCTCTCTGTGTTGCTGCTCGGTGGAGTGTGAGCCCTCTAGAAGGACCTCTCTGATCTAGCTCCGCTCGCTGAAAGAACTGGGTAATGGTCTGCTGGGTACTCACCCGTGGCTGATGTGTGGGCTGTAGTGACCGCTCTCGCCTCTCGTATGCTGCTGTGAGGAAGCGCCCCAAGCGTCGCTGGTCTCCCATGGTCATGCACAACTGGAGTGACTCCTCTAGCTGGAACTGTGCTCGTAGGTCTAAGTATGCTCGGCATCTGATAACAAAATGCTCCTCACTCTCTACCTCTGTCTGGCATACTTGGCACCACCTCTCCTCACGGGGGACTCCCCTGGACCGACCTCTCTCAATCTCGAGCTGATGTGATGAGACCCGGAGCTGCCCAATGACGACTCGGAGGTGGTGGGGAAGGTATGTCTGCATGTATCTCGGGATCTCGATGAAGCCCGCGTCCGATATATGTAGAGAATGCTCGCGGTAATAGAGCATTTTCGGTGGCAATGTATCCCTAGGGCTCACCCATGTCCTCTGTATGTATGTATGCCATATCTCTTGACGAATGACCCTATTCCTCTCTTGATGAGAGAGCGAGTAGGTGGGTGCATGTGAGTCGTACTGTAGTGGTGGTAGCCTGTCTATGTCAAAGCCATGGTGGGCCAGCCAGTCTCGTGTCTGTGCATACCATGAAGAGGTGTCTCCTTCTAATGCCATATCACGTGATGCCTGGAGAGCACGATAAGCAATGCGCTCTGTATCCATGCTCCGAAGTCTGTGTACTAGGCATACTGTCTGGAACAGTGCCTCAACTAGCATCGGTGGTGCAGCGAGATCTGCTCTAATGATATCATGTGGTATTGAAGGCTTGCTTCGGATAAGTCTGGCAATCATGAGGATCTGTGGCCTCTCTAATGCTGTCCATACTGATGTAGCTAATCCCGGCCCCCAAATGGCTGCCCCATACATGAGCGCTGGCGTAACCAAAGTGTCAAAGAGCCACCCCTTTGTGCAGGGGCTCCTGAAAATATGCCTGGTGGCACTGTCTCTCCATCAAAGCTAGTGCTGCGTACCCACGTGTGATGCGGTCACGAGCTGCCTGAGACATGGAGAAGACCCCAGATGCTGCTGTAAATGTCACTCCTAAGTAAACATATGATCCGACCACCTGGATCGGTCCCCACCTGCTGCTGTGAACAAACTATGTCTGCGTACCTGTGCAGATGTATGAAAGATCATGACCTTGGTTTTACCAAGGTTCACAGATAACCCTATGTGTCTGCAAAAGTCATCTAGGCCATGTAGATGATGCTGTAGACCTTCTGCAGACTCTGAAACCAATACAATATCATCAGCGTATAAAAGAATATGGACAGTGGCTCCCCGTACCTCAATGCCATCTCCCCCCTGCTGCTGTATGAAGTCCACTATCTCATCAATGTAGAGACCAAAGAGGGTGGGTGAAAGAGGGCATCCTTGCTTCACCCCGATAGTGCTAGCAAGTGGATTAGATAAGCCCCCTGGGCATCTAACTCTACCAGATACTCTCTCGTATAAGGCGTAGATCCCCCATATCATCTCCTCCGGAGCTCCAATATCAAGTAGTCGTCTGAAGAGTCGGTCCCTGGGAACAGTGTCAAATGCTTTGCGGAAGTCCACAAAGCAACAGTATAATCTCCTCTTTCTCACCCTTGCCTGGTCAATCAGGCATCGCAGAGTGAAGATGTGGTCAATAGTGGAGTAATCTCGTCTGAAACCTGCCTGTCCTGGAGCCCTGATACCCTTCCTCTCAGCGAGAGTACTCAACTCTGTCTCTAGTACTTCCCCATATAACTTGGCCAATATAGGGCCAATCATGATCGTCTGGTATGTAGCTGGATCCATAGTATCACCTGACATATGAATGGGCACTATGGTGTGCTCAGTCCATGAGTCCGGGAACCCTTCAACCAATGCACGGTTGAAGAGGTGGGCAATGAGCGGTGCGAGAGTCGTGCCTCCATAGATGAGGTGCTCTGCCTATAAACCGAAATAGAGAGAGAGAGAGAGAGAGAGAGAGAGAGAGAGAGAGAGAGAGAGAGAGAGAGAGAGAGAGAGAGAGAGAGAGAGAGAGAGAGAGAGAGAGAGAGAGAGAGAGAGAGAGAGAGAGAGAGAGAGAGAGAGAGAGAGAGAGAGAGAGAGAGAGAAAGAAAAAGAAAGAAAGAAAGTCATATTAACGTCTTCTGGAGGCCAAACTTGGCCTATGAGACAAAAGCCATGTACAAGTGTAGTAACCATGTGTAGAAAATGAAATGAAATAAACACAAAGCTATCTAGGGCTGGTAAAAGGCAGGGGAGAAGTGGCTCTGACTCAGCAGATAGTGGCCACCTAATACAGGGGGATCCATAATATGAGTGAGCAAAACACCCTAGCTACTGGTGATGGGGGAGGTGGGTGTAGTATGTGGTACATCGGTGGTGGTCTGAGTGCCTCCTGAAGGAAGACAACCCAGGGGGTGGTGGAACGCCTATGCTCCATCATGTGGTCGTAGGCTGTCCTGATGCGTGAGATATCCTCCTGATATAGTCGCGGTCGATGATATCCTACCATGCGTGGTCGGCGTCGTGCTCTCTGTGCTGCTGCCTGGTGGAGTGTGAGCCCTCTAGAAGAACCTCTCTGATCTAGCTCCGCTCGCTGAAAGAACTGGGTAATGGTCTGCTGGGTACTCACCCGTGGCTGATGTGTGGGCTGTAGTGACCGCTCACGCCTCTCGTATGCTGCTGGGAGGAAGCGCCCCAAGTGTCGCTGGTCTCCCATGGTCATGCACAACTGGAGTGACTCCTCTAGTTGGAACTGTGCTCGTAGGTCTAAGTATGCTCGGCATCTGATAACAAAATGCTCCTCACTCTCTACCTCCGTCTGGCATACTGGGCACCACCTCTCCTCACGGGGGACTCCCGTGGACCGACCCCTCTCAATCTCGAGATGATGTGATGAGACCCGGAGCTGCCCAATGATGACTCGGAGGTGGTGGGGAAGGTATGCCTGCATGTATCTCAGGATCTCGATGAAGCCCGCATCCGATATATGTAGAAAATGCTCGCGGTAATAGAGCATTTTCGGTGGCAATGTTTCCCTAGGGCTCACCCATGTCCTCTGTATGTATGTATGCCATATCTCCTGACGAATGACCCTATTCCTCTCTTGATGAGAGAGCGAGTAGGTGGGTGCATGTGAGTCGTACTGTAGTGGTGGTAGCTTGTCTATGTCAAAGCCATGGTGGGCCAGCCAGTCTCGTGTCTGTGCATACCATGAAGAGGTGTCGCTTGCTAATGCCATATCACGTGATGCCTGGAAAGCACGATAAGCAATGCGCTCTGTATCCATGCTCCGAAGTCTTTGTACTAGGCATACTGTCTGGAACAGTGCCTCAACTAGCATCGGTGGTGCAGCGAGCTCTGCTCTAATGATATCATGTGGTACTGAAGGCTTGCTGTGGATAAGTCTGGCAATCATGAGGATCTGTGGCCTCTCTAATGCTGTCCATACTGATGTAGCTAATCCCGGCCCCCATATGGCTGCCCCATACATGAGCGTTGGCGTAACCAAAGTGTCAAAGAGCCACCCCTTTGTGCGGGGCTCCTGAAAATATGCCTGGTGGCACTGTCTTTCCATCAAAGCTAGTGCTGCGTACCTACGTGTGATGCGGTCACGAGCTGCCTGAGACATAGAGAAGACACCTGATGCTGCTGTAAATGTCACTCCCAAGTAAACATGTGATCCGACCACCTGGATCGGTCCGCCGGCTGCTGTGAACAAACTATGTCTGCGTACCTGTGCAGATGTATGATAGATCATGACCTTGGTTTTACCAAGGTTCACAGATAACCCTCTGTGTCTACAAAAGTCATCTAGGCCATGTAGATGATGCTGTAGACCTTCTGCAGACTCTGAAACCAATACAATATCATCAGCGTATAAAAGAATATGAGAGAGAGAGAGAGAGAGAGAGAGAGAGAGAGAGAGAGAGAGAGAGAGAGAGAGAGAGAGAGAGAGAGAGAGAGAGAGAGATTTTAACGTCTATTAGAGACCAAATTCGGCCTATGAGACCAAAGTCACCAGGGGACGGGGACGGGTCTCGGGGACGGTGGTGTCCCTGGGACGGGGACGGTGCCTCGGGCGTCCCGGGGACGCGTCCCCGGGACGGCACTAAAATAATGCATTTTTTTCCAAAATAATCATATGAAAGTCATGTAGAATGAATTTGCTAACATATTAGATGACTAATAACAAGAAGACCATAGAAAAAAGATGTTTTTTAAGTATAAACAATATACACATGTACTCGTAACGAAGCCTGAAGGATAGTGAAAGTGACAAGTGACAAGTCATATGTATTTCATCATGTCAAAAAAGGTGGATACATCATCATCATCATATCAAAAAGATGTTACATCATAACAACAAAAAGATGTTACATCATATGGTATACCATCGATCGACAAAAGACTAGTCAACAGCGGCATGGCCACAAGTAACTAGTAACTACACATGAATAGCCAGGAATATAAATGTAGAGACTACAACACAAGTATAATGAGTCATAACTATGGAGAATCCAAGTGGGGAGTCTCATTTTCTGCAACACAATCAGTGGCTTCTACTTCATGTTCTTCATTTGCGACTTGGTCTGACTCATGCTCTACCTCCCATTCTCTGAAAGGATCTCCTTCCATGCATTGAGTCCTCCGAAGCATCCTCAAATTGGCACTGACAAACACAAGGTCACTAGCACGCTGCACACCAAGTCTGTTCCTCTTTTTTGAGGATACATGTCCATACACACTCCATAGTTGCTCAAGGCAACTCGTAGTGCAAGCCTGACTAAGTATCCGAATGGCCAACTGTTGAAGATTTGGACCATCAAAACCAAAATCTTCCCACCATAGGGCAGCACCAACACGTAACCTATCCTCCTGGGCATCTGCGCATGCATATGAAGCATCTTTCCCGGTCCTATATTTGGATAGTTGATCTCTGATAAGTCTTCTAGTTGCACTATCTGGGACAAACCTCTCTGATATGATCCTCCATCCATTAGCTACCTCTGGATCTGAATATTGTTTTTTATCTTGAAATTCTGGATCCAACATGTATGCAGCCGCATGAAGTGGGGAGTAGTATGCATTCCACCTGCTAACACAAATAGCTGAAATTTCTTCATACCTGTCATTATCCTTCACCAATGTTTTCAGTGATTCAATTGTGCGATCCATAGCTTCATACACTTTACCAATACACGGCTCCATGGAATCCACAATTTTTAGCAAGTGCACAAGTGGATGCACAATATCCACAATGTGAGAAATGTTCTCCCACCATGTTGCATCATCCGCTAACCTTCTAAAGTGCTTTCCTGTCGAAGTAGAAGCCTCTGGCATCCTTGCAAACTCATCACTCAATAAGAGCCCTCTCAAGACACCACTGCATTTCACTACACGGTGTAACATGGTGAAGTTGTATGCAAATCTGGTGTCTGAATATTTGAGCAAAGCAAGAGCAGACCTCTTGCTAAACTCATTCTTCACACGTGTGTGGTTGTTGATGAAACTAACCAATGAGTTTGCCTCATTAATTCCAGGCAAAATCCAATCCAAATTCCCAATATCTTTGAGAATATTATTCAAACAATGAGCCATGCAAAAGCAAACAATAATGTGAGGGTACAAATTTTCAATGATTGCACCTGCAGCTCTATTTGAAGGCTCTCCATCTGCTACAATGCAAACAACATTTGAAGGGCCCACAATCTCTATGGCACTTGCCCACTCTGCCGCAAGTACATCAGCTGACTTCCCTGTCTCGGATGCATCATGTGATGAGATGAAGTACATCTCCCCACAAGAATAGGCTACCACTCCATGGATAGAGCGTCGTTGAACATCACTCCATCCATCCACCAACAATGATACTCCATTTCTTTCCCATGATTTCTTTATGCTCTCACATGCGGCTTCAACAAGCTTCTTCTCTTTCTCCAATAGAGTGGTGCGTAAGCTCTCCGAAGATGGAGGGACATAGTGTGCTCCATATTCACCTATCTTCTTTACCATGTCTTTGAAGTATGGTGATCTATGGAAAATGATAAAGAAGAAAAGATTCATAAGTAATGGATTATGATTCATGACTCATGACATATGGAAGTGAACTTTGAACTTTGAAGTTTAAAACAAAACAATAGAATCAAGATAAGATATTTACCGAGCCGCATTGAAAGCTATGTGGTCATGATAGAAAAAACGTGCCACTGCCGTGTCGACCTCCTCCTTCAATACGGGATTCCAATTTTCATGAAGCGTTTGTTGACGTGATTGACGTACGTATGGCATTCCCGATGGTGTGGAAGAGGGAGTAGAAGTAGTAGGAGTAGGAGAAGGAGCATGAACCGGAGCCGATGAAGATGACGCTCTTGAAGAGGACGGCATAGAAGACCTCACAAATGACGCCGGGTTGATGGGAGCTTGTGATGCACGACGAGCATGAGTTTGGGCATCACTAATAGCAAGCTTGTTGAGTAAATCTTGCTTCTTCTCCGAAGTGATTGCCAAACAAAATCTTACTTCATGTCCACGTTCATGAAGTAAGTGTGCACGCACCTTGTTTGCTCCACCCGTTCGCTTGTAGCCACATAGCTTGCAAGTCCATGGTCTTGCACCACCTCCTTCTCCGGCGGATACGGGAGACTCCACCTCTTCCCACCATGTCCATTTGCTTGTAGGAAGCCTTCTCTTGGTGTTTGATCCACTTGTTCGCGATGAAGAAGCCATAGAGGGAGAGAATACTATGAGGAGAAGGGAAAAGATGAGGAGGAGGAAGAGAGGGCTGAGAGGATAGACACTAGAGAAAAGCCCTTGAATATGCAAGTGTGAAGCTAGCTCAAGCGTTCATGGCACATGCACATAGGCTACATGCAAGGAAGCAAGCCAAGTTGTGATGTTAAGGAGCTGAAATGGGCTCTATTTATGCTTGTAAGTGAGTTAGGAACCTTCTAGATTCCCTCCAAAACTAGGCGCTCAAAATGCATTCGAAAAATTTGAACTTTGAATTCAAAAAAAAAACTCCCGCCGGTTGTTGCCGTCCCCAGCCGTCCCCGTTCAGGTTTTCACACATAGATGCGTCCCCGGGACGCGTCCCCGGGACGCGTCCCCGAGACGGAAGGCTGTGACCAAGAAGTGTTAGGGGACGTCAGGCGTCCCCATTCAGCGTCCCGACTTCAAATGACTTGGAGAAGGCGTCCCGGCGTCCCTAGGACCCGGGGACGCGTCCCCTTGTGACTTTGTATGAGACAAAACATATACATCAATATGATCCAATCCAACCCACTGTAATCCGAGAAGGAAAATAAAATGTGGGTACAAAACAGAATATAAAAGGAGTGGATAAAAGCTGGCATCAAGGGTATGGGGTGCTATGGGTATGCACTCTATATGCTCAATAGGTGATGTACAAATATGATATGCATGGGGAGGGGAGGCTCGGTGGTGTCATAACTCTCTAAGTGCCTGGAGTGGGTGTAGGATATAGTGCATCGGTGGGTAAGGCATCGTGGCGATCCTCAAAATGCTCTGCATATCGAGATCGACAGGAGTGCGCTGTTGACGTCTCCGTATCTCCATGTCATGGCGTGCATGAATCGCCTGAATCTCTTTCTGGTGGGGACAGGCTCTCCGGAGTGGGGGTCTCGGTCGTCGGCGCTGTCGTCTAAGCTCCTCTGCTCTCTGTAATGTGACACCCTACGTTGAGCTAGGTCCTCGGGTGGCTGTGGGTCTGAAAAAATCTGTAATAGAAGTCTGGGGGGCCAAGTGTATGTCCATCCACTGCTGGAGAAGTGATGCACGGCGGCGCTGGAGCTCTACTAGGAAGCGACCTAGAGGGCGCTGGTCCTCCGTCTCCAATAAAGCCCTGATCTCTCTGTCATGCTGAAAAGTGGGGAGATCGGTAATGCTCATGCCATGGTCTGCTAACCATCGGTA
This sequence comes from Ceratopteris richardii, assembly GCA_020310875.1. Classification (NCBI taxonomy): domain Eukaryota; kingdom Viridiplantae; phylum Streptophyta; class Polypodiopsida; order Polypodiales; family Pteridaceae; genus Ceratopteris; species Ceratopteris richardii. The sequence continues at coordinate 31,905,362 of CM035412.1, forward strand.
GGTCTGTGCATACCATACTCTCATGCCCTGTCTATGCCAAATGTCTAGAGCTCTCAAATGCAAGCATGCTGAGTCGCTAGTGGGGAGCTCTCTGACTCTCAGAATAAAGGTCACCAGCTGAAAGAGGACCTCCACTCGCATTGGTGGCGTGCCAAGCTCAGCTCGTATAATGTCGTGTGGAACGGAGGGCTTGCTGTGGAGCAAACGTGAGATCATGGTCACCTGGGGCCTCTCAATCTGCGTCCACATCGCCTCCATGATCCCTGGTGCCCATACTGCTGCTGCGTACATCAAAGCGGGTGTCACTAGAGTATCAAAGAGCCACCCCTTAGTCCGGGGCTCCTGAAAATGTGCCTGAAAGCAGAGTCTCTCCAAACCTGCGAGTGCCGCGTAGCCTCGCGTTAATCTATCTCTCGCTGCCTATGCCATGGAGAATACCCCTGTGCTGCCCGAGCAGGTGACACCTAAGTAGACATAGGAGTCCACTACCTCTATCTGTCCTCCAGCTTCGGTGAAAGAGGCACGATGGCGTACTGTCCAAGAGGTATGGAAGATCATGACCTTTGTCTTGCCAAGGTTCACTGTGAGCCCTCTCTCCATGCAGAAAGTATCGAGCGCCTGTAAATGTGACTGTAGCCCCTCCTGTGACTCTGAAAGCAGGACAGTGTCATCAACATATAATAATGTGTGTACTGACGTACCTCCGAGGTCTCCTCCTAGCCCTCCTTCTCGCTGTATATAGTCCGTGATCTCGTCGATGTAGAGACCAAAGAGAGTGGGTGAGAGAGGGCAACCTTGTTTCTCACCAATGGTGCTAACAAGGCTGTCTGATAGGCCCCCAGGGAAGCGCACCCTGCCTGTGACTCGTGCATACAAAGCATGGATGGCCCATAACATGTCTGATGGTATCTGTAACTCCTTGAGTCTCCGTAGTAGTCTCTCTCGAGGGACCATGTCGAAGGCTTTGCGGAAATCCACAAAGCCTTCGACATTGCGGAAATCCACAAAGCAACAGTATAGTCTTCGCTTCCTCGCCTTCGCGCTCTCAATCAAGCAACGAAGTACGAAGATATGGTCGATAGTTGAAAAAGTGCGACGGAAGCCTGCCTGACCGGGTGCTCTGATCCAAGCTCCCTCAGCGTGTGTACTGAGCTCTGCCTCTAGTACTGCCCCATAGATCTTGGCCAGGATGTGGCCTATCATAATAGTCATGTAGTTCCCTGGGTCCATCATATCGCCGGACTTATGGATAGGTGCAATGGTATGCATAGTCCATGAGTCAGGTAATCCCTCAACCAAAGCACGGTTGAAGAGACGGGCGATCAGGTGGGAAACTACATCGATTGCGTATATAAAGTGCTCGCCCTGAAGTCCTGTGGGGTTTGCTGAACGGCCATGCTGTAGCCTATGGATAGCCTGTCGTACCATGCTTGCCGTGAATAGGGTGGATATCACAGGACACGGTGTGGGAGGGATCGGCAATGGCGGCTGTCCTGGTACGTCATATAACTTCTGGGCATAGGTGTGCCGGGTCTGAGGATTTGCTATGGGTGCAGGTGGGCGTTGCTCGCGTAGGGCCCTCCATGCAGTGGCACAATCCCTACTCATGAGAAGGTCAAACAGCTCTGCCTCATGTCTCTCCTCGAAAGCTCGCCGTTTCCGGCGTGTGAGGGCTCGCATCTGTCGTCGTGCCTCCCTCTCTGTGATGGACCCCAAAATACTCTCTTCTCTGAGATGTCGGTATAGTCGTCTACACTCCTCATCGTACCACCTATTCTGGGGTGTATGCCCCAGCCGTGTCGGATGTGCGGTGCTGTGGGTGGTGTATGGGAAGCTGAGAGTAGCGGATGTGTGGAGGATCAAGGAGAAGTGGGTAGTGAGGGTATCCAATGGGGCGAAGGGATCAAGGGAGTAGATGCGCTCTCGAACATGGGAACTATAGATATGTGCTAGCTCATGTCTAAAATGAATGGTGGTATGGGCATGTGGCGGTATGGTGGCGGGGTGGGATATGCATGGTGTGCCGCCTATGGATAGGGCGAGATATGCGTGATGAGCTCTAATCGGTGTGGGTGGGATGGTGAATGAGGTGATGAGATGAGGTGATGAGATGTGTCGCCTCCGGGGGTCCGATAACATAGTCTACCACACTGCCTCCATGCGGTGTCGTGGGTGGAATGCAAGTGAGACCACCCGAGGTGGGCCAGGTCACCATCCCATTATATATAATGAGACGGTGTGCTGCTCCCATCTGGAGTAGGTGTCGGCCGTATGAGGTGGGTGTGGCAGGGTAGACTGAGGCTCTGAGTGTAGTCCTGTCCTCGATGGTGCGAAGCATCTCAGGGTCATCAAAGTTAGATATCACACTGGTGGCTCTGAGTGCGGGCATTGAAGTCTCCTACAAGGAAGACTTCGCCCATCCCGGTGTACTCCATAATGGTGTCACTGAGGCAGTCATATGGCGATTCGGTGTCTGGTCCCTCCCTCTCCGAGGGCTGCTCATGGGAATGTGTGAAGCACGCTGAAATATATTCAGCCTCAATAGTAGACAAAGCAACAATCTTTTGCGGGATGCTGCACCATGATGCAGCACCACCTGCAAGAGTGAAAACATAGCCACTTGTGGATTTCCGTGTATCCACATCACCTGTCATGTCGGAATCACAGAATCCCTTCAGCTCTAATGGGTCCTTTCCATAATTGAGGCATTTGTTTTTAGTTCCTTTCAAATATCTTAAGATAGATTTGACTGCCTCCCAATGAGCTCTACCAAGATTAGCCATGAACCTGTTAAACAACTTCCACTGCATGAGCAATGTCTGGCCAAGTGGCAACCGTAGCATACATAAGTGAACCACAAGCCGATGCATATGGAACGCTCTTCATGTAATTGGCTGCATCATCATCTTTGGGATAGTCATCCTTGGAAAGCTTAACATGTGGCTGCAATGGCACTCGAAGAGGCTTAGCATCAGCCATGTTAAATCTGTGCAGCACTTTTTCAATGTACTTTTCTTGAGATAAATGCAAAGTATGCTGCTGCCTATCCCTTTTTATTCTCATACCAAGAATATGCTCAGCTTCCCCAAGGTCTTTCATTGAGAATGCAGAGTTTGCTACTGTTTTAGAGCATTCAGTCTGCCCTTTTTCTTCCCAGCCAGCAGCATATCATTTACATATAGTACAAGAATAATTGGGCTGCCATCTTCATCCTTTTTAGTGTACAAACAATGGTTTGCATGGCTTCTTTTGAATCCATGTTTGAGCATAAATGCATCAAACTTCTTATACCATTGACTGGGGGCCTGTTTCAGCCCATATAAGCTCCTTTTCAGCTTGCATACTAGATGCTCTTTTCCAGGAATGGCATATCCTTCTGGCTGTTTCATGTACAGCTCTTCGTCTAAATCACCATGCAAAAAAGCTGTTTTATTATCCATTTGGAATAATTCCAAATCCAAGGCAGCTGTAAGAGCAAACAACACACATAATGTGGTCATTTTAACCACTGGAAAGAACACCTCTTGAAAATCAATGCCCTCTTTTTGGGCATATCCCTTAGCAACCAGCCTTGCCTTGTACTTGGGTTTGCCATAAACAGTTTTGATTTTGTACACCCACTTGTTGGGATTGGCCTTCCTTTGGGCAACTCAATCAAATCCCAAGTATCATTTGCATGCAAGGCCTTTATCTCTTCCTGCATGGCTGACTCCCACTTCTTCTTGTGCTCACATAGCTTTGCCTCTTTATAAGTAAGAGGCTCACCCTCATCTGATAACATAATGTAATGTATAGAGGGGTCATATCTATTCACTGGCCTCCTAGGACATGTAGATCTTCTTACCCAATGATCCACATTACCCGGAAATGGATCTACATCAGGAGGTACATCAACGTCTTCATTGTTAATAGGCTGTTGTACATCATTTCCAGCTGTGTTTTCAGCATGAATAGGTGGCTGCATATGCCCTTCAGGAGCCTCTTCTTGCTGTCCAACATCATCTGGCTCAAAATCCACTGGGTTGTCTACATTTTCAGCCATATGTGGTGCATCCTCAAGGTCTGAAATAGGCCTAACATGTGGCTGGTCTTGCTTAATTGTGACCTTTTTATGGTCATGTTTCGAGGCAACATTATTTTGTAGCAGCCTTGCCTCATTAAAAACAACATCTTGACTGCGTATGACCCTTTTGAGCTGAGGTAACCATATTCTATAACCCATTTCACCTTCTTCACCATATCCCATGAAGAGGACTTTAATGGATTTGGCATCAAGTTTACTCCTCAACTCAGGCCTTATGTGTACAAAAGATTCACAGCCAAAGACGCATAAGTGATCATATGAAGCAGGTTTGCCAGACCAAACCTCTTCAGGGATGTTACCTTTCAAATGGACAGCATGCATCTCACCGTCTCACAAAGAGTCCGATTATACCTTTCAGCCACACCATTAGAAGAGGGGCTGTATGGAACAATAAGCTCCCTCTTTATGCCCAAATTTTTTCACAAAAAATTTTGAATTCAGCACTTTGTGAACTCACCCCCATTATCCGTATGTAAGCATTTCAGCTTTCTACTTGTTTGGGTAGTTACAAATGCATGAAATCTCTTAAATGCAGCAAACGCTTCATCTTTTGATTTGAGTAACTGCACCCAAATCTTCCTAAAAAAATCATCAACAAAAGAAATAAAATATAAAGCACCCCCCATAGATTTGGTGGGCATGCTACATACATCAGAATGGACAAGATCTAATATACAAGACTTACCAGACACACAAGAGTGATAGGAACTTTTCACTTGCTTTCCATATTGACAATCATTACAAAAATCTAGCGTAGTGCCTTTAACATGAAGCTTCTTCAAGTTACAAAGTTTGGATAGACCCTTTTGGCTCATATGGCCAAGTCTTTTATGCCACAATTCCATATGAGAATTAATCTCCAGCCAATGCAATGAATTTGCCACACAAGGCCTTTCCATGCAAGCAATATAAAGTTTCCCTTTTCGTGCCTTCAACAATCAGCCATGACCCTTTGGTCATCTTCCATGAGCCTCTTTCAAATAAAACGCTGTAACCATGCATATCCATTTGCCCAACAGAGAGCAAACTCTTCTTGATTCCTAGTACATATCTCACATTATGCAGGACAAGCTCATTTGTGCCATCTGTTGAAAGCTTCACAGTGCCATACCTTCAATGGGACATGCATGATTATTCCCTAGGTATACATGGCCATGGCTGCTCGCATGAAAAGTAACAAAACACTCCTTGACAAGAGTCACATGAAACGAGGCACCAAAATCAACAATCCATGTTTGGGATAATGCATCATTTACAGTCAATAAAGCATCAATTAGATCACTTTTAGTATCGACATGTCCTGTACATGAACATTTTAAGAGTCATCATGTGCATGAGCATCATGAGTTGACAAAGTGGCACATAGAATATCTTCCATATCTGAAAGCTCCTCAATAACAATGCTAGAGGCCACATTGGCCTTCTCCTTTTCTTTTTGGCTGTCCTGTCCATCAGTCTTGTCTTCCTTCTTGTCCTTTCTTTTGTCTCCAACATTCTTCTTCCTCTCAAGCTCTGCCTTATAGAATCGGAAGTCGGGCTTTTTGTGGCCTTTCCTACCACACTAGTAACATGTCATATCACTACCCTGCTTTTTGTTGGAGCTTCCCCTTTCTTTGCTTTTGCTCTTGCTTCTTTGTGAATAAGAGCCCTTTTTCTCAGATCTGCCTGCGACCATGTTGGCAGAAGTGCCTCCTTCACCATTTGCTCTTCTCTTGATTTCTTCATTCAAAATAGAACCCCTCACACCATCAAAAGTAAGATTGGGGTTATTTGATAATGAGATCACCAAGGTCTCCCAAGAATGAGGAAGTGTCATAAGTAGAAAAATAGCTTTCAACTTATCATCAGAGGGAGGCATCTCTGAGTCTTGCAACTTTGATAGAGTACCTGTAAAGTGAGATAAATGCTTTGCAACGCTCTTGGACTCGTCCAACTGCATTCCAACTAGTTTCCTCATAAGATGTACCTGATTAACAGGTGTGCCACTTCTCATAAGTGGCCTTAAGCTTGGCCCACAACTCTGAAGCTGTACTGATGCCTTTGAAGTCTACAAGAATATTATCTGACATGGCCATTTTTATGTAAGTGACGGCCTTTTATTCAGATTATGCCATGCATCATCTGACATGCCTTCCGACTTTCCTGCTTCCAACGCCGTGTCACAATCTTTGAGGAAGAGAATTTCCGGAATTCGCTCCTTCCAAAGATCAAATCTTGTGCCCTCGAAGCGGCGAATCTCAAAAAGATTCTTCATATCTGAGGACGACGATGCCATGGTTCCACAAATAAGAGGTTAATGTGTTGAAATTTCATACAAAATGCACCAAAATCAGGGTACTACCTCTAAAACTAGTGCACAATGGCTTCAAACAGTTGTAGGAGCAAATGAGCAAAATTGAGCCGATTGGAGGACAAAATTAGAATCTGAAATTTTCTGCAGAAAATTCCAGCAAGCGAATTTGTGCTCAAAATCAATAATTTTGATTTCTTTTGACCTCAATATGCGTACATAAGCTATAACACAGCCTTTAGAACCAAATAGGAGCAAAAGCCCCAAATTTCGCTTCAAAAATTTTTGAAATTCTCAAAAAAATACCACAGTTTGCTGCACATAAGCAATTTCTTTTGACACAATTCAGTACATAAGGTATTAGACCTGTGTATTGCTGTTATGACTTGTAAAACACATGTTTAGACCTGTAAAACACCTCAAAACAGCCTATTATGAGCTGTTGAGACTCTCAAAGTGTTCCTCTTGGCCTCAGAGCAAAGTTTTCGCGATGTAATTTATCGTGAAAAGTGGGCTTTTCTTTGCTGTATAGCAACTGTGTAACAGCTCTGAAACCCTAATGCCAGTTGAATGGGTTGGAATATGGTGCTGAAGGGGTATAGGACATGTGTATGTGCCTCAAAAGTGGAGGCGCTGGGCTGGAATGGAGGTGCTAGCTGAAGATGAAGGCGGAGCTGGTGAGGGTGAGGGTGAGGGTGAGGGTGAGGGTGAGGGTGAAGGTGAGGGTGAGGGTGAGGGTGAGGGTGAGGGTGAGGGTGAGGGTGAGGGTGAGGGTGAGGGTGAGGGTGAGGGTGAGGGTGAGGGTGAGGGTGAGGGTGAGGGTGAGGGTGAGGGTGAGGGTGAGGGTGAGGGTGAGGGTGAGGGTGAGGGTGAGGGGGAGGGGGAGGGGGAGGGGGAGGGGGAGTGGGAGTGGAATGGTGGACTAGTTTTGGAGGAGCTCTCAATGAATGAGAGCACCCTAAAATGTTATTAAGTTATGTTATATAGAACCCTTTTAGGGTTGGCCAAGTTCACATTGAACATCGCCCAAAAAATAAAGAATAAGTGACATAGCCTTTATAAATAGGCCTATACACATGTATACACTATAAAGGGGTCATTTAGGACTTTACCCCAACATCCTCTAGGTACATCCCCTCTTGGGCGACTCCATCTCTAGGACACCCACCAAGGGAAAAACTGTTGGAAACAATGTCAGAAAAGCATAAAACCTCAATTTTCAGCAACCCTAATTTTTAGTACTTAGCCAAGTTTCGGTCACTGAGGGTCAAAAATTATTATGACATCATCAGATAATGCTTGAGGAGAGCTTTCATTTGGCATATAACAGTCAGTCATCAGAGGACCAAAAAGGGTAGAAAACCCTAACCCTAATTTCTGCTCAAAAGGGTTTTTAACATATTATGAAGCCTCATGGTCTCCTCATCAAGGAAAGCACTATGCCATAACCATATGATGGTAGAATTAGCTGATCTAAGCTAATTTGTCCATGAAAAGTTAAAATTGCGATAAGAAATCTAAATCGCAGTTTTTTGGTGATAATTTGCTTTTGATGCAAGCTTTTCAGCTTTTATGTTTAATACTTTCGCTATTCAGCTCATGGCCTATATAACAAGCCATAGGGGTCTCCCTTAATCATCACATGAAGTGCTCATCACTTGCTTGGAGGTTCTCAATGCAAGACTCTAGGCATCACATGAGTAGTACACTCATTGATCACTTGTCTAGAGGTGACTAACTTGGAGGAGGTGTGCTCTATCTTTTGGTGCAAGTATTGGAGGAGATTAAGTTCTATTTTCTGCCCTCTTCTCTTGGTATTGCTGTTCCTAGGCTACATGCCTTCTACATCAGCATAACGAGGAGTTTCCCTTGTTATTCAATTAGGATTTGCTGTACAAGCAGTTCTCAATTGTTTCTATTCACTTCAAACTCACATACACACACTCTTCATACCTCTTAGGCACTTTATGAACAAACTCTTGTATTTAGTTCCTGAAATTCTGCCTAGATTTAGATTTTGTAACTAGATTCAGTACATTAAGCATGTTTAGTTTGTATTAGGACAACATTCAATTTTGGAGACATATATTCACACATTGTAACTTGGCATTCATAAGATTAGTTAGTATAGGTAAGCATTCAGCTTACCGTACACTTTGACATCTTGTCTATTCTCTCTATCTATCACTCATCTATTTTTGAGTCTTTAGGTGTGTATGCTAAGGTTCATTTATTGGAAGATCCTAAAAACCTATGATTATTGTTATTGAGGCCCACCCCAATCCATTAGCAGCTGCTTCTTAATTAGGAGATGAGGTTTAGTGACCTCCTTCATCGCTTGGTGGCATGTCCTCATCACGCGACACTCTCCACCACACCTCTTGCGACCTAAACGTTTGGCCATCACTCCCTCGTCAAATGACATTTCCTTTGTGATGATCCTTTCTAGGTAACTAATTTGGGTTGGTGATTCGAGCCTAGTTTCCTCATCCATGTGGCTATCTCCTCTTTCCCTCCATATCTAGGCAACCTCACCTCCATCTTTGATCCTTTCTTTGATGATTATCTACGACCTTGCACTACTTGGAAAATCATTGAGGTGACTCCACTATCTCTACCACCTTGCACTCCTTGGCAAATCACTAGGCAATAGTCGATCAACTAAATGATTCCACCAAGGGAGACCTATCATCTTTCCCACGTGGGAGGCTTCACCAAGGTGACTACAACTTGAGTAGCCCATCATCCTCCACCCATTGTAGTCCTTGGGTGACCAAGGGGGTAGGCCAAGATTGCATATCCTAGGCCACTACTTCAATAAACAATCCTTTTCATTTCCTTTTACATATCTAAATTCATTATGGCTTCTTCTGCATCTTAGGAGATAAGTAGATGGGATGCTTCGAATCCTGACTTGATTGAGGAGGAAACTCTAGAGACTCAGAACACAGTCAAGAACACACACGTCTTGAACTTGAGGCTTGTGATATGGAGGAAGAAGCTATTGCTAAGGCTTAAGAAGGCACACACACACACATGAGACGGTAGAAGTGACCTCAAGCCAAGAGGCGAGTCAAGGAGGTAGCGCTAGCTCTCTTAGCGGAGAGTCTAGTGACTCATTATATAGGGCATCGCAAGAAGAGGATTCGAATTTACTTGTTTGGACGTAGATTCAACACCTTCGAAGGTCCCTCCCAGTCCCAAAGGTCTCCACCTCAGTCGATGCCATCTCCCTCTACTTCCAACAAAATTCTGATTGCCCTATAGACTAGTTCTCCGTTCGCATTGACACGACACAAGTAAGGAGTTTGACAAATACTTTTACGCTATTGGGATGGGGCTTCTCGCATTATTTATAAGCTATCCTTTGCAACCAAATGGAAAGATTTGGGGTCACCACACATTTTGGTGCAAGGGAAATTGGGTCGACCAACATTCAGAGGGAGTATGAGGGCAACTACCATTTGGTGCTTAGAAAGAGAGACTTGGGTGACCACCATTTGGTGCTTAGAAGGTGACCTCGTGCTACATTTATGGTACAAACATAATAACAGGAGGGCAATTTGTATTGATAGGAAAGCTACAAAAAGTAACTTATGTTTTCCTTAAAATACAAGTAAAAGTGAATTATGAAATTTTGAAGTCAACGTTGCTTATATAAAAATAAAGAGTATGCACCCATTTTAGGGTTTTTTTTATGAAAATAAGAAAGGCTTGCACCCAAGTTAGGGTTTCAATTTTCTCTTTATTTAGATTTCAGATAGAAAAATAATTACTCATCTGTGGTGCACAAAGAGAGAACTCTTAGATAAGGGGATCAAAACAAAATTCCCCAAAATTGAAAAATTACCTCCACTCTATGGAAGGTTGATAGGAAAATCAAACTATAAAAAAATCCAACATATGGAACTTAACAAAGCAACAGAATGATTGACATCATCGTACTTTCACTTGATTAATTAAATGTCTTCATGTGAAAATGTGATTGGTAATGGGAAAAGTGTGTATAAACAACTTAATTTGGTGATCTAATCTCACCTCTCTCCACATATCTAGTGTCCAGTAATCCCCACCTTCAGAATTGCCCTAGATAACTTAGTCCTTTATGTAGTAGGATCCATAGAATCCCTTCTTCATGAATAGGAGTGACAATATGCATATTCCTCTATGGTGAGAATCCTTCAGCTTAATGTACATGGTCATAGAGGTGTGGAGATTTGTGCATGTGTCTGATAGCATATTGCAATCCATGGGATAAATTTGTACACATAAAGCTTGGTCCGATTACAAAAATATTTGTGGAAGGGTGGAGAAGATGCTCTCTATAGAAAGCTGTTTTTGTTCCCAACTCGTGCCTTGGCTCTATCCAGATTCATGTCTGCCCAATATCAGGTTGAATCAATTCTTGCAAATGAGTTAGTGGGCTTAGTACTTTGAATTGAAGAAAGGACTCCAAAAAAGTATTGGAAAGGAATAAATCTGTTCAATGTTGAAATCGTCTTATTGGAACCATGACATTATCTTTCTGTATCAACATGCTTTGTCTCTTGCAAAACTAGCTTTTGGGGTCAAGGGAAGTGCTAGAGCATATCTCTTGAAAGCTCCCATAAACTGTGAATGAAAGAAATTGATATAAATGTTGCCCTTACATTCAAAGGAGCAGCAACTAACTCTCCTAGAACAATATCATGTATTATCAAAGCCCATATTCATCTCTTAGGCAGTCCCAAAGTTATGGAAGGAAGAAACTGATCTAGCTAGTGCTTTTTTCACCAAAGGAGCAGTAGTAGCTAGCTCTTCTTGATTGGCCCTATGGTATCAAAGCCTTGGCTCAAATTGTACAAGGGATTATAGATCACAAAGCCCTCTCTATGCATCTTCATCTTCATGTGCTATAACACTAGTCTTGTGAAATAATATTAAAGTATCCTACACTATATTACATCCTCTAAACTAATCTATCTTGCCAAATTTGTTATGACATGTAGAAATTTTGCATTGACATGCTTTTTGCCTTTATTTTGATTCTTGATGAGTCGGAGCATGAAGGAACACTACTATATTTATACATTTATAAAATTATGATTCCAAAATATTGATAGAATATGAGGTTTTGACATTCTGAACATTAAAAAAATATGTAAAAAGATTAGTGCATGGTAGTTTTTTATCACAACTTCCATATAGGTGTTGTCCATACCCATAGTAATGCCGAACATTCATATGTCCATGCTTGGCATTACTATTGCTATCAGACTCTACTATTGTTGAAGTCAGACATGATTCTTGTGATAGCGTTAAAACAACTCAGAGGAAAAATAATTTTTGGGAATTTTCCTTTGAATATGATTTGAATCCATGCATGATTCGTATAACAATAATCTACATATTTTAGAAGTCTATTAAATAATTTTTTTGTATGTGATCAATTTTAGCCATGAGATGTGTGTATATGTGTGTGTATGCATGTGTATGTGTGTGTGTATATCTGTGTGTATATGTGTGTGTGTATGTGTGTGTATGTGTCTATGTGTGTGTATGTGTGTGTGTGTGTGTGTCTATGTGTGTATGTGTGTGTCTATGTCAGTATATACGTGTGTGTGTATATGTGTGTGTATGCATGTGTATGCATGTGTGTATGTGTTTATGTATGTGTATGTGTCTATGTGTGTATGTGTGTGTATCTATGTGTGTATGTGTGTGTCTATTTGTGCATATACATGTGTATGTGTATATATGTGGGTGTACGCATGTGTATGTGTGTGTGGAAATGTGTGTGGATGTGTGTTTGTGTGTGTGTGTATATGTCTTGCTGACGCACCTCAGGAGAATGCGAGGGGTGGATTGGATAGGAAGGACTAGTATGAAGATAACGAGGCAAATTAGTTTCCCGCATAATGCTTCCTTCCATTCCATTTCAAGCGAGAAGCAACCAACTTAAAACTTCGAAGTAGGAATTTGAGGATGAGTGAAGAAGTTTGTAAAGGAGCATGAGGAAAGAACTTATTTCGGGCATCTAAATTCCAACTCCCCTTATAATACAACCGTGCACTTTCTATAAACTTCCAAAAAATAACAGTCCATAGAAGTCTTTGAGAAGTGGCAATATGCATAATAAAGGCTTCCCATCTAGCCATTGAATGAGAATGTAAATGTCGGATTCCAAGACCACCCCTCATCTTGGGCCAACAAACATAATCCCATGCGGAAAGTACAAGTGCCTAATTATGCTTTTTTTTTTTCCCACATAAAATTCTTTAAAAAGCGTCCAAAAATATGAAGATGACACTTCTTCCAATCCAGTAGCAATAAGTAGTACATAACCTAAGGCTGCAAAAAAGCTTGTACAATTCTTATCCTAGCATGTAATGGCCATTGCGTAGCATGCCACATATCCATTTTACATTTGATTTTATGTTATACCCATTCAATTTTGTCTTTGGTAGAAACATTTATGCCCAAAGGGCATCCAAGATGTCGGAATACAATACCTTTCTCAATTTTAGTTCCTTCCCATTTAAAGGAGTGAAAGCGTTGCGCAGAGATATCGACAAATGCTAATTTTCTCATATTAATATGTAGCGCAGATGCATTAGAGAAAGGAGTCAAAGAATCAATAATATTTTGAACATTTTCTTGATCTGCTTTCGGAAAGATAAAAGCATGATCTACGAAACCAACTTCGATTTGCCGAGTCCCAAATGCGAAGATGCCGTGAATACAATTAGAACTCATTCTAGCCTCCAACAAGTAGAACATTGGCAAGGAAGCCAATGCATAAAAAAAAGGGACTTACCGAGCATCCTTGGCATACAAAGAGTTCAATAGGAAAAGGATGAGAAAGCCTACCACTTATCTCCAAGTGAGAGGCACTGTTTTGGGCCAAGATATAAATCAAGCGACAAAATTTATTCCCCAAACCCATTTTTTTAAGCACAATGGCAATAAAATCCCATCGAATACAGTCAAAAGCTTTCTCAAAGTCAATTTGCATACCCACTACTTTTGGGTTGGATGAAACGGCATGCTCCATCAAGATTTGAGTGAGAAAAATGTTATCATAAATCGATCTCTTATGTATGAGCCCAATCTGCGAGGGATGAACTACATTATGAATAATCGGCTTGAGTCTTAAAGCAAAGACTTTAGCACATATTTTATAAATAATGCTCATTATAGTGATCGGTCTCCAATCCCCCATTCGTTTAGGAACATCTAACTTGGGGATAAGTTTAATCTTATCTAACTTGAATGAACAAGTCATCTTTTGATCCCTCCACATTTTATTATAGACATCAAGAATCAGAGCCTTGAGGGATGGCCAAAAAACAATCACAAATTCTTTTGTAATACCATCCATTCTTGGTGCTTTCCCACTCTTAAGGGACTGAAGAGCCATGTGAACTTCCTCTTTAGTTATACTTTTTTCACAAGTAGAAGCCATATGAGAACTAAGAACTTGCGGAGTGTAAGTAAGGGATTCCTGGAGAGAAGTAAACCACACAGCATCTGTCTTATATGAAGCAGAGAACAGTTTCTGGAAGTGTTGTGTACAAGAAGAAGCAATGAAATTCCTATCTCGAAGAGTTAATCCATCTACTGCAAGTACGGTAATCACATCCTTAAGATGATTAGCAAGTAGTAAATCAAAGAAACATTTAGAATTTGCATGAAGGTCATTTACTTTTGTACATCTGGCTCTAACTTTGGAAGATAATAGCATTATTTTCAATTAGTTACAAGTATCTGTAAGCATCACATAGACGAGTGTATTCCCTCTCTGAGAGTAAATGTCCAAAGTCTACCTTTTCAGTCATAAGAAAATTTATTTGATCAGTTTTGACTTTAGCAGAAGTAAGAATGTTGGTAAAGTATTTTCCACACACTCTAATCACCTCTTGCATACCCATCACAAGGAATTCCCATTTCATACATGCAAAAACACCCAATGTGAGCACCTTCTGAATCAGTTTCTCAACTTTAGATTTCAATAAAGAAGTTTGAAGCCAAGAGTAATTCAGCCTCAAAAGAATTTTATGAAGGTTATTTGGGATATTCGAGGTCCAGTCTAAGTCTCGAAGAGTAATCAACAAAGGATTATTATCAAAGAGAAGCATCGTAGCATGATTCCACATTGTGAATGCAACATTTAAAGCATAAGCATGAGAGCAATAACATCTATCCAGCCTACTCATAGCATTCTTATGCAACCTTGAGTGAAATGTATACCTGAGCGTATGCCCTCCAAAGTATCCACATAAATCCTTACAATTAAGCATATCCAAAATTTCCTTCCAGATTACTTTCTCTTATGAAGAGAGCAAAGACGAAAAAGTTTTACAATCAGCATCTATATCCACCATATTAAAATCTCCACACAATAAAACACGGGCATCTCTCCACATTTCAAGATGCATACAAAGCTGAATAGATTGTAAAAGGACTTTCCAAGTCTAGCTCGCTTTGCAGGAGAGTTAGGAGCATAAACATTAATGCAGATATATGAGACACGACACCATGTAACGTAAAATGAAGTGCAATAAATATGCCTTGAAGATCATCAAACAACATCGTGAACTGAATATCCTTTTTGACAATGAAGAGACACCTGGAGTAATTATTTTTGATCCCATTACATCGCAACTGAAAATCTTTTGTATGAAGGAGCATTCCAACGTTATCATATTTTTTATGTTCTTGTATCGCTACCAAATCTAATTGATGTCTAACAATCCATCTCCACAACTTTGTCCACTTTCCATATTGCCCAGACCTTGAAAATTCCATGTTGCTAACTTCATGATACTGGTGGAGAAGTATGAGAGGAGTTAACATGAGCCAAAGCTGGAGCCAAGTCTTGCAACACAATGTCCATATTTTCGTAGTAATCTATCATAGAATCATCAGTATGAGCAGCAAAATTGGCCTCGTCCGTATGGAAGGCCGAATGATTCGATTGAAACTTGCTTCGCTTGCCACGAAGCAAAGCTTTCTTACAAGTGATTGGAGTAAATCCATCATTATCGACAACTCTCTTCCGTGCTTCAGCCCCTCTTCCTCAAGGAGCATCTTTGCTCGATCCTTCTCCCTCCCTTCTCTTATATACATTAAGTTTTACTAAGGTAATAGGGGCTCTGGGGTGCATCTGTTTATCAAACATTATTTTGTTCCCTTTTCTACCAGGGCCTTGGACTGTCGGAGGCCTAGAGGGTGCCAAATTTCCAGCAGGTATATTAGTGGGAGGAGAAGCCCTTTGTTTGACAAATATTTGTTCCTTGGGAACTAAAATTTTACTACCAAGGCAAGTAGGAATAAGGTCAACTTCCTCATACTTTAGTGAAAGACAATTTTTTGAATAATGCCCTAAATTACCACAATGGAATCAGGAACCAGCCATATTACCCCACTTCAAGTAAATCACAATTATGCCAACATAGGGTACATTAATGCCAAGTGTTTCAGGGAATGGTCTAGAGGTATTCCATAAGACATATATTCTATTCGTATTAAGAGCAGAAATAGAAGGGGTATATAGTACCTTGCCTAAAGCTTTAGCCACATGACCAATACTCGACCACAGGAAGAAAGGTAAACCAATGAGTCTACCCGCACATGACATTTATAAAGGAGTTCCTCTTTCATTGCCTGACCGGCTTCCAAGGAAATACATGAGCCATTAAGCCACACAAGAAGACAGTCTCCTATTCCAGAGACTCTGATTTAAACATTAATATCATTGAAAACCACCTCAAACAGACCATGCCCAGAATAAAACACTTTACCAACCACATCTTTATCCAACTCGCATTAATGGCATATATCACATCTATTGCCAGGGGAATGTGCGTGGTGAAGAAGAGAAGCAACCCTCTTTCATGGAACATAAGAGTTGACTCCCAAATCAAGGAGGGGTCCGAATCAACTCTCATGTCACCATGTACATTTTCATCATGAGTAAGTGCCTCATCCATCATGCATTTTAATCTGTCTAAATCCACCTCATTCGGTAATGGAGTTTGGGGAACCACATATGCAGGCTGAGAAGCTTGTTGCAAAGAATTGTTTGAAACTGGTATAGTTCCTTGAATATCCGAAGAAGAAACCATATTATGGTATGAGTTTGTACAAACCACCTAACCTTCAATTCTCTGACCTGCAGGAAAACCCTAAAAACGCGAAGAGAAATCTTTGCCTGTTCAAAAACCCCTAAAAAGGTCGAAAATGACCTGATACAGTAGGCACAGCAGGTCGAATCAGGGCACAACCTATGTTCAGCAGCAAAAAAACGGAGCAGACGCAGCCATTCGTCTATGTACAAAGTATGTACAGCGGCAGATGATCACGGACAGAGCAGATCAACGAACCATCATCCCCCTGTGTCATGATCATAGATATTGTTGTATTTCCATGCTTATATTTTTCAGCAGCTGTTCTAATGTATAGTATGAGTTGTTATCCAAAATTCTAATTACCCCAATATATGTGTATGTACTTGTATTCTCTACAGTCTCCTGCCCTGAAGTAAACGAGGCTGCTGATGCAGTTCACTATGTAATAGTGTTAAGCACCATAACCTTAGTTGTATGAATCTTGACAAGCAGTCCGCTATTATGTGCAAGCTCATGGAATGTTGTAGATACATTTTGGAGAGCCAAAAAGTTAGGAAACTATCATCAGCATATAACAGTGATGGGGCGCAAGGTAGATTGAAGTTGGGTGCCATCAAGAACAATCAACATGAATCTCAGAAAGTCAAAAGACGCTTACTGCATGATTCTCCTCACACGAACACACAGAAGGGGACTGAATGAAAAGAAGGAATTGTATTTTATCAAACTCTATCTTATACTGTTTGATCTTTAGTGAGGTCATTCTAACCACTGCTTTTTTCTTGCTCTTTCTGAGGAGTATGGCATTGGTAATGGATATATTCATTTTAAGATGGCTATCATTATTTGTACATGGCATGGCCATTTTTTCAGATCACCTTATGTACATCCATTAACATGTAAGTTGTAGCTTGAAACTTGCCAGAACTTCTCAATACCAATGATTGGTTATCTCTTGACCAGGGCATGGGTGCTTTCTGTCATGGTTCTGTGAAGATGTTGCATAATTTTTCTGCGATTCATTATTCTTCATAATTGATTTTTTTACTTACAGTTGGGACTTCATCTATGCTGACTATGTGATGGCTGCTGGACTCCAATACAGATCTATTGTGTGGCAGGTATGCATGTCTAGTTTATTTATGTTATAGCTATTTATGTACAGTATATGGTACTTCATGCTCTGCTTCATTAGTACTGGAACATTCGAAGAGTTAGTATCCATGCATGCACGCATGCATGTATCATGTATATATGTATGTGTGTATAGGTGGAATCGGACACTAAGGGTTGACTCGTAGGGAGAATGGGATGGTATGAAGGCAGATAGAACAGTATGACAAATATGCTATCAAGTACATACTTGATTCACTCAGGCAAACTATTTGAATGCACAAGTACAGAACCAGGTACAAACCAAATAGAGACAATCTATTTGGGTGCAATGAAGAACTAAGTACAAACCAAGTGAAGACTATCTATTCTAATACAACCAAGTATGCCTACATTCATACAGTAGGAGAACTTGCTTACAAATGTAATGTGTCAGAACTTCCCTTACAAAATGTAAAACCCCCCCCCCAAAAAAAAAAAAAAAAAAAAAAAAAAAAAAAAAAAAAAAAAAAAGAGGTTCAGCGGAAGCCTACTCCTCCGGACTACTATACAAGTGAATGGACATAGTACCCGCGGGATCCCCCGTATCCCACAAAGCAGGGGTTAGACAAGGAGACTTGGTTACAACAGAAGGAAACATGATTACGACATGTTTTAACTGGCCTAAGCCATAACATGTCCAGCCCTGGACCTGAACCCTGGACCTCCACCTCAAGAGGCCAAAGCTCAACCAACTGCCCTACGGGACGTGGACAACAAAATGTAACTTACACTGATGTAATAACCCAACGAGGACGGAGAAAACAATACAAGGAAAATACAAGTAGAGAGGAGGGAAGCCAAGCTAAGAGTAGCCCTAACAACCGATGAGGGAAGCAGTACGATGGTAGGGTGATACAAATACGATGATAACTTGAAGCTAGCAAGAACCACAAGGCGAGATCCTTCCACAACAAGTGTCTGCTGCACCGTCCTGGGCATCGAACCTTGGGTAGCTTCACCACCACTACACTGGATGGTCCCTTCACCAGAGTCCTTGATGAGGATGGAGATGTAGATGACAAGAGTGGAAGGGACCAGGGTGGAGGCCAAGTACGTATGTGTATGCGGTCAGTGGATGTATGTCCCCTGTGTCTTTGCAAAGGTCCCCTTTTAAAGGATCCCTCCTCTTGGTTCACATGTTCACATCTTGTCCTTCCATGATGGCATGTTGGGGAGGACCCTTCTAGAGATTCTACTTGCACGGAAAATGGGGAGAAGAGCGTGGAGAAGTTGTCCGAATCCATGAGAGAGGGGTAAAGAGTAACCTGCATGACTGCTTAGAGATTGCATGGGATATGCCTTTTGGGAAGTGTGCACCTGCATGGAAGGAGATACTCTAGAGAGAGAGGTATCCACTCGGAAAGAGAAGTAGAGAGAGAAAAGTGCATGCTACGTGGCAGTAAGGGAAGTACCTGAGTAGCCCCGAATCTATGCGACATGTAAGAGGGAAAGGTAGTATGCTTGCCTTTACATGTAGGGGGAAAGAAGCGAGTAATATATCAAGGGTATCCGCTAAAAATTTTGTGAGGGGGGGGGGGGTCTTTTTCCTTACATATTGCTCCGTTGCCAAGTGCAAAGTACATGTAGTACCAAGTATTGTACCGTAAAATACATAGTACTTGCAAGCACAAAGTACCATACCTAAAGGTATAAAGTAGCCTTTCACGGACAGCAAAATACATTTCAATCATTGGAAAGTACGCTTTAATCATTGGAGGAAGAACAAGCAGGGCTCTATAGATGCCCGCCACTAGAGGGCTCTCCGTCCCAGAGAGCATAAGACCAGGGAAGGAGATAGAGAGGTTGCGGGATAGAAGAAGAACTTAAGCACCTTGGGAGAGGAACATGACCACCTGCTCGCAGAGAGATTGGGAGAACAAGATGAACGTCTTCTTTCCTGTGTAAAAGAGTGAAATGAAGATCGTCTGTAGAGTTTGAGAAGATGCGTCCAAAAAGCCTGCTTTCACCACTTCCATTTGATGTGACTGAATTGGCGAATAATTCCGTCAAGTCTGTCCCCAGCCTTCAAAAATACATTGTCATAACCTTTAAGATGGTATAAACACATTGTATCAAGGATTCATGTCAAGGTGTAGAACATCAAGGAGAGGGTGGGAAGAATATTTGTTCACAATCCACGAGCGGAGATGAAGTGCAAGGACTTTGAGAAGGGGAAGAAGGTGGACAAGGGGGCAGAGGATTACTCTGTGGACTAGGAATGATAGGACAAATATCGATAGAAAAAAGGAAAAAAAGAGAGAAACGAGATTGCTTACTTATTACGGAGATACTGCATATCACAATTGAAGAGGACGTTAGAAAGAACCAATAGTGCAAGAGGGAAGGAAGAGGGAGAAGACCGATGGAGCACTCTGGGATAGCAACAAAAGGAGGAGAAAGGATCTAGACGAACCAATAGTGCTAGTGGAAGGAAGAGGGAGAAGACCGATGGAGCACTTTCTGATAGCAAAAGTAAGAGGAGAAAGGATCTAGACGAAGCAACCATGAAGATGGAGCTACGAGGAAGAGAAGGAAAAATGTAGAGAATAGAGGACGAAGAACTCAATGATGTATTTCTTCCATGGGAAGCCTCTCTATGCCAGAGATCACCGTTGCGCAGAAGTAATAAGTAAGATCCCAGCATGTAAATCTCTTTATCCATCAGATTTCTTGATTTAATCCATGGATCCCATGGAGACTTGTGTTTGTTAATCAGGACGTTTCTTTCCTTAAAGTCCAAGTAATTTAAGTTTTGAGTTGAAGGTTATGCATTCTTTCTCCATGAGCAATCATAAGTTGGATAGTATATTGGTTAAGTCCATCAGTTAAGGTTCTCAAAAGCTGGCAGCTCCCAATAAACAATTGAAGTACACTAAATCAAGATGCCAGCAGTCAAATCCCATATTAAAAGCTTGTCAGTTCCTTTAGAGTCTATGACGCTTGAAGAATTGCACTCCAAGAGTGAATCCGAGCCAATTCCTTTCTTCAAAAATGATGTCGATGGTCCCTGTCACTGGAGCTACCCTCAAGAAGCTCTTAGAGACCGCCTCCGCATCGCAGCAAAGGGTGCAGACAACGCGTCTTGGGCACCGTAACTATCTTGTCTAATAGTGCTTAGTACCTTCTCGAGCTGGTGTGATGATACTCTGAGCTGCCCAATGGCCGACAATCTGCATCATACCAACGGTTTTGAGGCATGGAACCTGTGCGTGGAGGGTGTATATGTGTGCGGTGTGGGAAGCTGCAGAGAGCTGAGTCCTGTAGGATTGTGGTGAACTGTGATGTAAGTGTGTCCAAGGGTGAGAGTGGATCGAGGGAGAGTAGGCGGGTGTGTAAATGGTGTGCATAAACGTGTGAGAGCTCGTGTGTGAAGTGTATCGTGGTGTGTGTCTGAGTGTTTGAGGGAGGGTCTAATGGAATAGGAGATGAGAGTGTGAATGTGATAAATGTATGGTCAGCTCCAAGTGGGCGTCGTCCAATACTAAGTGAGGGGATGAGTGAAGCTCCAGAGGTGGTACCTAAAATGTAGTCGACTGTGCTCTCACCTCCCCCGTGAGGGAAGCAAGTAAGTCCGCCCGAACCTGGCCAACGATTCATCCCGTTATGAGATGTGGGTGGTCCATGTCGTGAGTACGGCCATTGAAGTCCCCCATAAGGAAGACTTCACCTAGTGTGCTGTAATGTAGTATCTCATCTGAAAGTGTTGTGTATGGTGAGTCTCTATCTCGGATTGGTCCCCCAATATCCTGTCCTGCGTATCGAGATCTTCCTGGAGGGAAGTAGCATATAGCAATGTAAATCCAGCTCCCCCGTGCTATCTTCATGCGAACCCACATGTATCGTGCCTCCTCATCTCTCCCTATAATGTGGATCCGGCTCTATATCTCGTGTCTAAATACGATGGCCACACCTCTCGATCCTCGCGCTGTACTCTGTCTTGTCGTGGTCCTGAATGCAGATTCCCAATGAAAACCTGCAATGCGTGGTAGACCTCTCTCTGGGCTCTCGTGTGTCTCTGTGATGCACGCAAAGTCATGTGATGCCAGGATGTCCTTGAGTCTGTCTGGTCGCGTCGAGAGTGCCCCGTTGCAGTTCCACACTGCTCCTCTGAGTGGTGTCTCCTGGTGTAGTGATGTCTCATAGGCCACGTGGCCCTATTTGATAGGGCGTCCATCTATGAAGACCTTACCATCACGGTAAAAGGCCTTCCTCGCCTCTCGACGTGCCTGGAGTATCTGTGGCATGCAAGCGCGTCGGTGTGCCACGTGCATCTATGTGAGGTCCTTGTCCATGTAGAGGGCGCCGCCGGGTAGTCCACGTAGTACTGATCGACGTCTAAAAAAGGCGGTCCGTGCCTCATCGGAGGTCATCTTAAGGATGAGTGCTCGCAAACGTGATGTATCCCTCCCAACCCTCCATGCGCCTGTGAAGGGCATGCTCTCATATCCAAGTCGATGGCAAATGTCAGTGGCGTCTGCCTCCGGTGATGCCCCTTCGGGTAGGCCTGTAATCAGAATGTGAAGTCTTCGAGTGTGTCGAAGCCTCTCCTCCTCAAGTGTATCCTGGAGTCGTGTGAGCTCTTCGTTCTGCACGTCTTTCCTAACTTCCTTCTTAACCCTTTTATGTACTACCACCCACGGCTCTGGAGTAGATTCCACCTCCGTTTTGAATTCCTCTTTTGTTTCTTCTTTGCGTGTCTCCACGTTGGAGATCTCCCCCTCTTCTTTCAAATGCTTATAAGCTTCCCTCCAATTGTCTCGTTCTTCTGTGAGGGTCTTCACTTGTTCTTCGAGTCCTTTGACTTTATCCATTACTTGTTCTTCGAGTCCTTTGAACTTTTCCATCATTTTTCGTACCTCCATATTGAGGTTGCGGTCTGCTTCCTTTTTGGCCTCTTTGAGGGCTTTAGCGATAAGTTCATCCACTTCCCTTCGGTCCATGGGGGCCATTTCAGCGATTCTGTTTAGGGTTTCGGATTTTTTAGGGTGAGAGAGAGAGAGAGAGAGGGAGAGAGAGAGAGAGAGAGGATTAGGATTAGGGTTAGGGTTAGGGTTCCGGTTAAGACTAGGGTTAGGGTTAGGGTTAGGACTAGGGTTAGGGTTGGAATTTAGGGTTTTGTCTTAGGATTAGGGTTAGTTTGGGAGACTAGGTTAGACATTTTGGCAACGGGGCAGAAGACAGAGATGGGGTTGAGGTGTGTGGCGAACCCTAACTGTAGGTGAGGGCGAGCTTTCCGAGGAGATGGAGAAGAGACCTTCATCGAGTAGGCATCTACAGGCGCTGCTGTCTGCTGTAGGGTGCCGACGGGCTGCCTCAACGGGATGCAACCAGGAGAGAGCGAGACCTACTGAGCGGGCTGACCTGCTGAGCGCCGGCCTGCTGAGCAGCCGGAGGCGTGTTGTAGGGTGCCGACTGGCGGCCTGACTAGCTGCTGCGGACGGCGGCGACCTGACTGGCGGCTGCCGACGACGGCGCTTGTGACGGGCAGCGACTGGCGGACCTGATGGCGGCGGCCTGACGACGACGGCCTGACAGCCTTAGGGTAGGGACAGACGAGCAGCGACGAGAGAGAGAGAGAGAGAGAGAGAGAGAGAGAGAGAGAGAGAGAGAGAGAGAGAGAGAGAGAGAGAGAGAGAGAGAGAGAGAGAGAGAGAGAGAGAGAGAGAGAGAGAGAGAGAGAGAGAGAGAGAGAGAGAGAGAGAGAGAGAGAGAGAGAGAGAGAGAGAGAGAGAGAGAGAGAGAGAGAGAGAGAGAGAGAGAGAGAGAGAGAGAGAGAGAGAGAGAGAGAGAGAAAGAAAGAAAGTCATATTAACGTCTTCTAGAGGCCAAACTTGGCCTATGAGACAAAAACCATGTACAAGTGTAGTAACCCTGTGTAGAAGATAAAATGAAATAAAAAGTATATCGCTACACAAAGCTATATAGGGCTGGAAAAGGCTGGGGAGAAGTGGCTCTGACTCTGCAGATAGTGGCCACCTAATACATGGGGGGAATCCCAAATATGAGTAAAACGCCCTAGGTACTGGCGATGGGTGGAGGTGGGTGTAGTATGTGGTACATCGGTGGTGGTCTGAGTGCCTCCTGAAGGAAGACAACCCAGGGG
Source organism: Ceratopteris richardii (assembly GCA_020310875.1). NCBI lineage: Eukaryota > Viridiplantae > Streptophyta > Polypodiopsida > Polypodiales > Pteridaceae > Ceratopteris > Ceratopteris richardii. The sequence goes on from CM035412.1 coordinate 31,929,103, forward strand.
GTGGTGGTACGCCTATGCTCCATCATGTGGTCGTAGGCAATCCTGATGCGTGAGATATCCTCCTGATATAGTCGTGGTCGACGATATCCGCCCATGCGTGGTCGGCGCCGTGCTCTCTGTGCTGCTGCCTGGTGTAGCGTGAGCCCTATAGATGGACCTCTCTGATGTAGCTCAACGCGCTGAAAGAACTGCGTAATGGTCTGCTGGGTACTCACCCGTGGCTGATGTATGGGCTGTAGTGACCGCTCTCGCCTCTCGTATGCTGCTGTGAGAAATCGTCCCAAGCGTCTCTGGTCTCCCATAGTCATGCACATCTGGAATGACTCCTCGATCTGGAACTGTGCTCGTAGGTCTAAGTATGCTGGACATCTGATAACAAAATGCTCCTCACTCTCTACCTCTGTCTGGCATACTGGGCACCACCTCTCCTCACGGGGGACTCCCCTGGACCGACCCCTCTCAATCTCGAGCTGATGTGATGAAACCCGGAGCTGCCCAATGACGACTCGTAGGTGGTGGGGAAGGTAGGTCTGCATGTATCTCGGAATCTCGATGAAGCCCGTGCCCGATATATGTAGAAAATGCTCGCGGTAGTAGAGCATTTTCGGTGGCAATGTACCCCTAGGGCTCACCCATGTCCTCTGTATGTATGTATGCCATATCTCCTGACGAATGATCCTATTCCTCTCTTGATGAGAGAGCGAGTAGGTGGGTGCATGAGAGTCGTACTGTAGTGGTGGTAGCCTGTCTATGTCAAAGCCATGGTGGGCAAGCCAGTCTCGTGTCTGTGCATACCATGAGGAGGTGTCGCCTGCTAATGCCATATCACGTGATGCCTCGAAAGCTCGATAAGCAATGCGCTCTGTATCCATGCTCCGAAGTCTGTGTAATAGGCATACTGTCTGGAATAGTGCCTCAACTAGCATCGGTGGTGCAGCGAGCTCTGCTCTAATGATATCATGTGGTATTGAAGGCTTGCTGCGGATAAGTCTTGCAATCATGAGGATCTGTGGCCTCTCTAATGCTGTCCATACTGATGTAGCTAATCCTGGTCCCCATATGGCTGCCCCATACATGAGCGCTGGCGTAACCAAAGTGTCAAAGAGCCACCCCTTTGTGCGGGGCTCTTGAAAATATGCCTGGTGGCACTGTCTCTCCATCAAAGCTAGTGCTGAGTACCCACGTGTGATGCGGTCACGGGCTGCCTGAGCCATAGAGAAGATCCTTGATGCGGCTGTAAATGTCACCCCCAAGTAAACATATGATCCGACCACCTCGATCGGTCCACCTGCTGCTGTGAACACACTATGTCTGCGTACCTGTGCTGATGTATGAAAGATCAAGACCTTGGTTTTACCAAGGTTCACCGATAACCCTCTGTGTCTGCAAAAGTCATCTAGGCCGTGTAGATGATGCTGTAGACCTTCTGCAGATTCTGAAACCAATACAATATCATCAGCGTATAAAAGAATATGGACAGTGGATCCGTGTACCTCAATGCCATCTCCCCCCTGCTGCTGTATGAAGTCCACTATCTCATCAATGTAGAGACCAAAGAGGGTGGGTGAGAGAGGGCATCCTTGCTTCACCCTGATAGTGCTAGCAAGTGGATCAGATAAGGCCCCTGGACATCTGACTCTACCAGATACTCTCTCGTATAAGGCGTAGATCCCCCATATCATCTCCTCCGGAGCTCCGATGTCAAGTAGTCGTCTGAAGAGTCGATCCCTGGGAACAGTGTCAAATGCTTTGCGGAAGTCCACAAAGCAACAATATAATCTCCTCTTCCTCACCCTGGCCTGGTCGATCAGGCATCTCAGAGTGAAGATGTGGTCAATGGTAGAGTAATCTCGTCTGAAACCTGCCTGTCCTGGAGCCCTGATGCCCTTCCTCTCAGCGAGAGTACTCAACTCTGTCTCTAGTACCGCCCCATATAACTTGGCCAATATAGGGCCAATCATGATCGTCCGGTATGTAGATGGATCCATAGTATCACCTGACTTATGAATGGGCACTATGGTGTGCTCAGTCCATGAGTCAGGGAACCCTTCAACCAATGCACGGTTGAAGAGGTGGGCAATGAGCGGTGCCAGGGTCGTGCCTCCGTAGATGAGGTGCTCTGCGTGTAAACCGAAGGGGTCATGTGCTCTGCCATGCTATAGACGGGCAATAGCGCGTCCCACCATAGTGGGTGTGAAGAAGTCAGAGGTAGTAGGACGTGAGCTCTGGGGACTGGGAATGGGGGGCTTGTCTGGGATCTCGTATAGGCTCCGTGTATAGCTATGCCAAGTGCTCGGGTCTCGGATGGGTGTCTCTTGTCTCCTCTCTCTCAAATGTCGCCATGCCACTACACTGTCTCGACTCATGAGCAAATGATAAATATCCCAATACTGTCTCTCCTCCCAATGCCGCCGTTTGCGGCGAGTAAGGCTCTGCATGCGACGCTGTGCCTGTGTGTGTGTAATATCTCCTCTATGCTCTAAAATCCGTAGGTGCTTCCGTAGCTCACGACAATCTGCATCATACCAGCGGTTCTGGGGCATGGTACCTGTGCGTGGAGGGTGTATATGGGTGCGGTGTGGAAAGCTATAGAGAGCTGCGTGCTGTAGGATGGTGGTGAACTGTGATGTAAGTGTGTCCAAGGGTGATAGTGGATCGAGGGAGAGTAGGCGGGTGTGTAAATGGTGTGCATAAACGTGTGAGAGCTCGTGTGTGAAGTGTATCGTGGTGTGTGTCTGACTGGGTGAGGGAGGGTCTAATGGAATAGGGGATGAGAGTGTGAATGTGATAAATGTATGGTCAGCACCAAGTGGGCGTCGTCCAATACTAAGTGAGGGGATGAGTGAAGCTCCAGAGGTGGTACCTAAAATGTAGTCGACTGTGCTCTCACCTCCCCCGTGAGGGAAGCAAGTAAGTCCGCCCGAACCTGGCCAACGATTCATCCCGTTATATATAACGAGGTGGTGTCGGCTGCCTAGCTCAAGTAGATGTCTGCCATATCTGGTGGTGTCCTGACCCATATCCGCCGATACTCTACTGGTGCTCATCTCATTTGGGTCTCGGGTCCTCATAAGATGTGGCTGATCCATGTCGTATGCCTCGCACTGATGTGACTGAGTGCGGCCATTGAAGTCCCCCATAAGGAAGACTTCACCTAGCGTGCTGTAATGTAGTATCTCATCTGAAAGAGAGAGAGAGAGAGAGAAAGAAAGAAAGTCATATTAACGTTTTTTGGAGGCCAAACTTGGCCTATGAGACAAAAACCATATACAAATGTAGTAAAAGAAAAAGTATATCGCTACACAAAGCTATATAGGGCTGGAAGAGGTTGGGGAGACGTGGCTCTAACTTTGCAGATAGTGACCACCTAATACATGGGGATCCATAATGTGAGTAAAAACACCCTAGCTACTGGTGATGGGTGGAGGTGGATGTAGTATGTGGTACATCGGTGGTGGTCTAAGTGCATCCTGAAGGAAGACAACCCAAGGGGTGGTGGTACGTCGATGCTCCATCATGTGGTCGTAGGCTGTCCTGATGCGTGAGATATCCTCATGATATAGTCGTGGTCGACGATATCCGCCCGTTCGTGGTCGGCGCCGTGCTCTATGTGCTCCTGCCTGGTGGAGCGTGAGCCCTATAGATGGACCTCTCTGATGTACCTCAGCTCGCTGAAAGAACTGGGTAATGGTCTGCTGGGTACTCACCCGTGGCTGATGTGTGGGCTGTAGTGACTGCTCTCGCCTCTCGTATGCTGCTGTGACAAAGCGTCCCAAGCGTCGCTGGTCTCCCATAGGCATGCACAACTGGAGTGACTCCCCTATCTGGAAGTGTGCTCGTAGGTCTAAGTATGCTGGGCATCTGATAACAAAATGCTCCTCACTCTCTACCTCTGTCTCGCATACTGGGCACCACCTCTCCTCACGGGGGACTCCCCTTGACCGACCCCTCTCAATCTCGAGATGATGTGATGAAACACGGAGCTGCCCAATGACATCTCGAAGGTGGTGGGGTAGGTATGTCCGCATGTATCTCGGAATCTCGATGAAGCCCTCATCGGATACAGGTAGAAAATGCTCACGGTAATAGAGCATTTTCGGTGGCAATGTATCCATAGGGCTCACCCATGCCCTCTGTATGTATGTATGCCATATCTCCTGACGAATGACCCTGTTCCTCTCTTGATGAGAGAGCGAGTAGGTGGGTGCCTGTGAGTCATACAGTAGTGGTGGTAGCCTGTCTATGTCAAAGCCATGGTGGGCCAACCAGTCTCGTGTCTGTGCATACCATGAGGAGGTGTCGCCAGCTAATGCCATATCACGTGATGCCTGGAAAGCACGATAGGCAATGCTCTCTCTATCCATGCTCCTGAGTCTGTGTAATAGGCATACTGTCTGGAAAAGTGCCTCAACTAGCATCGGTGGTGCAGCGAGCTCTGCTCTAATGATATCATGTGGTACGGAAGGCTTGCTACGAATAAGTCTGGCAATCATGAGGATCTTGCGCCTCTCCAATGCTGTCCATACTGATGTAGCTAAGCCGGATCCCCATATGGCTGCCCCATACATGAGTGCTGCCGTAACCAAAGTGTCGAAGAGCCACCCCTTTGTGCGGGGCTCCTGAAAATATGTCTGGTGGCAGTGTCTCTCCATCAATGCTAGTGCTGCATACCCACGTGTGATGCGGTCACGGGCTGCCTGAGACATAGAGAAGACCCCTGATGCTGCTGTAAATGTCACCCCCAAGTAAACATATGATCCGACCACCTCAATCGGTCCACCTGCTGCTGTGAGCAAGCTATGTCTTCGTACCTGTGCTGATGTATGAAAGATCATGACCTTGGTTTTACCAAGGTTCACAGATAACCCTCTATGTATGCAAAAGTCATCTAAGCCATGTAGATGGTGCTGTAGACCTTCTGCAGACTCTCTGACACCAGTACAATATCATCAGCGTATAAAAGAATATGGACCGTGGACCCACGTACCTCAATGCCATCACCCCCCTGCTCCTGTATGTAGTCCACTATCTCATCAATGTAGATACCAAAGAGGGTGGGTGAAAGAGGGCATCCTTGCTTCACCCTGATAGTGCTAGCAAGTGGATGAGATAAGCCCCCGGGGCATCTGACTCTACCATATACTCTCTCGTATAAGGCGTAGATCCCCCATATCATCTCCTCTGGAGCTCCGATATCAAGTAGTCGTCTTAAGAGTCGTTCCCTGGGAACAGTATCAAATGCTTTGCGGAAGTCCACAAAGCAACAATATAATCTCCTCTTTCTCACCTTTGCCTGGTCGATGAGGCATCTCAGAGTGAAGATGTGGTCAATGGTAGAGTAATCGCGTCTGAAACCTGCCTGTCCTGGAGCCCTGATACCCTTCCTCTCAGCGAGAGTACTGAACTCTGTCTCTAGTACTGCCCCATATAACTTGGCGAGTATAGGGGCAATCATGATCGTCCGGTATGTAGCTGGATCCATAGTATCACCTGACTTATGAATGGGCACTATGGTGTGCTCAGTCCATGAGTCAGGGAACCCTTCAACCAATGCGCGGTTGAAGCCCTGATACCCTTCCTCTCAGCGAGAGTACTGAACTCTGTCTCTAGTACTGCCCCATATAACTTGGCGAGTATAGGGGCAATCATGATCGTCCGGTATGTAGCTGGATCCATAGTATCACCTGACTTATGAATGGGCACTATGGTGTGCTCAGTCCATGAGTCAGGGAACCCTTCAACCAATGCGCGGTTGAAGAGGTGGGCAATGAGCGGTGCAAGGGTCGTGCCTCCGTAGATGAGGTGCTCTTCCTCTAAACCGAAATGGTCATGGGCCCTACCATGCTGTAGCCGGGCAATAGCGCGTCCCACCATAGTGGGTGTGAAGAAGTCAGAGGAAGTAGGTCGTGAGCTCTGTGGTTTGGGAATGGGGGGCTGGTTTGGGATCTCGTATAGGCTCCGTGCATAGCTATGCCAAGTGCTCGGATCTCGAATGGGTGTCTGCTGTCTCCTCTCTCTCAAATGTCGCCATGCCACTACACTGTCTCGACTCATGAGCAAATGATAAATATCCCAGTACTATCTCTCCTCCCAATCTCGCCGTTTGCGGCGAGTAAGGCTCTGCATGTGACGCTGTGCCTCTATGCGTGTAATATCCCCTCTATGCTCTAAAATCCGTAGGTGCTTCCGAAGCGCACGACAATCTCCATCATACCAGCGGTTCTGGGGCATGGAACCTGTGCGTGGAGGGTGAATATGTGTGCGGTGTGGGTAGTTGCAGAGAGCTGAGTCCTGTAGGATGGTGGTGAACTGTGATGTAAGTGTGTCCAGGGGTGAGAGTGGATCGAGGGAGAGTAGGCGGGTGTGTAAATGGTGTGCATAAACGTGTGAGAGCTCGTGTGTGAAGTGTATCGTGGTGTGTGTTTGAGTAGATGGGGCAGGGTCTAATGGAATAGGAGATGAGAGTGTGAATGTGGTAAATGTATGGTCAGCACCAAGTGGGCGTCGTCCAATACTATGTGAGGGGATGAGTGAAGCTCCAGAGGTGGTACCTAAAATGTAATCAACTGTGCTCTCACCTCCTCCGTGAGGGAAGCAAGTAAGTCTGCCCGAACCCGGCCAGCAATTCATCCCGTTATATATAAGGAGATGATGTCAGCTGCTTAGCTCAAGTAGATGCCTGCCATACCCGGTGGTGTCTTGACCCATATCCGCCGATACTCTACTGGTGCTCATCTCATCCGGGTCTCTGATCCTCATGAGATGTGGGTGATCCATGTCGTATGCCTCACATTGATGTGTTTGAGTGCGGCCATTGAAGTCCCCCATAAGGAAGACTTCACCTAGTGTACTGTAATGTAGTATCTCATCTGAAAGTGCTGTGTATGGTGAGTCTCTATCTCGGATCGGTCCGCCAAGATCCTGTCCTGCCTATCGAGATCCACCTGGAGGGAAGTAGCATATAGCAATGTAAATCCAGCTCGCCTGTGCTATCTCCATGCGAACCCACATGTATCGTGCCTCCTCATCTCTTCCTATAATGTGGATCCGGCGCTGTATCTCCTGTCTAAATACAATGGCCACACCTCCGGACCCTCGTGCGGTACTCTGTCTCGTCGTGGTCCTGAAAGAAGATTCCCAGTGAAAACCTGCAATGCGTGGTAGACCTCTCTATGGGCTCTTATGTGTCTCTATGATGCACGCAAAGTCATGTGATGCCAGGATCTCCTCGAGTCTGTCTGGTCGCATCCAGAGTGCCCCGTTGCAGTTCCACACTGCTCCTCTGAGTGGTGTCTCTTGGTGTAGTGATGTCTCATAGGCCGCGTGTCCCTATTTGATAGGAAGTCCATCTATGAAGACCTTACCATCACGGTAAAAGGCCTTCCTCCCCTCTCGACGTGCCTTGAGTATCTGTGGCATACAAGCACGTCGGTGTGCCACATGCATCCGCGTGAGGTCCTCGTCCATGTGGAGGGCGCCGCTCGGTAGTCCACGTAGTACTGAACGACGTCTGAAAACGGCGATCCGTGCTTCCTTTGAGCTCATCCTAAGGATGAGTGCTCGCGAACGCGATGTATCCCTCCCAACCCTCCATGCACGTGTGAAGGGCATGCTCTCGTATCCAAGTCGACGGCAAATGTCAGTGGCGTCTGCCTCCGGTGATGCCCCTTCGGGTAGGCCTGTAATCCGAATGTGAAGTCTTCGAGTGTGTCGAAGCCTCTCCTCCTCCAACGTATCCTGTACTCGTGCGAGCTCTTTTTTCTGCACGTCTTCCCTAACTTCCTTCTTAACCCTTTTGTGTACTACTTCCACCCACGACTCTCGAGTAGATTCTAAATCTGTTTTGATTTCCTTCTTTATTTCTTCTTTGAGTGTGTCCACTTTTGAGATCTCCCCCTCTTCTTTCATGTGCTCATAAGCTGCCCTCCAATTGTCTCGTTCTTCTGTGAGAGTCTTCACTTGTTCTTCGAGTCCTTTGACTTTATCCATTACTTGTTCTTCGAGTCCCTTGAACTTTTCCATCATTTTTCGTATCTCCATATTGAGGTTGTGGTTTGCTTCCTTTTTGGCCTCTTTGAGGGCTTTAGCAATAAGTTCGTCGACTTCCCTCCGGTCCAAGGGGGCCATTTCAGAGATTTAGGGTTTTTTTATTAGGTTAAGGGCTAGAGAGAGAGAGAGGGAGAGAGGTTTGGGTTTCTTAGGGTTTGAGGTAGGTTTAGGGTTGGGTTCTAGACTTAGGGTTTGGGTTTGGGTTTGGGTTAGGGTTAGGGTTAGGATTAGGGTTAGGGTTAGGATTAGGGTTAGGGTTAGGATTAGGGTTAGGGTTAGGGTTACACATATCTTGGATGTGGGTTAGCAAGGTGGGGTCGGGTCAGGCATGGGGTCGGTCTGAGAACCCTAAAATTGATAGTTCATGCTGTACCCGCTTCAGGGTTTTGGCGGCCGATGGGATGCTGTATCCAACCTGCTGTGGAGGTCGAAGCCGAGGGCTGAGAGCAGAGCCAAGCACAAGGAGCGTGCTCTACCTTAGCTGTGCCGACGAGCAGGCAGAGAGCGACCGCGAGCGGCTGTTAGGGTTCAGAGATGGACGACGGCAGATGCAGAGATGGGCGACTGGGGCGAAAGTGAGTGAGCTGCTGCACACAAGAGCGCGACCGCGCGCTGCTGCACACAGGGGGGCGACCGAGCTGCTGCTCACAGGCGATCGAGAGAGAGAGGGGGGTGACCGCGTGCTGCTACACACAGGGGGGCGACCGAGCTGCTGCTCACAGGCGACCAAGAGAGAGAGGAGGGCGACCGTGCGTTGCTGCACACAGGGGGGCGACCGAGCTGCTCCTCACGGGGGGAGAGAGAGAGAGAGAGAGAGAGAGAGAGAGAGAGAGAGAGAGAGAGAGAGAGAGAGAGAGAGAGAGAGAGAGAGAGAGAGAGAGAGAGAGAGAGAGAGAGAGAGAGAGAGAGAGAGAGAGAGAGAGATAGAGAGAGAGAGAGAGAGAGAGAGAGAGAGAGAGAGAGAGAGAGAGAGAGAGAGAGAGAGAGAGAGAGAGAGAGAGAGAGAGAGAGAGAGAGAGAGAGAGAGAGAGAGAGAGAGAGAGAGAGAGAGAGAGAGAGAGAAAGTCATATTAATGTCTTCTGGAGGCCAAACTTGGCCTATGAGACAAAAACCATATACAAATGTAGTAACCCTGTGTAGAAGATGAAATGAAAGAAAGAGAGAGAGAGAGAGAGAGAGAGAGAGAGAGAGAGAGAGAGAGAGAGAGAGAGAGAGAGAGAGAGAGAGAGAGAGAGAGAGAGAGAGAGAGAGAGAGAGAGAGAGAGAGAGAGAGAGAGAGAGAGAGAGAGAGAGAGAGAGAGAGAGAGAGAGAGAGAGAGAGAGAGAGAGAGAGAGAGAGAGAGAGAGAGAAAGAAAGTCATATTAACGTCTTCTGGAGGCCAAACTTGGCCTATGAGACAAAAACCATATACAAATGTAGTAACCCTGTGTAGAAGATGAAATGAAAGAAAAAGTATATCGCTCTACACAAAGCTATATAGGGCTGGAAGAGGCTGGGGAGACGTGGCTGTGACTCTGTAGATAGTGACCAGCTAATACATGGGGATCCATAATGTGAGTAAAAACACCCTAGCTACTGGTGATGGGTGGAGGTGGATGTAGTATGTGGTACATCGGTGGTGGTCTGAGTGCGTCCTGAAGGAAGACAACCCAAGGGGTGGTGGTACGTCGATGCTCCATCATGTGGTCGTAGGCTGTCCTGATGTGTGAGATATCCTCATGATATAGTCGTGGTCGACGATATCCGCCCATGCGTGGTCGGCGCCGTGCTCTCTGTGCTGCTGCCTGGTGGAGCGTGAGCCCTATAGATGGACCTCTCTGATGAACCTCATCTCGCTGAAAGAACAGGGTAATGGTCTGCTGGGTACTCACCCGTGGCTCATGTGTGGGCTGTAGTGACCGCTCTCTCCTCTCGTATGCTTCTGTGAGAAAGCGTCCCAAGCGTCGCTGATCTCCCATAGTCATGCACAACTGGAGTGACTCCGCTATTTGGAAGTGTGCTCGTAGGTCTAAGTATGCTGGGCATCTGATAACAAAATGCTCCTCGCTCTCTACCTCTGTCTCGCATACTGGGCACCACCTCTCCTCACGGGGGACTCCCTTGGACCGACCCCTCTCAATCTCGAGATGATGTGATGAAACCCGGAGCTGCCCAATGACTACTCGAAGGTGGTGGGGTAGGTATGTCCGCATGTATCTCGGAATCTCGATGAAGCCCTCGTCGGATATATGTAGAAAATGCTCACGGTAATAGAGCATTTTTGGTGGCAATGTATCCCTAGGGCTCACCCATGCCCTCTGTATGTATGTATGCCATATCTCCTGACGAATGACCCTGTTCCTCTCCTGATGAGAGAGCGAGTAGGTGGGTGCCTGTGAGTCATACTGTAGTGGTGGTAGCCTATCTATGTCAAAGCCATGGTGTCGCCAGCTAATGCCATATCACGTGATGCCTGGAAAGCACGATAGGCAATGCGCTCTGTATCCATGCTCCCGAGTCTGTGTAATAGGCATACTGTCTGGAATAGTGCCTCAACTAGCATCGGTGGTGCAGCGAGCTCCGCTCTAATGATATCATGTGGTACGGAAGGCTTGCTACGAATAAGTCTGGCAATCATGAGGATCTGGGGCCTCTCCAATGCTGTCCATACTGATGTAGCTAAGCCGGATCTCCATATGGCTGCCGCATACATGAGTGCTTGCGTAACCAAAGTGTCGAAGAGCCACCCCTTTGTGCGGGGCTCGTGAAAATATGCCTGGTGGCACTGTCTCTCCATCAATGCTAGTGCTGCATACCCACGTGTGATGCGGTCATGGGCTGCCTGAGACATAGAGAGGACCCTTGATGCTGTTGTAAATGTCACCCCCAAGTAAACATATGATTCGACCACCTCAATCGGTCCACCTGCTGCTGTGAACAAGCTATGTCTGCGTACCTGTGCTGATGTATGAAAGATCATGACCTTGGTTTTACCAAGGTTCACAGATAACCCTCTATGTATGCAAAAGTCATCTAGGCCATGTAGATGATGGTGTAGACCTTCTGCAGACTCTCAAACCAGTACAATATCATCAGCGTATAAAAGAATATGGACCGTGGACCCACGTACCTCAATGCCATCACCCCCCTGCTGCTGTATGTAGTCCACTATCTCATCAATGTAGATACCAAAGAGGGTGGGTAAAAGAGGGCATCCTTGCTTCACCTCGATAGTGCTAGCAAGTGGATGAGATAAGCCCCCGGGGCATCTGACTCTACCATATACTCACTCGTATAAGGCGTAGATCCCCCATATCATCTCCTCTGGAGCTCCGATATCAAGTAGTCGTCTGAAGAGTCGTTCCCTAGGAACAATATCAAATGCTTTGCGGAAGTCCACAAAGCAACAATATAATCTCCTCTTTCTCACCCTTGCGTGGTCGATGAGGCATCTCAGAGTGAAGATGTGGTCAATGGTAGAGTAATCGCGTATGAAACCTGCTTGTCCTGGAGCCCTGATACCCTTCCTCATAGAGAGAGTACTCAACTCTGTCTCTAGTACTGCCCCATATAACTTGGCGAGTATAGGGCCAATCATGATCGTCCGGTATGTAGCTGGATCCATAGTATCACCTGACTTATGAATGGGCACTATGGTGTGCTCAGTCCATGAGTCAGGGAACCCTTCAAACAATGCGCGGTTGAAGAGGTGGGCAATGAGCGGTGCAAGGGTCGTGCCTCCGTAGATGAGGTGCTCTGCCTGTAAACCGAAATGGTCATGGGCCCTACCATGCTGTAGCCGGGCAATAGCGCGTCCCACCATAGTGGGTGTGAAGAAGTCAGAGGAAGTAGGACGTGAGCTCTGTGGTCTGGGAATGGGGGGCTAGTCTGGGATCTCGTATAGGCTCCGTGCATAGCTATGCCAAGTGCTCGGATCTCGAATGGGTGTCTGCTGTCTCCTTTCTCTCAAATGTCGCCATGCCACTACACTGTCTCGACTCATGAACAAATGATAAATATCCCAGTACTGTCTCTCCTCCCACTCTTGCCGTTTGCGGCGAGTAAGGCTCTGCATGCGACGTTGTGCCTCTGTGTGTGTAATATCCCCTCTATGCTCTAAAATCCGTAGGTGCTTCCGAAGCTCACGACAATCTGCATTACACCAGCGGTTCTGGGGCATGGAACCTGTGTGTGGAGGGTGAATATGTGTGCGGTGTGGGAAGCTGCAGAGAGCTGAGTCCTGTAGGATGGTGGTGAACTGTGATGTAAGTGTGTCCAGGGGTGAGAGTGGATCGAGGGAGAGTAGGCGGGTGTGTAAATGGTGTGCATAAACGTGTGAGAGCTCGTGTGTGAAGTGTATCGTGGTGTGTTTCTGAGTAGATGGGGGAGGGTCTAATGGAATAGGAGATGAGAGTGTGAATGTGATAAATGTATGGTTAGCACCAAGTGGGCGTCGTCCAATACTAAGTGAGGGGATGAGTGAAGCTCCAGAGGTGGTACCTAAAATGTAGTCGACTGTGCTCTCACGTCCTCCGTGAGGGAAGCAAGTAAGTCCGCCCGAACCCGGCTAGCGATTCATCCCGTTATATATAACGAGATGATGTCGGCTGCCTAGCTCAAGTAGATGTCTTCCATACCCGGTGGTGTCCTGACCCATATCCGCCGATACTCTACTGGTGCTCATCTCATTTGGGTCTCTGGTCCTCATGAGATGTGGGTGATCCATGTTGTATGCCTCACTCTGATGTGACTGAGTGCGGCCATTGAAGTCCCCCATAAGGAAGACTTCACCTAGTGTACTGTAATGTAGTATCTCATCTGAAAGTGCTGTGTATGGTGAGTCTCTATCTCGGATCGGTTCGCCAAGATCCTGTCCTGGCTATCGAGATCCACTTGGAGGGAAGTAGCATATAGCAATGTAAATCCAGCTCCCCTGTGCTATCTCCATGCGAACCCACATGTATCGTGCCTCCTCATCTCTTCCTATAATGTGGATCCGGCGCTGTATCTCCTGTCTAAATACAATGGCCACACCTCCGGACCCTCGTGCGGTACTCTGTCTCGTCGTGGTCCTGAACGAAGATTCCCAGTGAAAACTTGCAATGCGTGGTAGACCTCTCTCTGGGCTCTCATGTGTCTCTGTGATGCATGCAAAGTCATGTGATGCTAGGATCTCCTCGAGTCTGTCTGGTCGCGTCCAGAGTGCCCCGTTGCAGTTCCACACTGCTCCTCTGAGTGGTGTCTCCTGGTGTAGTGATGTTTCATAGGCCGCGTGTCCCTGTTTGATAGGGCATCCATCTATGAAGAAAGACTTTTAACGTCTATTAGAGGTCAAAATCGGCCTATGAGAAAAAACATATACATCAGCATATCTGATCTTAATAATAACGGAATTGATACTATTGCAAAGTGTTATGGTTCTAAATGGGAATTTTTATGCTTCCCTGCTGTTCGGGGGACTTATGCAGTAGGGCCTGCGTATAGGTCTAAGTGGATTCTGCTGGTTCTTTTTTTGCAGCAATTTCAAATCCCTCTTTCGATTGATGCATCTGATCTTTGGCGGGACTGGCTTTTTGCCAAACATACAAGATGGTGGAATGGTGCTGCTAGAACATATTATCTTTCTCTTGTGGATCGTAATGACATTACTTCCCAGTGTAATCTGAGGTGGAAAATGGACAAAACTCGAGATTGGTGGCATGCAAGGTTTGCAACTATTTGGGACTCATCTATTACTTTCAAGATGAAAGTCTTCATGTGGAGGATTTCGGTGGGACACTTCACGTTGGGGGCATTTCTTCCCAAGCATGGTATACAAGGCGTTCGTTGTCCACAGTATGCTTCTTATGCGGAGACCATGCGTCATGCCTTTTGGTCCTGCTCGTATGTTCAAAAATGGTGGAATAGTCTCTTCCTCTTTCCCATATGGGATAGCAAGCCATCCAAATTTTGTGCCACATTTTTCCTGCTTCATTCGGGTAGTAAAGCTTGTGAGTGGGTCAAAAAGAGATGTGTTTTTCTCCTGCTTTGGAATACTTGGAAGCTAAGGAATAAGATGGTGTTTCGGAATAAGGGGTTCGTGCCACATTTCTCTTGGGCATTATGCAAAGCGAAATTGAGTTTGAATATGGATGTTATGCCAACTGAACATAGACTGGCAATTGCTTTATTGGATAGGATCTCATGTCCTTAGGGGATAATGTTTCTTTAGGACGTTAGTAGGAAGTAGTGCTGAAGAGAAAGGAAATGCCTTCCCTTCTTTCCTGCAAATTATTCTCTATTAATGCAAAAGTGATCTTTTCATCCAAAAAAAAAAAGAAAAAAAAATATATATATATACATATACATATACATATACACACATATATATATATATATATATATATATATATATATATATATATATATATATATATATATATATATATATATATATAGAGAGAGAGAGAGAGAGAGAGAGAGAGAGAGAGAGAGAGAGAGAGAGAGAGAGAGAGAGAGAGAGAGAGAGAGAGAGAGAGAGAGAGAGAGAGAGAGAGAGAGAGAGAGAGAGAGAGAGAGAGAGAGAGAGAGAGAGAGAGAGAGAGAGAGAGAGAGAGAGAGAGAGAGAGAGAGAGAGACATACATGCATGCATGCATGCATACACGCACACACACAGACGCGCGCGCGCACACACACACACACATACATATATATATATATATATATATATATATATATATATATATATATATATATATATATATATATATATATATATATAGATAGATAGATAGATAGATAGATAGATAGATAGATAGATAGATAGATAGATAGATAGATAGATAGATAGATAGATAGATAGATAGATAGATAGATAGATAGATAGATAGATAGATAGATAGATAGATAGATAGATAGATAGATAGATAGATAGATAGATAGATAGATAGATAGATAGATAGATAGATAGATAGAGAGAGAGAGAGAGAGAGAGAGAGAGAGAGAGAGAGAGAGAGAGAGAGAGAGAGAGAGAGAGAGAGAGAGAGAGAGAGAGAGAAAGAAAGAAGAAAGAAAGTCATATTAACGTCTTCTGGAGGCCAAACTTGGCCTATGAGACAAAAACCATGTACAAGTGTAGTAACCCTGTGTAGAAGATAAAATGAAATAAAAAGTATATCGCTACACAAAGCTATATAGGGCTGGAAAAGGCTGGGGAGATGTGGCTCTGACTCTGCAGATAGTGGCCACCTAATACATGGGGGGGGTCCAAAATGTGAGTAAAACGCCCTAGCTACTGGTGATGGGTGGAGGTGGGTGTAGTATGTGGTACATCGGTGGTCGTCTGAGTGCCTCCTGAAGGAAGACAACCGAGGGGGTGGTGGTACGCCTATGCTCCATCATGTGGTCGTAGGCAATCCTGATGCGTGAGATATCCTCCTGATATAGTCGTGGTCGACGATATCCGCCCATGCGTGGTCGGCGCTGTGCTCTCTGTGCTGCTGCCTGGTGGAGCGTGAGCCCTATAGATGGACCTCTCTGATGTAGCTCAACTCGCTG